>CM060894.1:20117500-20567500 GCA_030762935.1 Hymenopus coronatus
ACGATTAGCAAATGTTAGTGTGAGATCACACTTGTCTTAGGTTTAACGAATTAGAATACACTCACACACCAGTGGCGTATCTTGTGAGCTATCAAAGCTGTTGCCGAAGCCCATATTTAAAGTAAATTGAAAATTAATAAGCAGTATTAATAATTGCTATACCAGCCAGTTATCCTAGAAAATTATCACGTATATGTCTCGTTGTTTATAATATCGAACTGAGGGGAGAATAGAGCTGCTTCGGATGCTTGAAACTGCAGTGGAGGCCCCAATTATATACCGTCAAAGAGAGGTTCGGAAGGAGGAACGCAGGAATCAGCAAGCAAAGGCTTCGGAAAACGAAATTGCCACCCCATACTCGAACATCTCTGAATAATATCGTACGAACATAATTGGTTTATTTCCTTATCTGGAACTGCATAACAGGAGTTAAAAGCACGAAAGAGCGTATTATATTACTTTCTCTAGCCCGTATGTACAATGTACATAGCGGCTAGAGAAGGTATTGTATTCCACCCAAAATTCGATATCGAGATTTCACCGGAAATATGTTAGAAAACGTCCATGTGTGTGTGTGTGTGTGTGTGTGTGTGTGAGCAGCATAACTCAAAAACGGAAACTCAGTTAAACAGCAAACTTGATTTATGTTCAGTATCGCTCAAGGATGCGACACGAAGACATTAAAGAAAATCCTTCCACCCAAAATGCCCTTTATATGGAAACCTTTTAGAAAATTTTAGACAGTTGATGCTAAAAATAGTGTCACTAGTGTGAAAAGTAGAAAATCTGTCACTTAATGTTATAAAATTATGGCACTTCAGTATAGTCAATTTTGGTTTATGCGTCCACGGCCTCATTCAAGCAGGCTATGACTCTGAAAGTTCGAATTGATCTATAAAATGGCGGATGATTTCAATGTAATGAACATCGAATATGCTGAACCAGACGAAATTGTGCAAGCAGCGGAGAGAGCAAAATTACAACTGCTACACTGCCTCCGTTGTATAGAATGATTTCGTTCTGTTGTCGGCACTGATGCTAAGCAAGGCAACAACTGAATATCGCAGACCATTAAACATGAACTCCGTGAAATAGGTAAAACAATCTATTTATAATTATAATATGTCTATAAATGTTGAGAACTGTCTAAAATATAGTGTGCGACACACTACTGTAGTGTTAAAATTGTTTTATATTGTGCGAAATGAGGCCTACGGTAACCTCCCTACCCACAATATAAAACACCATTTTTACTTTTTCTGCACGTACTATGTACATAATGTATACAGAATGTATTACATTCCACCCAAAAATTTGATGCTGAGATTTCACCGGAATTAGACGTTTTAGGGTCCCCTGTATCCAAATAAAACAGTTTTAGAAGAAGCTCGTGTCTGTGTGTGTCAGTGTAGCCGTGTGTCTGTGAACACCATAACTCAAATACGAAAAGTCGATAAAAAACAAAACTTAGTATTTAAGTTTAGCATCTTCCAAGGATGCAACACGAAGATTTTAAAGGAAATCGCCTAACCCCAAACTACCCTTTACATGGATTTTTTTTAAATGTTGTTTTTCTCAAAAATGGCCCTAATTATACCGTATATGATAGATATTTACAATACAAATAAAATGTGTGTATTGAATTTTCAGAGAATAGCTTCTGAAGACCTCTTTATTCTACATGAATTTTGCTGGGCTTTGCATAACTAGTAAACCGTAAGAGATATACAAAAATTTAAAACACACCATGTGTATATATCGTTGAAACACACGATTTATGTCATATACATCTTTTTCGTGGAGTAAACCATTTTTGAGATATTCCATGTTATTGGTTTCAATTTTAAACTTCGTAACATTTCTCAAATTTCTGTTTTTACTCTGTAATGTTTACTACTGGCCTTGCAAAGTGAAGCGAACTTCAATTGAACACAATAAAGTCCAGCGTTTTAAAGGTTGAACTATCACTTTAGCCTAGTGTATTCCCTTATTTCCCTTCTACTTACAAGGAAGCAAGTAATAAGACAGTTTATGATAGTGCTTTTTCAATTAGCATGATGTAGAAAAAAAGAATACTCTTTTGTAAGAATAGTTGGGAATGGAACACTTCAGATTTTGTTATGAAGAATTTATTGAAGAATGGATAAACAAAGTAATGAATAACACATTATTTTTAGTGACAGATGTGACATTTTGTTAACTGTATACAATACGAGTATATTATAAAAAAAAACTTGATGAGTTCCATTCACATGATTTTCTCTACATCGCCATAACAGATTATTGTTTAAACGCACGTTCCTCTATCTACTTTATGATAACAGAGATGAACATTACAGAAATTGTCTTAATTGCTTACTTTCTTTTAAATAGAAGGAAAATGAGGGTATACACTAAGTTAGAACGATAGTCAAATCTTTTAGAAACCTGTTGTCGTGTAGATAAAATCGTTTCAATGCAGGGCCAGGAGTTTACAACTTTAGTGTGAAAAAAAGGTTTAAGTATTTTAAATCTAAAGCAAATAAGAAATATCTCAGAAATGGTCAATTCAACGAAAACAACGTATATGACATAAATTGTGTGTTTTAGCGTGTTCTACATTTTTTGTGTGGTAAATTTTTGTCCATCTCTTTCGGTTTGCCAGTTATACAAAATTCCATAAAATTCATCCAGAATAAAGTAGTCTTCAGATGCTATTCCCAGAAAATTCAAGATATACATTTTATTTGTGAGGTAAATATCTTTAATATACGATATTTTAATCAAAATCGTTAGCCATTTTTGAGAAAATCAAAATTTTCGAAAAAAGGGTGATTTGGGATGCGAGAATTTTTCTCAAAATTTTCGTGACGCATCCCTGGTAGATTCCAAACTTTAATACCAAGTTCTCTATTTTACCGACTTTTTGCTTTGAGTTATCGTATTCACAGACACAGGACCTTTTTCTAAAAATGCTTTTGTTATACTGGGGTCCTAAAAGTGTATTTCCGGTGAAATCTCGGTATTGAATTTTTTTGTAGAATTCAATGCAATACCTCCTCTGTATACTATGTACATAGTACGTGTAGAGAAAGTAATATGCTAAGTATTCTGTGGCTTAGGACTTTCACAGGATTCGACAGGTCATTGGTTCCTGCAGGTTCATTAGACGGTCAAGATTTCAGGGACGCCCAGTCTGTTAAAATACGTTTTACGCCCTAAGTTGAAATCCGGCGTGCATTAAAACACTGTACAGCATTTAGTATTGTGTCAGGACGTGTTGGTTAAACCACGAGTTTTGGTAAAGCCATTTGGAAAAGATTAATTTTATGCCTTACCACTAGTGTTGGTAGCTGAACATCATTGGCGCTTCAGTACACAAAAGAATCGCTCGCAACTTGGGATTAGCGTTAGAGAAGGCCTGAGTAATGTGACATTCAGCAAGGAAATGCTTGGCTTCTTTTGGTATTTACGAGATTAATCCTTTAAAAGTCTTACTCGTGAATTCGTTTTTTTCGGTTGTGGCCTCTGAGCCTATGTTTTTATTAGTTATGTTCTTCAGAGAACAGTTGAACTTCCCTTTTTACTCTCTGCGAGGTATAAGTAGGGGAGGTATTGTATTCCACCCAAAAAATCTTATGTGTTCCATTAACATAACTTTCTCTACATTTCTGCAACAAATTATTGTTAAACAACTTATGCTTTTATTTACTTCATGCTAATCGAAAAAAAAAAAAAATAGCAGAAATAGTCTTATTACTGGCTTTCTTGTAAGTAGAAGTGAAATAAGGGAGTAGCAAAGGTTAAAGTGATAGTCAAAGGCTGGTTGCTATGTGACTGAAGTTCCTTTGTTTATATGGACAGGAGTTGACAAAGTCCTGTACGAGAAAAGTACAAGTTTTTCAAAGCTGAAACCAAAAACAAGAAATACCTAAACAAACAAATCAAAAAAAAACAAAAAAAACGGTCAACCACGAAAAAAAAAATGTGTATATAACATAAATTGTGTGTTTTTACGTGCTCTACACTTTTTGTGTGGTAAGTTTTTGTCCATCGCTTACGGTTTAGCATTTATGCAAAATTCCGTAAGATTCATCCAGAATAAAGTAGTCTTCAAAGGCTATTCCCAGAAAATTCAAGATGTACATTTTATTTGTCATGTAAATATCTTTAATATACGATATTTTAATCAAAATCGTTATAGCCATTTTTGAGAAAATCAAAACTTACGAAAAAAGTTCCATGTAAAGAGTAGTTTGGGGTGGGCGGATTTTTCTCAAAATCTTCGTGTCGCATACCTGAAAGATACTGAACTTAAATAACAAGTTTGGTATTTTACCCACTTTTCGTTTTTCAGTTATCGTGTTCACAGACACACAGTCACTCTTACTTACGGACACGGACCTTTTCGATAATTTTTTATTTTTACTTTCACTATACGTACTATGTAGTGTATAGGGGAAGTATTGTATTCCACCCAAATATTCGATACCGAGATTTCACCGGAAATACATGTTTTAGGATCCTTTGAATCCAAAAAAAAAAGCATTTTCAGAAAAGGGTCCGTGTGTATGTGTGTATGTCTGTCTGTCTGTGTGTGTGTGTGTGTCTGTGGACAGCATAGCTCATAAACGAAAAGACCGTTAAATACTAAACTTGGTATTTAGGTTTGGTATCTTCCAAAGAATGCGAAACGAAGATTTTCAAGAAAATCCTCCCACCCCAACTACCCTTAACATGTCAAAATTTTCGAAAAGTTTGATTTTCTAAAAAATGGCTCTAATGATTTTGATTATAATCCCGTATAGTAAAGATATTTACATATAAAATAAAATATATATCTTGAACTTTCTGGATATAGCTTCTAAAGACCTGCTTATTCCGGATGAATTTTGCTTAATTTGGTATAACTAGTAAACCGTAAGAGATACACAAAAACTGACTATACAAAAATGTAGGTCTTGTTAAAATACACAAGTTATGTCATATACATTTTTTTCGTGGAGCTTACCATTTTCGTGGTAATCATTGTTTTTAGTTTCAGTTATGAAGTACTTATACTTTTCTCAGACGGGAGTGTCCGTTTTTCTTTTGTTCTACTCCTGGCCAAGAAAAGAAGCGATTTGTAATGACAATCGCATAACGGCAGCTTTTAAAACTTTGACTATTGGTTTAGCCTAGTATATTCCCCTATTTTATTCCTACTTATACGGAACTAAGTAATAAGAACATTGTGCTAATGAGTACCTCGATTAGCAAGGTGCAGAAAGAAGAACAATCTTATGTAAGAAGTTTATAGAACAGCTAGGGAAAGTCATGCGAGTGTAACACATCAGATTTTTTTTGATACAGCGGACCCTAAAACGTATATTTCCGGTGAAATCTCGGAATCGAATTTTTGGGTGGAGTGCAATAACTCCATAAAATAGGTCACTATCTGAAACAATTGAGGTTCGGTTCGCTTTGCATGGTCCCGTTTGCGAAAAGTTAGGTAGTTTAAAACTGAAACCAATAGCAATGAATTTTTCAAAAACGGTCTTCTCTACAGTAAAAACATATATGACATAAATTATGTGTTTTAAGGAGATCTTGATTAATCCTTAAAAAGTCTTGCTCCTGAATTCCAGTTGTCTCTGGACCTATGTTTTTATTAGTTATGTTCTTCTGAAAAATATATTCTATTAGTCGAAGGAATACTGTATAACAGTTGAACTTCACGTTTTACTCTCTGCGAGGTATAATAAGTAGAGGAAGACTTGTATTTCACCCAAAAATAAATTACTACCGAAACTTCACCAGAATTTTTTTGATACCTGAATCGAAGAAAGAGGAAAGAAAGAAAAAATAATGTTAACCATCTATTCTTAGTACATGGTACATAGGTACTCCACCCGAAAATTCTATACCGAGATTTCACCGGAAATGCACGTTCTATGTTCCCTGTATTTAAAAATCTTAAGTGTTACATTCACATTACTTTCCCTATCTGCTTCATATACTAATTTGTTACAAAAGATTATTCTTTATTCTACGTCATGCTAATCTAAATAAACATTAGCATAAATTACCTAATTACTTGCTTCTTTGTAAGTATAAGGGAAATAAGGCAATATAGGCTAAAACGACAGTCAAAGCTGGACACTATGTGAAACAATTGAGGTTCGGTTCGCTTTGATGGTACCGTGTGAGAAAAGCTAGGTAGTTTAAAATTTGGAACTAGTAACAAGCAATATCACAGAAATGGTCATATATATGTATATATATATAGATATATATAAAAAAAACTTGTATGATATAAATTATGTGTTTTGACGAGATTTACATTTTTTGTGTAGTAAATTTTAGTCTATCTCTTACGGTTTAGCCATTATACAAAATTCTGAAAAACTCGTCCATAATAAAGAGGTCTTCAAAGGTTATTCCCAGTAAATTCAAAATATACTTTCTATTTGTGATATAAGTACCTTTAATATACTTTATTTTAATCAAAATCAATAAAGTAGTTTTCGAGAAAATAAAAATTTAAACAACTTGGCATATAAAGGATAGTTTGGGGTGGGGGGATTTTTCTCAAAATCTTCGTGTCGCGGCATTGGAAGATTCCAAATTTAAACACCAAACTTGGTATTTAACGGTCTTTTAGTTGTTGAGCCATGCTGTCCATGGACATACACACATGGACCTTTTTCTAAACATGTTTTTTTTTTAATCAGAGGGTCTCAAACACCGGAAATCTCGGTATCGATTTTTGGGTGAAATGCAATACCTTCTCTATACACCATGTACATAGTAGGTATAGAAAAAGTAAAAGAAATCGTTCACAACTTCGGATTAGCGTTAGAGAAGGCCTGAGTAATGTGACATTCAGCAAGGAAATGCTTGGCTTCTTTTGGTATTTACGAGATTAATCCTTTAAAAGTCTTGCTCGAGAATTTGTATTTTCCAGTTGTGGCCTCTGGACCTATGTTTTTATTAGTTATATTCTTTTCAGAAAGAGAACCAATTAGACAAAAGAATACTATATTAACAGTTGAACTTCGCGTGTTTTCTTTCCCTACGACGTATAATAAGAAGCCGAAGTGCTGTATTCCACCCCAAAAATGTGATGTGTTCCATTCACTTTTCCATACAAACATTAGCAAAAATTGTCTTAATACTTGCTTCCGTGTAAATAAAACAATTTTAGAAGCAAGTCGCTATCTGAAACGATTGAGGTTCGGTTCACTTTGCATAGTCCCGTTTGAGAAAAGTTAAATAGTTTAAAATTGAAAAAAATAACAAGGAATATCTAGAAAACTGTCAGCTCTACAAGAAACACGCATATGACATAAATTATGCGTTTTAAGGAGATGTTGATTAATCCTTTAAAAGTCTTGCTCCTGAATTCGTATTTTCCAGTTGTGGCTTCTGGACTTACGTTTTCATTAGTTATGTTCCCCCGAAAAAGAGAAGCATGTTGGCCGAAGGAATAGTGTATTAACAGTCGAACTTCACGTTTTACCATCTCTACGACGTATAATACGAGTAATTAGGGCAAGTATTATATTCCACCCTCAAAAATCTAAGGTAGTCCATTCACATAGCTTTCCAATATACAAACCATTCTTACAAAAGATTATTCTTTCATCTACGTCAAACTAATCGCTTTAACCAATACCGGATTGGTCGACCCCCTGAAGTAAGACGTATAACAAGGATAATAGGTATAGGTATCGGAGAATTTAGAAAGTATTACCTGCCTGAAGAAAGAATGCAGAGGACAATGAGTGGAAGCTTACGTAAATACAAACAGACAAGCGGTATTACGTCACCACTCCCGGTGCATGCCCTATACAGTTCAATAAAACTAGAATGAAGCAATTGAGTCTCTTACAGTGGACGGGTTCGAATCAAGTCATCGCCACGTACAGTCATACGCTCACAAATTAGATAATTACTATTTATTAGGGATAAAGAAACAGAGTTTAACTTGTTGTGGATCGTTTAGCTTATTCCTGTTTACGTACACTGTGTTGATATTTTGATGGTCATACTGTACTGCACTATATTCCAGCCTTATCTTACTGCTCTAAGCCGTGCCATGCTACACCGGCAACCTCCCCTACAACTGCATTCTTTCATCGGACAGGTAATAGAAGATGCTCAACTCGTAACGTATTTTCAACTCTTCCTCATTCTCCAATGACGTACTTACCTCACTTGTGCGGTAGTTTACTATTTCGTCACACACACATAGCTAATGTGTACCTCCGGTGCACTTTGAGTTTGTACAGCTGAGCTAGAAGTATAATCATCAATAATGACAAACATAATGTGTACCTACTTCTAGCTTTAAGCCAAAGTTTCTGCAATTATCTGCAATACACTTAAATGTTTCGTCGTGCAAAAAACTACTTAATAATCAGACAGTAGTATCACCTTGACCTTGAAGGAACTTATATTGTATGCAATTTGAGAAGAGAAAGGTAAGTGCTGGATGATGCATTAGAAGCCAACAGTCATATTCTGTTCGCATGGATGTGACGCAGTAAAACTGTCACTGTTCCAACATATAGCGCCAAAGTGGCGCCACAGAAAGATAGCTTCTAGCTGTGAAGGTGAACTGGTATTCACGCCTTTTTGCCTGCTGTTATTTATTTGCGTTTGATTTAAATGGCAGTTTCTTGCAAATCGATTTGCGTAATTGTCGAGACGCCTTATATAATACCAAAACATTAAGAATCATTAGCAATAACAACTTCTGGGAGTTCCCTAAATCACACAGGTCTATCTTTCTTTGTGATCCGTGCAGAATACTAAACAGGCTTGCCAAAAAATTGCACACCTCTACAATTTGTGGGTAGTCATTTAGAAGTGTCTTGCTTTGGTGTTTCGTGGCGCAGGGGATCATGGGTTCGAGTGCCGCCTTGGATATGGGTGTTTGTTTGTAATTATGTATATGTGTGTTTATTAGAAGCCAAAAGAAAAAAAAAAACGACAATCAAATAGAAAAAGAAAAGAAATGTTGGGAAAATGTCCCGATAAGACTACAGAAGACATTACGTTCCTCCCAAAAATTCGATACCGAGAATCGTAATAAACATTAGCAGAAATTGTCATTACTTGGTTCCTTATAAATAGAGGGGGGGGGGGGGGAAATGTGTTCCATTTACATCATGTCCGCTGTTCGGTAAGCAAACCTTTTACTCAAAACATTATTCTATTATCTACATCATGCTAATCAAGATAAACATTAAGCAGAATAAGTCTTATTACTAGCTTCCTTGTTAAGAAGAAGGGAAATAAGAAAATTCACAGGCCAAAGTGATAGTCTCGTCCTTTAAAAAGCGGTTGCTAAGTGAAACAATTGAAATTCCATTCTCGTTGCTGGTCAGGAGTAAAGATACGAGAAGAAAGATGTCTTCCCGTTTGAGAAAAGTTTAAGTGGCTTAAAGTTGAAATCAATAATACAGAATATCTCGAAAACGGTTAACTCTGCAAAAAAGGTATATTACATAAATCGTGTATTTTAACGAGATCTACGTTTTTCGTGTAGCAAGTTTTTGACTATCTCTTATGGTTTACCAGTTATGCAAAATTCCAGAAAATTCGTCCAGAATAAACATGGCCTCAGAGGCTATTTCCAGAAAACTCAAGATATACATGTAAATAGCGTTAATGTACCATATTTTAATCAAAAGCGTTACAACCATTTTTGAAAAAATAAAAATTGACGAAATTTGTTCCATATAAAGGGTAGATTGGGGTAGATTTTTTTCTGAAAATCTTCGTGTTGCATCCCTGGAAGATACTAGTAGTTCGGTATTTTACCGACTTTTCGTTTTTGAGACACAGAGACCTTTTTCTAAGAATGCTTTATTTGGATACAGGGGACCCTCGGTATCAAATTTTTGGGTGGAATGCAATACCTTCTCTGTACACTATGTATATAATGTGTTTAGAGAACGTAAAAAACGGACACTTTCTGTTTGAGAAAAGTATAAGTGTTTTACAGTTGAAACCAATAACAAGGAATATCTCGGAAACGATTACCTGCATTAACACAAATGTAAAGGATGTAAACTGTGGGTTTTGACGAGATCTACATTTTTATGCAGTAAGTTTTTGCCTATTTTTCACGGTTTAGCAGTTTAGCAAAATTCGGTGAAACTCATCCAGAAAAAAAAAAAGGTCTTCAGAGGCTATTCTCAGAAAATTCAAGATATTCATTTTATTTGGTAAATATCTTAAATATACGGCATTTTAATCAAAATAGAACTATTTTTAAAAAATTCAAAATTTTCTAAAATTTTTCCATGTAAAAAAGATATTGTGGTGGAGCGATTTTCTTGAAAATCTTCGCGTGGTATCCTTGGAAATATTAAACTTAAATTTGGTGTTTAACGGTATTTTAGTTTTTTGAGATATACTGTCTACACACAGACATTTTTAACATTGTTTTTTTTTTGGGGGGGGGGGACAAGGGACTTCAAAACATATTTCCGATGAAATCTAGGTAAGGAATTTTTGGTGCAATACAATATCTTCTCTATATACTAGGTACATGTTAGTGAGTGCAAGTAATAAATTGCAAATCGGTATACCGCACGCCAATATTAAATTATTTTGCACGTGATAAATTATTATTAATGTGTTTAGAAGTTTGGCAAAAACATTAGCGTATTAATATGCATTTATACAGTGTTTCAGTCTTGGTGATGTCAAATCTTGACCACTATCAAATATTTTACATTTGACAATTTTTCTTGTACACTCTTGAACTGAAAAACAAGTTTGATAATGTACGATAGTAGTTCAATAGGTCTACAGAAAAAGGTAGAGAAACATATTATTTTTGGTATTTTTAACATACTTTCCCAGCGTTTTTCGTCATCGAAACTGCACAGGTGTGCACCCTTACACTGTCTTGATGGAAGAGTATTTTTTTCTTTGCCAGATGAGGGCGTTTTTTTCATGATTTCTCCGTTCAACCAGTGAGTAACGATGCATAATACAATCCATTTATCGTTTTTGCTTTCTACAAGTAATCTATGTAGATGATTCCGCATGCAGACCAAAAAACTAAGGCCATCACCTTCTCTGCAGATTTCACCACCTTTGCCTTCTTTGAAAAACCTGCTGTTTCAAGTATACTTTTATCACTGGAGTGCGTGCACATTATAGATCTATAATCCATTTAGCTGTCTTTATAAAATTACAATTACATGCACTTTAAAATTATATTTCAATAGCAGGAGCCATTGCTATACACTTACCTGCCCGAAATCTTAATACGTCTTTTTTGATCCAGTCTCGATTTGTTTCAGCAAGACAAGAAATAAACCATACATTACATAAAGATAAACATAAACACAAAATGTAGTAGTGTACTCAAGGTTTCATCCACAGCTATGTATCGACGCAGAAACTCGTCAGGATTGCGACTGAAAGCTGCCTAACCAGCTTCCGAATCGATCACTCGATTGCGTTTATTCTCTATTGAAAGCAAACGCGTCACTAATCTTGCCGAGATCTTTGTCAGACCTAATTTTTAGTGCAAAATTTAGTGCACTCTACCTTGTGATATGTGTGTGGGCTCTACTATTTCGTGAACTTTGATTCTCTCAAAACCATATCCTGGATTTTTCAATACTTTCGGAGCAAGTCACTTCTACTGGACGTCCGGAACGATGTTCTACATTTGTGGATGTACGGCCACGTTTAAATTCATTATTCAATTGTGAATTGTTGCAAACGCAGGAGCAGATGTGTCATGAACTTCATCCAACTCGGTTTTTCTCTCTTTCGGTGCTAAATTTTGAAATAAACGTGTTTAATCACCGTAAGAAACTCGTTTTTTACTTTCTCTACATGTACTATATACATAGTGTATAGAGAAGGTATTGTAATGCACCCAAAATTCGATTCCGAGATTTCACGGGAAATATATGTTTTGGGCCCCCCTGAATAAAAAAAAACATTTTTAGAAAAATGTCGGTGTGTGTTTTTTTTTTTGTTAGTGTTTCACGCCCGCTTTTACTGCAATGGCACCGCAGGCGATGACAGTGATGATACATGAATATGGAACCCCGGTGGAATGAGATGGCGGGGGAAACCGGAGAACCCGGAGAAAACCCGCCCCTGCGCCGGTTTGTTCACCACAAATCTCACATGCGGTCGCTTGGGATCGAACCCGGGCCGTCTAGATGAGAAGCGAGTGGTCTGACCACTCGGCCACGTCGCGGCCTTCAATATGTGTGTGTGTGTGTGTGTGTGTGTGTGTGTGTGTGTGTGTGTGTGTGTGTGTGTGTGTAGCTCAAAAACGAAAGGATCGTTAAATTCCAAACTTGGTATTTAAGTTTGGTTGGTATCTTCCAAGGATATGACACGAAGATTTTCAAGAAAATTTCACCCATCACTACATGGAATATTTTTCGATAATTTTGATTTTCTCAAAAATGGCTCTAACGATTTTGATTAAAATATCGTATAATAAAGATATTTACCTGACAAATAAAATGTATATCTTGAATTTTTTGAGAATAGTCTCTGAAGACTACTTTATTCCGGATGAATTTTACGGAATTTGGCATAACTGCTAAACCGTAAAAGATGGACAAAAACTTACCACACAAAAACCGTAGAGCACATTAAAACACCCAATTTATGCTATATAATTTTTTTCGTGGAGTTGATCGTTTTTGAGATATTCCTTCTTTTTGGTTTCAGCTTTAAAAAACTTTATTTTCAACTCCTGTCCATACAAACAAAGGAACTTCAGTCACATAGCAACCAGCTTTTGACTATCACTTTAATCTATGGTACTCCCTTATTTCGCTTCTTCTTAGAAGGAAGAAAGTAAGAAGAGCATTTCTGCTAATTTTTCTCAGTTAGCATGAAGTAAATAGAAGCATAAGCTTTTTAACAATAATTTGTTGCAGAGATGTACAGAGTCATGTGAATGGAACACATCAGATTTTTTTAATCTTTGTAAATAAGAACAAGTTGTTGATTCAATCGCCTATGGCAACGAAACCAGGTGATAGATATATTGCTGAAACTTTAACTGTCTAGTAAGTGACGACGGTTACTAAATACAATTAAGTAGCTAGGAATGTAATTTCCTCGGATTTACTAAGGACTTATTGAACACCCCTCGTGTAAGAGACTTAGGCTAGCTTGACTCCAATGTTTTGAGGAGACTTTTTCAACAGGTTGAATTAATGGACAGAAAAATGAAGTGTCTTTAGAATGAATTAGTTGACGGTAATGCATTCCTGCGTGGTTGTCATTAATTGGTATCGGGTTACCTGTCAGCTTGTGCACATAATCCACGACGCCTGACCTTGGGGAAGCCATTTGATTGATGAGTGGCGTCAAGCTTTCCTAATTGAGCCACTGAAATGCTAATGGGGCAAGAGGCGTATACGAATTTATAACTGTCAGTAATTAGATGGCGCTACTGCAGCGTGACGGATGACCATCAGGAGTGGTCAAGTTCCTGGCAATACCCCAGCCACTGTGCTCTATTTATTCTCTTCCTGCGAACTTCTTGTTGTGGCTAGCGGCTGTCCTAACTGCGAGTTCATCAGCTGATGGCATTCACATTGGGACGTTGTGCTCAAAGGCGATGCAAATATGTCAGCGTTTGGAACAGTGAAAACGTCCAAAGCAATTAAGGGCCAGGCATGAATGCACCCAAATCATAAATGGAATGTTATTTATGGAAGCTCTTTAACTATTGAGGTTCTCAGCGTCCCATTCTATATTGGGCGTGAAATACCGCTTAATTATGCTCAGAGGCCACTCTATTAAGCTTGAGGTTCTTCTACGTGCCGTAAATCTACGACACGGGACCAACGGCTTTATTTCCTTCCGAAGAAAGCCATGCTAAGGACTTTTACGCCTGAAAAAATTCGACCTTATACCCGCGACCTCGGGTACCATATGAAGTTAGCATGGTAACCATTACACCACGTTTTCAAGAAAGAAATGGAGGGGGGCGGAAACTTCACTTCACACAGATTTTTACTGCGATCACCATGACAATTTTTACTTTCACTGCTCATACTATGTACATAGTATATAGAGAAGATATTGTATTGGAACAAAAAATTCGGAGAAATACATGTTTTGGGACGCCCTGAATAAAAAAAAACATAGGCAGACAGACAGACACACACATCCGGACATAAAAATGCTATTTTTTGGATTCAGAGGGTCTCAAAACATATATTTCCAGTGAAAACTCGGTATCAAAGTTTTGGGTCCAATACAATACCTTTTCTATACACATAGTACGTGTAGAGAAAGTAAAAATACATTTGAATATGTCTACGACAGTTAATTAAACTTGAAAATTGGATACAAAGGAACAAGCGCTTCTTCTTAAGGACTGAAGTGTCCATGGTGCGAGCACAATTTTCTCTGATTTTCGGTAAAATTGCGATTCAAATTTGGCTTTACTGCATAGAGAGAGGCTTGTTATAGTAGGTAACGAGTTTTTTCCATATATGGATGTATTTGGCTTTGTTTATGTACAGTCAATGTAGGAAAGAAACTTATGTTGGACTCGTAACATTAATGTTGGCTATTATGGATGCTTTACATAATTTATGTTGTGGTGGTGATGATGATTGGTGTTTAAGTACGTTCAATTAAAAAGCTATTACCGCCATTAGAAAAGAAAATTCGGCTAAAACCAGATATAAATAACACCTTTAAAATAAAACAGTAACATCCCGAACGGAACCACTAATTAAAAAATCTGATGTGTTCCAATCACATGATTTTCTCTATATATCCGTAACAAATTATTATTAAGGAGCTTATTCTTCTATCTATTTCATAATAATCTAAATAAGTATTATCAGAAATGCTTTCTTCTAAGGAGAAGGGGAAATAAGGGAATACACTAGGCTAAACCGACAGTCAAATGTTTTAAAAGCTGGTTGCCATGTGGATGAAATACATTTCTTTGCATTGCCAGGAGTTGACAAATTCCCGTATGTGAAAAATTTTAAGTAGCTATTTTAAAATTTAAACAAAAACAAGGAATATCAAAAAAATGTTCACTCTACGAAAAAAAAATTTATGACATAAATTGTGTTATTCAAGGAGGTCTACATGTTTTATGTAGTAAATTTTTGTCTAGCTCTCACGGTTTGCCAGTTATGCAAAATTCAGCAAAATCCATTAAGTAAAGAGGTCTTTAGAGGCTATTGCCAGAAAATTCAGGATATACATTTTATTTGTCATAAACATATCTTAAACATAAGGTACCTTATTCAAAATCGCTAAAGCCATTTTCGACAAAATAAAAAATTTCAAAAATGTCGATGTAAAGGGTAGTTGGGGGTGGAGGGATTTTATTCATAATCTTTGTGTCGCATCTCTGGAAGATACTAAACTTAAATACCAAGTTTGATATTTTGCCAACTTTTCATTTTGGAGTTACCGTGGACATACACACGGTCCTTTTTCTAAAAAAACCTTCTTTTTTTTTTGGATACAGTGGACCCTAAAACTGTAGGTATTTTCAGTGAAATCTCGGTATTGAATTTTTGGGTGGAACGCAATACCTTCTCTATACACTATACACATAGTAGATGTAGAGAAAGTAAAAATACTATTGAAACAAGTTGGAGGATAAAACGGCAGCTAAAATGACAAATAAAACGTGTAAATAAAACAATTAACGGCGAAAGCCCTTGATGAATCTAGTAAATCAGAGAGAAAAATGGAAGTAAAAGGATATAAATGTTATTAAATCTAAGGCCGCAAGTGGAGCAGGAGATAAAACAGTGATAAACCTTACACATAACCCCATTGTCTGCCATGAAAAACTATAAAATCAAAATAAAACTAGATTGCAAAGGCAAATGTCACTTTGGATAAACATTTATAGCCTTTTCGACCGCTCCAGTATCATCGGCCAGGACCTCCGAAAGCCTGGCCGTCAGTTGCAGAGTGGCTAGTGGTGCTAGATGAGCGCACTCTACCAAGACATGACGGATAGATAGGTAGAGGTTACTTCTTAAACAAATGCTTATGAGGCAAATATTTGATGTGTTTCATTCACATGATGTTCTGTCGCTGTTCGGTAAACAAACCTTTCATTCAAAACATTAATCTGTTGTCTACATCATGCTAATCAAGACGAACATAAGAGAATTAGTCTTATTACTAGCTTCCTTGTAAGTAGCAGGGAAATAAGGAAATGCACAGCCTAAAATGATAGTCAAATCCTTTAAAAGCCGGTTGCTATGTTAAACAATTGAAATTCCATTCTCTTTGCTTGTCAGGAGTAAACAAAGGAGAAAGTCTTTCCGTTCGAGAAAGGTTTAAGTGGCTAAAATTTAAACCAATAGTCAGGAAATCGCAAAAACGGCTAACTCTATAAAAACGCATATGCCATAAGTTGGGTGTTTTAATGAGATCTGCATGATTTGTGTAGTAACTTTCTGTTTATCTGTTACGGTTCGGCAGTTATATAAAATTCATCCAGAATAAAAAGGTCTTCAGAGGCTATTCCCAGAAAATTCAAAATGTGTATTTCGTTTGTCATAAAACTATTTTATAGATAAGGTATTTTAATCAAAATCGTTAGAACCATTTTTAAGAAATTCAACATTTTCAAATTTCTTTCATCTCAAAGGTGGTTTGGGTTGGGGGGGGGGGGTTCTCAAAATCTTCGTATCGCATCCATGGGAGATACTGTACTTAAATACCATGGTTTGATATTTTAGCAACTTTTCGTTTTTCAGCTATGCTGTCCAAAGGCACAGAAACACACTCACGGATCTTTTTATAAACATACATTTTTTTTTTAATCAGGGGGTCCCAAAATATATATTTTAGGTGAAATATTGGTATTGAAATGTTGGGTGCAATACAGTACTTTCTGTATACACTATGTGCATAGTACGTGTGGAGAAAGTAAAAATAGTATTCTGAGCTCCTTTTCAAATTAAAAAGCATTAAATAAGCAGCGTTTTGAAGCAACATTACCGAAAATTATTTTAAACTTTGTCGTTAAAGGGAAATTTAATGTTTTTTCTTGCGCTTATTTTCAACTTGAAAAAATTGCTGTTAAAGAAATGAGACTGTATACATGCTTTAGCTTCAGAAGAATATACCATTAATGCTAGTTAGTTTAGTAAAAATTAATGTAATAAGATCCATTTTAATTTTTTTTTAGGAGTTTTAACAAAATTCATATTTTCGCTGCTTATTTTGGTAAATATACAAACTTTATTGACAAATTTTGATCACTACTTGTATAGCCTAATGGTGATTTAGGTAAACAAAAAATTCAAAAAATCTGATGCGTTCCATTTACATAACTTTCTCTATATCTCTGCAATTAATTATTTTTAAAAAGCTTATGCACCCATTTACTTTATGCTAATCGAGAAAAAAAATTAGCAGAAATTGTCTTATTACTTACTTCCTTGTAAGTAAAAGCGAAATAAGTTATTACGATAGGCTAAAGTGAAAGTCAAAAGCTGGTTTCATGTGACTCAAGTTCCTTTGTATGTACAGGAGTTGACAAATACCTGTATGAGAAAAGTTTTTCAAAGCAGAAACCAAAAACAAGCAATATCTCAAAAACGAACAACTCCACGAAAAAAATGCTCATTACATAAATTGTGTGTTTTAAAGTGCACTGCATTTTTATATGGTAAGTTTTTGTCCATGTTTTATGGTTTAGCAGCAATGCAAAATTCCGTAAAATTCATCCAGAATAAAGAAGTTTTCAGAGGCTATTTCCAGAAAATTCAAGATATACATTTTATTTGTCAGGTACATTTCTTTAATATACAATATTTTAATCAACATTTTCGAAAAAAGTTCCATGTAAAGGGTAGTTGGGGAATTTTTCTCAATATCTTCGTGTCGCATCCCTGTAAGATATTAAACTTAAAATAACAAGTTTGGTGTTTTACCGACTTTTCGTTTTTGAGTTATGGTGTTCACGGACACACACACACGGACCTTTTTCTGAAATTGTTTTTTTTTTTTTTTTTTTTTTTATACCGGGGACCCTAACACATATATTTCCGTGAAATCTCGGTATCGAATATTTGGGTGGAGTGCAGTACCTTTTCTATACACTATATACTTAGTATGTGTAGAGAAAGTAAAATTTTGGTTGTAATCTGGGAATATTTTTTGTGAAAAAAAGTTTACTTAGGATACATTTCTAGACTTAATATTCGATGCTTTCATTCACTCAGCAGGTGCTGAGCGAATATGCATTTTAAGTTACAAGAGTATTAACAGACCCAAGATCTGTGTCTATTAATACGCATTACGTTATCTGTCATAACGATTCACATGACAAATTTAAAGTTAACAGGTGAAGCCGTTGCTATGGGAAACACATGTTGTTATGAGGAACAGCTCTGAGGGTAAAAACATCTAAAAACACGTTCTTCTCTTCCAGTGACTTACAGGCATGACAAAAATACAACACATACCCTCTATAGTCCAGGGTCAACGATTTGACTTCTAAACTTATACCTTCCGGGCTCGATTACCGGTTAGATCCGTGGATTATGTTCTTTACACAGAATCATTCTCCAATCTTGGAAAAGAACGTCAAAGTAAATATGATGTATTTAAAAAAAAATCTCATATATTCCAACCACATGACTTTCTCTAAATCTCTGCAACAAATTATTGTTAAAAAGCTTATGCTTCTATTTACTTCGTGGTAATCGAGAACAATTATTATTTGTTTTCTTGTAAGTTGAAGCGAAATAAGGGAGTACAATAGGTTAAAGTGATAGTCAAAAGCTGGTTGCTATGTGACTGAAGTTCCTTTGTTTGTATGGACAGCAGTTGACAAATTCCTGTATGAGAAAAGTATAAGTTTTACAAAGCTGAAGCCATAGACAAGGAATATCTAAAAATGATAAACTCCACGAAAAAACGTATTTTAACATAATTGTGTATTTTAAGGTGCTCTACATTTTTTTGTGTGGTAAGTTTTTGTACATCCCTTACGGTTTAGTTGTTATGCAAAATTCCGTAAAATTCATCCCGAATAAAGTAGTCTTCAGAGGCTATTCCTAGAAAATTCAAGATATACATTTTATTTGTGAGGTAAATATCTTTAATATACGATATTTTAATCAAAATCATTAGAGCCATTTTTGAGAAAATCAAAATTTTCGAAAAACGTTCCATGTAAAGGATAGTTTGGGGTGGGGATAGTTTTCTCGTTTTTGAGTTGTCGTGTTCACAGACACACGGACACACACACGGACCTTTTTCTGAAAATACTTTTTTTTTATACAGGGGACCCTAAAATATATATTTCCGGTGAAATCCAGATATCGAATTTTTGTGCGGAGTGCAACACCTTCTCTATACACTATGTACATATTACGTATAGAGAAAGTAAAAAACACATTTCATTGTTCCATTCACATGGCTTTCTCTGCATATTCCGTAACAAACTATTCAAAAAGCTGTTCTTCGTTCAATAAGTCCTTAGAAAAAAATACAAAAAATATTTTTGGCAGATTTTTTATTTCCTATATTACCTCCTTTTAGCTGATACACTTTTCCCAGCGTTTCTCCAACTGCCTTCCAAAAATTAGGATTTTGGAAGGTCCTCAAAATAGGCTTCTGTTTGGGAAATGGCCTCTTCGTTCGACGTGAATCGTTATAAGAAGAGCCACTTTTTAAGTTTGGAAATAAAACCAAGGCACTGGGGGCCAAATCTGGTAAACATGGTGGATGATGTGTAATTCGAACCTTAATTCTACAATTTTTGCCATTGAAACTGTGCAGGTGTGCATACCTGCATTGACTTAATGGAAGAGAATATTTTTCTTTGCCAAATGAGGGCGTTTTTTTTTTTTTCTTCTTGATTTCTCCGTTCAACCGGTGCAATAGCGATGCATAATACTCTCCATTTATTGTTCTTCCTTCCTGAAAGTAATAATGTAGATGATTCCGTGTGCATCCCCCCCCAAAAAAAAAAACAACTGAGGCTATCATCTTCTCTGCTGAGTTCACCACATTTTCCTTCTTCGGAGTCTTTAAAAACCCACTGTTTCGACTGCACTTTTCTCTCTGAAGTGTAGTAGTGTATCCATTTTTCATTCACAGTTATGTATCGACACAGAAATTCGTTAGGATTGCGACGAAAAAGTGACAATCGATCACACAATTGCGTTTAGTCCCAATTGAAAATATATACTTGACATCAATTGTGTGTTTTGACGTGACCTACATCTTTTGTGTATGCATTTTCTATATTTTACGGTTTGTAGTAAACGTCTTCCAGAATGAAGAGTACTTAAGAGGAAATTCCTAGAAAGCTTAAGGAGGTTTCCCACCAGAGGTTCGACAGGTATTTTTCTTTTACTAAAATCATTCCTTATCCCCTGCAGAGTCTGGAAGTATGCATTGAGAGTGAATGTGAGTGATTAATAACGAAAAGCCTAACGTTGATGAACCCGTCAGTTCAACAAGAACAAACACCATCAAATATTTCTAAAACAAAACCGCGTATATGAAAACCGAAGTTAAAAGAGCCTAAATAAATAAAAAAATAAACAAATGAAGGTAAAATTTTAATTAGACATTTCTTTAAAATATGGTGTTTTTTATTGTGAGAGCCATTTTTGAGTCAACATTTTTTGAAATATGTTTTATCTAAAGAATACTTTCGGTGGAGTGTTAGGCATTGCGCTCAATATTTTTGTAAGAATAGATATTTGTAGCGGAGTCGTGGCAGAATGGTAAGACCTCTCGTATCCCACCGCGGGTTCGAACTCAAGCTCCCGATGTGGAATTTGTGGTGGACACACTTTGAGGCTGGTTTTATCATTCCACCAATTATTCCATCTGGCAGCTCATATCATCCACTTCCTCGCGCTCATGCCTGGCTACGGACCAAGGTTCTCCATTCTGTGGTTTTGCCGTTGGCTCCCCGACAGGCTCTTGAAACCCTAGGCATCTGCTTGTATGTCCTAGTGGGATGTCAGTCTTAAATACGGGGGGGGGGGGGGAGTAAGCTGGCTACGTAAAAATATATTTGTTTGTTGCAGAATAGGCAGAGACAATCAGGTGATTGTGACGTGCTTTGATATCCTTCCCTTTTGAGGCTGTGTCTCCTTTTGGAATCCAAAGCACAATCTTTATTTTTTTAAATTAAGGAGTGACAATTTTGGCAATGTTCTCTCAAGGTTTTTGAGTCGTTACTGATTGTAAATTAAATGAAATTTGTAAACGACTACTTAATTATAATTGAATCCTTTTCTGGCTTCAGGAATTTTCCTCCATGCTATAACGTTGTTTATCGTTCTGGAAATGGCAAATTCTACCTTCTTCACGTGCACCCATTCCATCTTAATGGCATCTGGTTATTCAATCTTTTTATCTTGATAATCCTGTCCTTTATAGTTTAAACACATCGTCAGAGTAAAAAATCTGATGTGTTCAATTCAGAAGACTTTCTTTACATCTCTGCACAAGTATTGCTAATAGGCTTATTCTTCTATCTACTTCATGATAATCGAGATAAACATTAGCAGAAACGGTCTTATTACTTAGTTCCTAATAAGTAGAAGGGAATACTCTTGGCTAAACCGGCACTTACATGTTTTAAATGTGCTTGTCTTGGGTTTGAAGTCCGTTTCTTTGCGTGGCCAGAAACTGACAAGTTTCTGTATGAGAAAAGTATTTTAAAACTGAAACCAATAACAAGAATATCTCGGAAAGGATTCACTCCACGGAAAAATATTGTGTATATATAAATGTAGATCTCATGAAAACACAACTTATGCCACATATATGGTATAAATTGTGTTTCTATGAGATCTACATTTTTTATGCAGCAAGATTTTGTGTATCTCTTACAGTTTACTAGTTATGCAAAATTCAAAAAAACTTCATCCAGAACAAAGAGGTCTTCAGAAGCTATTCCCAGAAAGTTCAAGATATACATTTCGTTTGTCAAAAATATATCTTAAACATAAAGTATTTCAATCAAAATCGTTAGAGCCATTTTTGAGAATTACAGTTTTCGAAATGTTGACCATGTAATGCGTAGCTGAGGTTGGGACATATTTCTTGAAAAAAATGTATGTTGCATCATTGGAAGATTCTAAACTTAAATACCAAGTTTGGTATTTAACAGAGACTATTCTGCTCACAGACACATTTTTTTAAAAATTCTTTCTTTTGGATTTAGTTCTCAAAATTTGTATTTTCGGTGAAATCTCGGTATCGGATTTTTGTGTGCAATACAATACCTTCTCTATACACGATGTGCGTAGAACGTGTAGAGAAAGTAAAAATCTTAAGTAATCAGCTTATGAAGATCAGTAAAAGACCCTTTAATGCACCCATTTTAATCACGTTTGGTATTGAATCGCTTGATGTCTGTAATTTGTACACCACATAATGAACAGCTGTTTCTTGTTTTTTTAAGTCATAAACATTATCTGTGGCACTGTTCCTGAAACTGGTTCCGCCACTGACTGAAACATTTTGAAGCATAAGTGAGGGAAACAAGAGAGGGAAGGGCGGTGGAGTGAGGCATAAACGCCTTTAGAGTAGTGACACTTTGGAGCCGTTTTTTGCCATACCAGGCACTAGTTACTATTGCAAAAAATCCGATAATTTCCTCTTCATCTCTGTATTAGTGTTAATAAGCTCATTCTTCTATGTATGCTAAAACATTAGCACAAACAGTCTTATTACTTATTTCCTTTATAAGTAGAAGGAAAATAAGGGAATACACTAGGCTAAACCGACACTCAAATGTTTTAAAATGTGGTTGCTATGGCATTGAAATCCGTTTCTTGCGTGCAAAGAGTTTACAAGTTCCTGTATGAGAAATGTGTAAGTACGGTAAAACTGAAATCAATAACAAGGAGTATCTCAAAAACGACCAAATCCGAAAAAAAATGTATACCTATGAAATAAATTGTGTTTTATCGTGATCTACATTTTTTGTGTAGTAAGTTTTTGTCTATTTCTTATGGCTTATTAGTTATGCAAATTTCAATATATCATCCAGAAAAAAGAGGTCTTTAGAGGCTATCCCAGAAAATTAAGTATATGCATTTTATTTGCCATGTAACTATCTTGAGTATAAGAGATTTTAATCATAATCGTTAGAGCCATTTTTGAGAAAATAAAAGATTTCGAATTTTTTTCAATGTAAAGGGTATTTTGGGTAGTGGGATTTTCTAGAAAATCTTCGTGTCGCATCCTTGGAACATCTGAACTTAAATAACAAGTTTGGTATTTAACAGGCTTCTCATTTTTAACTATGCTGCACACACGCACGCGCGCACACATACATACGGATCTTTTTCTAAAAATGTTTTTTTTTAATTCAGTGGGACCCAAAACATATATTTCCGGTGAAATCTCGGTATCTAATTTTTGGGTGCAATACAATGTCTTCTCTATACACTGTGTACATAGTACGTGTAGAGAATGATGTGTTCTATTCCCAAAACTTGCTCTACCTGTTTCATATATATAGTTTTCTCCAAAACATGATGGCCCGCTCACCCCTACCACTGGGCAACGATCATTAGCAAACAAAAGACGAACCTGTACTAGGGGCGAGAGGCAACGTAGTAAAATATGTTCCCTGGAGACACTGCTTGCAAGTGGAGAATCGCGCCTCGGATAAGGGACCAGTAAATGGAAGACATGGTAACATCGAGGTTTGGTTTCCTGCTGCACACACACCCAAACTTAAAGTCTTGGAAGAAGAATAGGGCAAGCTCATCATGTTCAGAAAAGTACTATAGAAACTATTCTTACTAGAGATTATTCTTTTATCCTTAACTTGCAAATCGAAATAAACATTATCAGATTTGGTCTTATTACTTGTTCCTTGCAATTATAAGGGAAATAAGGGAATAGATTAGGCTAAAGCGATGGTCAAATCTTTTGAAAGCTGGCCATTATGTGAAACAACTGAGGTTCGGTTCGCTTTGCATGGTCCCGTTTGAGAACAGCTAGGTAGTTTAAAACTGAAACTAATAACAAGGAATATCTCAAAAAAGGTCACTCTGCAAAAAAAACGTATACTAAACTTAAACTACTTAGAGGATACTAAACTTAAATACCAAATATACACACACAAGCGGATATTTTTAGAAAAAATCTGTTATAGGACTCGGGGGACCGCAAAACATATTTACGGTGAAATCTCGACATCAAACCTTTGGGTGGAATACAATATCTTCTCTAGCTACTATGTGTAAAACTCTGACGTGTTCCATTCACATGACTTTCTCTGCATCGTTGTAACAAATTGTTAAAAAGCATATTCTTCTATCTATTTTATGATAATCGAGTTAAACATTTGCAGAAATTGTCTTATTACTTGCTTCCATGTAAGTAGAAGGAAAATAAGGGAATACATTAGGCTAAAATGATATTAAAGTTTTTTAAAAGCTGGTTATCATAAGGATGAAATGCGTTTCTATGCAGCGTCAGGAGTTCACAACTTTCCGTGTGAAAAAGTTCAAGTGTTTTAAATCCGAAACAAATAACTAGGAATATCTCAGAAATGGTCAATTCAACGAAAAAAACGTGTGTTTTAACGTGTTCTGCATTTCACGATTTTGACGCTCTCTTAAGGTTTACCAGTCACGCAAAATTCAGCAAAATTCATTCAGAATAAAGGGGTCTTTAAAGGCTATTCCCAGAAAATTCAAGATATGCATTTTATTTTCCATATAAATACCTTTGATAAACTGCATTTTAATCAAATTTTTCGAAATTTTTCCATGTAAAGAGTAGTTTAGGGAAGGGAGATTTTTCTCAAAATCTTCATGTCGCATCCCTGGAAGATACTAAACTTAAACACCAAGTTTGGTATTTTACCGACTTTTCGTTTTTAAGTTATCGTGTTCACTGACACAAGGACACACACACACATGAACCTTTTTCTGAAAATACTTTTTTTTGGATACAGGGGCCCTAAAACGTGTATTTCCGGTGAAATCTTGGTATCGAATTTTTGGGGCAATACAATACCTTCTCCTTACACTATGTACATGGTACGTGTAGAGAAAGTAAAAAGTACGATACACTGTTTAACATTTTAGCAGATGGTTCCCCAAATTCCTAAGCCTTTTCTCGTGAAGTAATTAAATTACTTTAACCTAACTTCTGTCTGCAGAGAGAGAGAGAGAGAGAGAGAGAGAGAGAGAGAGAGAGAAAGAGAGAGAGTGTACGATCTTTGATCTACTCTCACCTCATTCGTGCAACTTGTCGTTTTCTCAGGAATAGTACTTACTTTCTGTCTGTTAAGTTCTCAATTCCAGTAATATCATTTTAAATATAGCACAGAGTAACATATGTCGTTAACATCTAATATAAATTTGGTTTTAACAGCTGGTTTGCAAGGCTACTGAAAAGAAAGAAAACAATCTGATGTGTTCCATTCACATGACTTTCTCTACATCTCTGCAACTAATTAGTCAATTTACTTAATCTAATCGAGAAAAAACTAGCAGAAATAGTCTTATTACTTGCTTCCTTGTTAGTAGGAGCAAAATAAGGGAGTACTATAGGTTAAAGTGATACCCAAAAGCTGGTTGCTATGTGACTGATGTTCCTTTGTTTGTATGGACACGAGTTGACAAATTCCTGTATGAGAAAATTATGTTTTTCAAAGCTGAAGCCAAAAACAACAAATATCTCAAAAACGATCAACTCCACGAAAGAAATGTATATAACCAAATTCTGTGTTTTAATGTGCTCTACATTTTGTGTGTTTTAAGTTGTCGTTCATCTCTTATGGTTTAGCAGTTATGCAAAAGTCCGTAAAATTCATCCAGAATAAAGTAGTCTTCAGAGGCTATTCCCAGAAAATTCAAGATATACATTTTATCTTTAATATACGATATTTTAATCAAAATCGTTAGAGCCATTTTTAAGAAAATAAACATTTTCTACTTTTTTTCCATGTAAAGGTAGCTTGGGTTGGGGGGGACTTTTTTGCAAATCTTCGTGTCGCATCCAAGTTTGGTATTTAACGGTCTTTTCGTTTTTGAGCTATGCTGCCCACAGACACACACAAACGCTTGCACACAGACACAAACATAGACAGACAGACAGACAGATACACACACGGACATTTTTCTAAAAATGCTTTTTTTTTTTTTTTGGATTGAGGGTGTCTTAAAACATGTATTTCCGGTGAAATCTCGGTATCGAATTTTTGGGTGCATTACAACACCTTCTCTATACACTATGTACACAGTACGTATAGAGAAAGTAAAAACAACTCAGCTGTTACATCATTCGCATATTATTTTCTTTAGCCATTACCTTTCAATAGCTTCTTCAAATTATTCTTTAGAAATTCTCTACATAGCAGATGGGGACCACATCTTGGCCGAGTGGTTAGACCACTTGCGTATCCCAAGCGACCGAATGTGGGATTTGTGGTGGACAAAGCGGTGCAGGGGCTGGTTTTCTTCTAGTTCTCCGTTTTCGCCCGTCGTCGCATTTTACCGGTGTACCATCTTCGTTCCATGTATCATCAGTATCCTCGCCAGAGCAGCAGTGTATTTGTAACTCATTGTTGAGTTAATAAAGACATTCGCTACCTGGTGTCAGGAGTGGGACAGAGAAGTTAGAATGGAATAAATGCTTTTCTGTTTTATATCCTTTCCTCGTCACTCTGGGCTCCTAGTGGGCAGGTGGAGTGCGGATGCTTGTTTTTGAGAATGCCGTCCTCGACTCTGGGGTGGTGTTGTGGTTGCTGTCTTCCCAAGGGCGTGAACGACTGATTTCACACGGGACCCGTGATATTGGCTCCTGGCGAAGGGATGATGGACTATCAATCTTTTTTTTTTTTTCCCTTTATTTTTGTTAAATATATGCGTAAGCTTTCACGGCCGGTGTCCATAGTTTTAAGATTTAAAATTTTCGGGCTATTTTGCCGTGGTCTGTAGGTTAAAATATGTTTAGTTAAAATATTTCTACCTAACGTTTCGTCCCTGTCTGTGAGGGACATCTTCAGAGGCAATGTGCTCACGTCGCTAACTCGAAAAGAATGTTTATTTTTGTTGTTCCAATTTACTGTCGGGTGCCTCAGTTTTTCTATTTCTGTTTTCCCTACGTTTCCTGTTTGAATTCCTTTTTACTTTCTCTACACGTACTATGTACATAGTGTATAAAGAAGGTATTGTATTGCACCCAAAAATTTGATACCGAAATTTCACCGGAAATACATGTTTGAGACCACTGAATCGAAAAAAACCAGTGTTTTTTAGAAAAATGTCCATCGGTGTGTGCGTGTGTGTATGTGTGCATTGGCAGTATTGCTCAAAAAAGAAATACCGTTAAATACCAAACTCGATATTTTGATTTTCAGAAAAATGGCTCTAAAGGTTTTGATTAAAATCTCTTATATATAAGATATTTACCTGAGAAACAAAATGTATATCTTGAACTTTCTGGGAATAGCCTCTGAAGATATGTTTATTCTGGATGAATTTTGCGAAATTTTCCATAACTGCTAAACCGTAAGAGATGGACAAAAACTTACCCCACAAAAAATGTAGAGCACATTAAAACACACAATTTACTTTATATACATTTTTTTTCACGAAGATGACGCTTTTGAGATATTCCTTGTTATTTGTTGCAGCTTACACTTTTCTCATGCGGGAATTTGTCAACTCCTGTCTATACAAACAAAGGTACTTCAGTCACATGGCAACCAGCTTTTGACTATCACTTTAACCAATGGTACTCCCTTATTTCGCTTCTAGTTACAAGGAAGCAAGTAATAAGACTATTTCTACTAATTGTTTAACGATAAGCATGGGGAAAATAGAAGCAAGAGCTATTTAATAGTAATTTGTTGCAGCAAAGTAGAGAAAGTCATGTGAATGGAACACATCAGCTTTTTCAGTATTTTCATTACGAAGTGTAATTTCCTAGATGTAGAACTTATCTGATTCTCCCTTCCGGCACTACTTGAGAAGCACACTGCCAAATATTTGCAGTTGTCCACCTGTGGAATTTGTTCTCTGCCCATTTGGTAGCTATGAAGAACTTTCCCCTTAGCTTCCTCTTGTGGTAGAGAGAGTAAACTTTCCCACTAGTTGCATAAATAACCATTACTAATTTGCAGGTGAACAACAGTAAAATTTCAATAGCCACAAGCGCCACTAAACAGAACGTCGGTTGGCAAGTAGAAAGCAGTTTTACATTATGTAAAGTACTGCTATCAATTTTCACGGCGAACCTTGTAATAGCGTGGAAATTTAAAATCGATGCCCGACGTATCACTGTGTGAGGCATTCTGTGAAGGAGTAGCTTTTTCTTCGTAATTCATTTGTAATTCAAGCGCCCCAATTTGCATCCATGAGGAGCTTTATTGATATCCAGATAAATGTATTCTCCCCGCAGGATATCTCTACTGGATGTTAAGAGGACCGGTAATTGATTATTCTACACACACTTCCACGTTTAGGACTTGTTTCTGTCTTTTGCTCCTTCTTTTGTTTTTGCTGGGGAACCTTAGTACGCTAAACAGACCAAACTTAGGCAACGGCCTCGGTCAAACAGAATACCTTTCAGAGAAGACATATAAGTACTTATGAATCTCAATAGTGGATTATTTTCTGTCATAAATAGTATATTGGAAACTAAGAACTGTAACTTTTACTTAACAGGTCGAGAGTGCATATCGGGAATACGAGACCCGCAGGGCCGATTTCTCCCATGCACTCAGGATCTGATAAATATCTTACATTTCGTGGTTATCCAATTACTTTTTGAAACAATTGAAAAAAAAACTGTAAAAAAAACAACAATAAATCAAAATTACTTCTCAATATTTTATTGAACTTTAAGAAAAAATCTGATGTGCTGCATTCACATGACTTTCACTACTTCTCTGTAACAAATTATTGTTAAAAGGCACATTCTTCTAATTTATAATTGAGATAAACACTGGGAGAAATTGTCTTAACTACTTACTTCCTTGTAAGTAGAAGGGAAATAAGGGAGTACAATGGGATAAAACGATAGTCAAATCTTTTAAAAGCTGGTGCTTTTAAATCTGTTTCTATGCAGGGCCAGGACTTTACAACTTTCCATGTGAGAAAAGTTAACTATTTTAAATCTGAAACAAATAACATGAATATCTCGGAAATGGTCACTTCCACGAAAAAAAAAACGTATGACTTAAATTGTGTGTTTTAACGTGATCTACATTTGTTTGTGCTGTAAGATTCTGTCTATCTCTTACGGTTTACCAGTTATGGAAAATTCATCTACAATACAGAGGTCTTTAGAGAATATTTCCAGTAAATTCAAGATATGCATTTTATTTTCATATATAAATATCTTTAATATGCGATATTTTAATCAAAATCGTTAGTCATTTTTGAGAAAACAAAATTTTCGAAATTTTTTCCATCTAAAGGGTAGTTTGAGGTGGGGTGATTTTTCTCAAATTCTTATTATCGCATCCCTGGAAGATGCTAAACTTAAATACCAAGTTTGGTATTTCACCGACTTTTCGTTTTAGAGTTATCATTTCACAGACAAACGGACACATTGACACACACGGATCTTTTTCTAAAAATACTAATCTCGGTATCTAATTTTTGGTTGGAATACATTACCTTCTCTATACACTATGTACACAGTACGTGTAGAAAAAGTCATATATTCATTTTACACACTCTACACATGTGCATAGTGTATACAGAAGTTATTGTAATTCACTCAAAAATTCGATACCGAGACTTCACCGGATATATGCTTTGTGGTTCCCTGTATCCAAAAAAGCATTTTTAGAAAAAGATACGCGCGCGCGTGAGTGTGTCAATGGACAGCATAGCTCAAAACCTACAGGAGCATTAAATACTAAAGTGGGTATTTAAGTTTGCTCTCTTCCAAGAATGCAACACGAAGTTTTTAAGAAACTCCCTAAGCAACCTTTTACATTGAAACAATTTTGCAAATTTTGATTTTCTCAAAAATGGCACTAACGATTTTGATTAAAAATACCCTCATTTTAAAGCTATTTACATAGCAAATAAAATGTATATCTTAATTTTTTGGTAATAGCCTCTCAAGACATATTTATTCTGGATGAATTTTGAGGAATTCTGCTAAATTGATAAATCATAAGATATATAGAAAAAAAACTTACTTAACAAAAATGTAGATCTCGTTAAAACAAACAATTTATGTTATATACATTACTTTCGTGGAATTCGCCGTTTTTTAGATATTCCTGGTTATTGATCTGAATTTGAAAATTGCTCTACTTTTCTCATACGGGAATTTGTCAACTCCAGGCCATATAAACAAAGGAATTTCTATGACATAACAACCAGTTTTTAAAAGATTTGACTATCGTTTTAGCCTGGTATATTCCCTTATTTCTCTTTTACTTACAAGGAAGCAAATAATAAGACCATTTCTGTTAATTTTTTCTCGATTAGCATGAAGGAAAGGAAGAATAAGTTTTTTAACAATAATTTGTTACAGAGATATAAAAAAAGACATGCAAACTTTTCGTTTTTGAGCTATGCTGCCCACAGACACACACACGCATACACAGATACACACGAACGTTTTCTCTAAAAATGTTTTTTTTGTTGTTTTTTTTTGTTTTTTTGTTTTTTGGATTCAGGGGGATCCAGAACATATATTCGGTGAAACCTCGATATCAACCTTGTCTATACACTATGTACATAGTACGTGTAGAGAAAGTAAAAATGTGCTCCCAGTCCCGATTAAACACTCGCCGTTCACTCATATTGCACACGTAAGCCTTCATTGCACTGAACGCCAGGAGCCAGGAGCAGGAGCAGGAACTAGTCGCCCGAGTGTACTCGGGCGGGGGCAAATCACCACGGTACCTATCCGCTTTTCTTGCGGATTTACCCGTGTGATATAGTAGATGTAGTCATATGCAAGCGTTTTTGTCATGTCAAAGTAACGAACCGGCTTCTTTGTTTATAAGTAGAGATATGAAGTTCGTACCGTTGACCGTTCCGTATTTTGGTTGCGACCGACCATCTCGCCGCACCAAAACAAGTCATTGATAAGAACGCAGAGGGGAGAGGTAAACAAACCTGTTGTCAAGTAAACAGTACAGTTTTAAGAGAACAAAAGTGACATATGAGGCATTCGTAAAACCACACCTATTTAGGTGATCATGAAAGCATACAAATTGTTACATATATGAGACTGACTCTGACTAATTTCCTTCCTTACATATGTGAAAACACCCAAGCAATTATAACACGAATTGCTATATTTACTGATTGAATGTAAAATAGTATCCAAATAATAAAATTAATTTCTTAAATGTCTTACCAGGTGAAAACGAAAGCAGGAATTAAACTAAATCTTTACTCGTCTGCAGCCGTATTACAGAAAACTATATGTACTTCTGAAGCCTTTCAAATGAAAACCTCATTTTACGTTCCGACAACCAAGATTTATATGCGAAAAAGTTCGGTCCACTTCGCATGATGTATCAATATCAATAACATTTGTTGGGATCTAAAAGTGCAGCTTTTGCAAATAAACCCTTTCTGTTTACACTTTTCATTTTCATCTTTATTTCAAGTAGGATGCTCGTGGATTAGTAGATCCGTCCTGACCGTTCTTCTACATGCCGCACAGATTCAGTTCAGCTCAATAGCTCTGGATGGTTCTTCATCACTACACCTGGCTTGAAACCCGAGAACGTCTAGAATATGCTCGTCGCCAGGAAAGCTTCAGATCCTATTTCAATCAATAATATGTTTTTGTGAAGCTGTTCTGTTACTAGACGTTTGACAGTTTATTTGAACTGCCATCGGTTTCTAAATAAGTACATGCATAAATGCACTGCTAGAAAACTTAATAAGATTGTAAAACAAATAAATTTTGATCACATTTGAGGAGAACGTAGATGTTATTCGAACGCCTTCCTTTCTACTGACGTGGTTCTGTGTTATGCAGGGATAGTTGTTTTGCAGTAATGGGTTGCACTCTACGTTGATCTTTGCTCATGCATGTCTGGCCGATCTTACCCTATAAGGAAATTGATACGAGCTTCCTAGCTCTGGTTAAAAGTGACTGTTGAAAGAAAGTAGAGGGGACGAAAGGGAGGGTAATTTCAGACCTCTTGCGCTTTACCTGCCAGTTTTGTTCTAAAACATAGCGCACTGTCAAACTCTGACTCGCGCATAATCGGATACTGTTGAGGTTTTAGGAATGCAACACAACACATGTGCCAGAGACAAGCAGTTAGGTTTCGGTCTACTTTCCTGGTGGCTTCCCTCCCCACCCCCTCCCGCGCCGAGGCCAATATCTACTAATTGACGTCTCTGAACTTCAAAAACAAACATTTTGCTTCTTGGAGACGCCCGCCTTCATCGTTAACTTTTATTTGTTATACACCATGCGAAATAAAATAAGCTTGTTTTCTTTCTGTGAAAATAGATACATCTTGATGTAGTGGACTGTGTAAGCTTCAGCTGAGCAGAAAAAAAAAAAAAAAAAACCTTCCATTGACAGCTCATTACTGCCTCGTTATACTCCACAAACAAACAAACAAACAAACAAATCTGTGTTACACTCGCATGACTTTCTCTAGCTACTCTACAATCAAACTTCTTGCAAAAGATTATTCTTCTTTCTACACAAAATGCTAATCGAGATAAACATTTGCAGAATGTTCTTATTACTTGGTTCCTTGTAAATAGAAGGCAACTATAAGAATCCACCATGAAAGTGATAGTCAAATGTTTTAAAAGCTATCGTTATCTGATTATCATTATATGTCGCTTCTTGCTTGGCCAGGAGTAAAACAAAGGAAAAACGGACATTTCCTGTCTGAGAAAAGTATAAGTACATTACAATTGGAAACAATTACAAAGAATATCTCGGAAACGGTTACCTCCACAACAAAAATGTTAAGGACATAAATTGCGTATTTTGACGAAATCTACATTTTTTGTACAGTAAGTTTTTGTCTATCTAAATACTGAATTTAAATACCAAGTTTGATATTTAACCAGTTGTTGGTTGTTTGATTTGTGTTGTGTTGTTCACATGGTCCTTTTTCTAAAAATTCTATACATTTGTATAACACTTTTATTACAATTCTCTTATAGATACAAAGGAATAAGTGAAAACAATAGACAACCCAAATTCATATATTTTTAAACTTGTTCGCTTTGAAATTCCGTTCTCTTTACCTGACCAAGAGTAAGAAAACCGATTACCGACATCTCATTTTAGGAAATTATAAGTGGTTTAAAATGGAAACGAATATGAAGAATATCTTCGAAAAAAAATGCATTGATATAAACTGCGTGTAATAAAGAGATATTATTTTGTCTATTTCTTACGGCATGCCAGTTATTTCTTGTTATTAGTTTCAATTATAAGCTGTCAAACGGCAGGCCATTTTTCGTTTTATCTTTTTTTTTTTTTTTATTATTTGTATAGCCACATTTAACTTCCAAGGTCATATCGGGGGCTGTGACTTGTGAAACAACTCGTATTACTGTAGGTTTAGAAGATTAGGTTAATCAATTTTATACTACTAAACACACGCACATTCACTCACATTCATACTTCCAGACTCTGTGGGAGATAGGAAATAATTCTGATTAATGAAAAATTCCCCGCCCCAGCCAGGAATTGAACCCGGGACCACCGGGTGAGAAGTCAGCTCGCTGACCACTTGACCACGGAGACAGTCATGTATCTTTAGTTTCACTCCTGGCAGTAAAATGGGAACCGAATTTCAATTATTTCATACAGCGACAAGCTTTTCAAAACATTTGACTACCGTTTTAGCCTAGTGAATTACCTTATTTCCCTTCTACTTACAAGGATCTAATACAACCATTTCTGCTAATGTTTTTCTCGATTGCTACGATGTAGTTAAAGAGATAGTTTTTGTACTAATAGTTTGTAGGGAAAGTCATGCGAATGGATCACATCAGGTTGTTTTTAATTCTGGTCCTCAAAATACGTATTTCAGATAATATACCGGTATCCAATTTTTGGGTGGAATACAATACCTTATCTAACTAGTACTTGGAAGATAAAGTAAACATTTTGAATGTGATGTTCTTTGGAATAAAAACTTTCATGGCCAGTACATATTTCTGTCTTATAATGTTAAAGAAAATTTGAAATAGAAACATTGCACGGAAGTAAACAAACACAATAATTTATATCGGTGTACATAAGATAATGGAAGCATATTATGCGTTCTTATTTCAAACTTCCGTTTAACAACCAACTTATAAGTGTTTAATTGCTGAACATCTAAGGAAGGATTGCGTCTTTCGTCCCACTTTCTCCATTCATCTTCACAACTCAACAAAGTCAATATTGACTCAGACACGATGGACAAATATTGCTAATTCTCACATATGTGTGTACTTAACATGGTCCACAGTTTACTTAACGTAGCGTTATAAAAAATCTCATGTGTTCCATTCACATAGCTGTTCCATATACAAACTATTCTTACGAAAGATTATCCTTTAATCTACATCACGCTAGTCGGGATAAACATAAGCGGAATTGGTCTTATTACTTGCTTCCTTGTAAGTAAAAGGGAAATAAGGGACAACACTATGCTAAAATGATAGTCAAATCTTTTAAAAGCTGGTTGCTGTGTAAAACAATTGAAATTGGGTTCGCTTTGCATGGCCTGCGGTAAACAAGAGAGATGAAACGAAAGGTTAACTTCTTGTTGGAGAAAATTTATCTATTTTAGAACTGAAACCAATAACAGAGAATCTCAGAAAGACCAACTCTACATAAAAACCATATATGACATAAACTTGTAAGTTTAAAGGAGATCCACATTTTTTTTGTGATGTAAATTTTTGTTACGGTTTACCAGTTACGCAAAATTCAGTAAAATTAATCTAGAATAAAGAGGTCTTTAGAGGCGTTTGCCAGAAAATTCCAGATAAACATTTTATTTCTGATTTAAATAGCTTTAATATAAGTATTTTAATCAAAATCTTTAGAGCCACGTTGAGAAAAACAAAATTTTTAAAAATCTTTCCCTGTATAGGTTAGTTTGTAGTAGAGGGCTTTTCTTGAAAGTCTTTGAGTCACATCCTTGGAAGATACTAAACATAAATTCCAAGTTTGGTATTTAACGATCTTTGGTTTTTGAGCTATGCTGTTCACACACACACACACACACACACACACACACACACACAAACGGACAAGAGAAGCATTTTTAAATTTTTTTTTATTCAGCGCACCTCAAAACATATATTTCTGGTGAAATCTTACATCGAATTTTTGAATGCAATACAAATATCCTTCTCTAGCTATTATGTACACTATATGTACATTCAAACTAGAGAAAGTAAAAAGAAATTTTGCGATCATAAAATAAATAATAATAATAATAATAATAATAATAATAATAATAATAATAATAATAAGCCCGTCTGGGTAGTGTGGTAGCGTGTGTTTTACATTCAATAGGTCGCGATTTCGAATCTCGCTTAAGATGAGTTACCTGGATAAGATTTTTTCGGGGTTTTCCCTTATCTTGAGAAGACGAATGTCGAGTAACTTTAAGCTCCATGGACCCCGAGATTATTTGAACATCATTTCACCAATTTTATTCATCGTCCGATATGACCTACAATGTTAAAATGACGTTAAGCCACAAAAAAGTAATAATAATAATAATAATAATAATCATAATCACAGGAGGCTAAGGCTCTAAAATGGGAAGCTGTACCAAAGTAGAAATAAAAATCAAAACAAAGAGATATAACCTGTGCAGTGTTAGATCGAAAAATAGAGGCTAAATCCAAAACTATACAAATATTTGTGTATTAAGGAAAACTGTAGTTTTGGTTGCCGTTCAGAACAGTTTATTGCCATTTGTACTGTAGCCGGTATAATCTAAGTCATAAAATAATGCGATATTCAAATAGTGGTTACTATACATGTAAACAAAACACAGTCAAATGTCAAAATTATGGCAATATGAATACTAACGTAAGCCAATCTACATATAAAATCAATTTCACATTTCCAATTTTTACTTTCTCTACTACCTATAGCTACTAAGGAAAATATTGTACCTATTCCATCCAAAACTTCGCTGTCGAGATTTCAACGGAAATATAATATTTTTGAGGAACTTGAATCTAGAAAAAATTCCAAGAGCGCGCAAATATGTATGTGTATGTGTGTATGAATAGCATAATTCCAAAACAAAAAGTCAAAAAATACAAACTACTTATTTAAGTTCAGTATTTTCCAAAGTTGCGACACAAATACATTTAAGAACATTCTCCATCCAAATTAATTTTGTGGAATTGCCATTTCCGAGATATTCCTTGTTATTGCTTTCATAATTTGCATACTTATATTTTTCTAAACTAGAAAGACGTTATTCGTTTTTCTTTCTGCAGGTCAAGCAAAGAGAATGAAGTATCAAAGCAATTGCATAGTGATCAGCTCTTTAAACAGTTCACTATCACTTCAGCCCACAGTAATCCTTTAATCCCTTTACATCCACAAGGAAATATGTAAACAACGTATATTTATCTAGATTAAAGTGAAACAATAGAACACGTTCTTTAAAGAATAGGATGCGGAAGAATGAGTGGATATAGTAATGTGTATGTTCTGTATCATTGTTTTCGATGTTCTGTTCCAAACGAGCTTGTGCACGTTTATATTTTGTGGTATTTATTAATTATTATTATTATTATTTGGAGGGTAAAGCTATAGCCATTTGTCTTTTCTCCCATTCAACCAAATAGAAAAAACCTAAATAATATGATAATTCAAGTATACGAACAATAATAATTGAAAATATTGGAGACTAAGTGAAACTAAGTAACACATTAAACAATTTCTATATATAATTTTAATTGTTTTCGTACACAAGCCGAGTGTAGGACAGGAGTTGGATAGATACAGTCAGATTGAAGAATTCAATGCCATAGCCGGGATTTGAACCACGGATCTGGCGGTCTCCAGGTGGTTGCTCTGCCACTGAGCTACCATGGCAACATGTCGGTATATCATTGAATTTCTCAAATGATTCGCATGATTCCCGGTAAACTACAAGGTGATCTCAAATTATTTTTCAGTCTGACTGTACCTATCCAACTCCTATCCCACACACGGTTTCAGTGAGAAAACAATAAAATTATCACAATTGACCATAATAGTTGGCTATACTATGGATCCTGGGACTTAAAGTACTTACAACATTGTAAGTCACCATTGGGGTTGTCAACTCAATAATTAGAGATCACCTTGTGGTTTACCGGGGAAATATGAGATTCAGTTGAGAAATACAATGCTATGTCTGTATGTTGCCATGTTAGCTCTGGCTAGAGACCGGCAGATCCATGGTTCACATCCTGGCTAAGACATTGCATTTTTCAGTCTGAGCATCCAATTTCTACATATGTTAGAAAATAAGAATAATTACATTATAATGTGTGTATAAAGAAAATCTAAATTAAGAATTATACACGGGTATTTTCAGAGGCTTTCAAAACATGTATTTACAATACAATTTCGATAGGAATTATTGGGTGGAAAGCAATATTTCTTTTATCTATTTAGGTAGATGGTAGACAAAAACGCAGTAATATGCTAGAGAACAAAAAGATGTACGGCCGTGAGAGTGTCAATATGTAATCAAACATCTGACGAAACATTCCAAAAAAATCTGATGTGTACCATTCACATGACTTTCTCCATATCCCTGCAACAAATAATTCTTAAAAAGCTTATACTTCTATTTATTTTATGCTAATCAGAAAAAATTAGCAGAAATAGTCTTATTACTCGCATTTGTAAGTAGAAGCGAAATAAGGGAACACCGTAGGTTAAAGTGATAGTCAAAAGCTGGTTGCTATGTCAATGAAGTTCCTTTGTTTATATGGATAGGAGTTGACAAGTTCCTGTTGAGAAAAGTATACGTTTTTCATAGCAGAAACCAAAAATAAGGAATGTCACAAAAACGACGAACTCCACGAAAATGCTCTACATTTTTTGGGTAGTAAGCTTTTGTCCATCTCTTACGGTTTAGCAGTTATTCAAAATTTAGTAAAATTCATCCAGAATAAACTACTCTTCAGAGGCTATTCCCAGAAAATTCAAAATATACATTTCATTTGTCAGGCAAATATATTTAATATCCGAAATTTTAATCAAAATCGTTAGAGCCATTTTTGAGAAAATCAAAATTTTCGAAAAAAGTTCCATGTAAAGGGTAGTTGGGGGTGGGGGTATTTTTCTCAAAATATTCGTGTCGCATCCCTGGAAGATACTAAACTTAAATACCAAGTTTGGTATTTTACCGACTTTTCGTTTTTGAGTTATCGTGTTCACGGACACACACACATACACACACACACACACGGAGCTTTTTGTAAAAATGTTTTTTTTTGATATTGGGGACCCTAAAACATATATTTCCGGTGAAATCTCGGTATCGAATTTTTGGTGGAGTGCAATACTTTCTCTATACACTATGTACATAGTGCGTATGGAGAAAGAAAAAATATGTGAGTGCGTTAAGCGTGAGTGTGTGCCTGTCGCAATAGGTCAGGCTGTGCTGAATATGAAACATTTCCATCCTTCATATTTATCACCTTAGGCAAAACAATACTTTTCTTCTTAATGTCATTTCGAGACTACTGGCTCATTGTCTCACTTAGCATAACGTTACCAAACTTCTTGAAGAAATCTGACGTGTTTCAATCATATGACTTTCTCCAGCTGTTCCACAAACAACTTTTCATACAAAAGGTCATTCTACATCATGAAAATCAATATAAACATTGCCAGAACTGGTCTTATTGCTTGCTTCTTTGTAAGTTGAAGGGAAATAAGGGAATGCTAAAGCGATAGCAGATATTTTAAAAGACGGTCGCAAGTGAAGTAAGTGAAGTCGGTTCTCTTTGCTTCTTTCGCTTAGATGCGAAAAGAAAGACGTCTCCGTACCTTAAAGATGAAACCAAAAACTGTGAATATCTCGAAAACTGTTAGCTCTACAAAATAATATATATATATATATATATATATATATATATATATATATATATATATATATACACACACACACACACACACACACATTTTCTTCTAAAAAAATATTCAAGCGGTCTCAAAACATGCATTTCCGATTAATTGTCGCCCTCCGTGGTGTAATGGTTACCATGCTAACTTCATATACCCAAGGTCGCGGGTTCAAACTCGGCAGAGGGCGATGGATTTTTTCGGGCGTAAAAATCCTTAGCATAGCTTCCTTCGGAAGGAAAGTAAAGCCGTGGGTCCCGTGTCGTAGATTTACAGCACGTAAAATAACCTCAAGCCTGATTGAGAGGCCTCTGAGCAAAATTAAGCAGTCTTTCCCGCCCAATATAGAAGGGGACGCTGAGAACCACAAGAGTTAAAGAGCGTCCTTAAATAAAACGCCATTTTATTTTTTTGCGATCAACTCTCGACATCAGACTTTCGGGTGGAATACAATAGCTTCTCTATCAACATATGGACTAGAGAAAGTAAAATTTGAGTTTTATTTAGGTCGCTCTTTAACTGCTGTGGTTCTCAGCGTTCCATTCTAAATTGGGTGTGTAAGACCGATTAATTTTGCTTAGAGGTCTCTCTATTAGGCTTGGTGGTACCATACTTCTAGGAGATTCACTAGGTAGTGGTGGGCAGTATCGAATATTTTCGACAATATATATCCCTAATTAGAAATTACTATCGAATGATTTAGTTATTCATTCGGATTCAAAAGCTGTTCGCTTTCGCATAATCCGAAGTAGTAGCATAGATAAATTACTAAAGTAACCAGTTTGCATTCGGATTACAAGTATTATGTAATAAACGTCCTAACCCTGAGTAATATTCACATCATTCTAAAATATTAAAACACATAAACGCTTGCATGTATTCTCTATAAATTAATACGATAAATAGTTCTATGAATATTTGATTGTGAAAACATAACATTTATAACTCTAAAATGAAACTCTGTGTTTGCAATAAGGATACATAATAAATATATTTTCGTTTTTCAGAATTATGTGCGTTATGCTCCAGTAATTTGAGGTTATGTTAGGTTTTGTCGTATTAATTATTTCGTATCTATTTGGTTTGAGGTTAAAATGAATATGAAAAAGATATTGCCCTCGCTATATGGGAAGGCTTTGATTTAGTAATAATTAGTTATTGTGTATTTCCGGTAATCAGTCCTAAATTTGGTTAAATTATATTTTCCGTTCAATGAAAGACATAGCTAACATTCTAAACTCCATATGGGCAAATGCTTCACCATTTTAATAGACAAACATGTGGGGACTTAATAGTTTTGTAGATGTTAACTAGCTAGGATACATAAAGCAGTAACATTAATACAACTTTAACTTCTGTTATGCAAAAAAGAGTTTGCGTTAATGTTTAGATTTAAGGTTTTGATTTTTACTTTCTGTACACATACTATATAAACGGTGTATAGAGGAAGTATTGTATTCCATCACAAAATTTGATACCTAGATTTCACCGGAAATATGTTTTAGAGGTTCCATGAGTCCAAAAAAGGCATTTTTAGAAAAAAGGGATATGTGTTGTTTGTGTGTTTATCTGTAGGCACATCTCAAAAAGTAAAATATTTTTAAATACCAAACTTTGTATTTAAGTTAGGTATCTTCCTTGGATGCGACACGAAGATTTTCAAAAAAATCTGATGTGTTCCATTCATATGACTTTCTCTATCTCTCTGTAACAAATTATTGAAAATAAGCTTATCTTTTATTTATTTCATGTTAATCGAGGAAAATTAGCAGAAACAGACTTATTCCTTGCTTTATTGTAAATACAAGCGAAATAAGGGAGTACCATAGGTTAAAGTGAAAGCCAAAAGCTGGTTGCTATGTGATTGATGTTCCTTTGTTTGTGTGGACAGGAGTTGACAAATTCCTGTATGAGAAAAGTATAAGTTTTTCAAAGCTGAAACCAAGAAAAAAAAAATTCATCCAGAATAAAGTAGTCTTCAGAGGCTATTCCCAGAAAATTCAAAATATACATTTTATTTGTCAGGTAAATATCTTTAATACCTTATATGATATTTTAATCAAAATGGTTAGAGCCATTTTTAGAAAATCAAAATTTTCGAAAAAAGTTCCATGTAAAGGGTAGTTTAGGGTGGAGGGATTGTTCTCAAAATCTTCGTGTCGCATCCCTGAAAGACATTAAACTTAAATACCAATTTTGGTATTTTACCGACTTTTCGTTTTTGAGTTATCGTGTTCACAGACACACGGACACACACACACACACACACACGGACCTTCTTGTGAAAATGCTTTTTTTAGATAAAGGGGACCCTAAAACATCTATTTCCGGTGAAATCTCGGTATCGAATTTTTTGGTGGAGTGCAATATTTTCTCTATTCACTATGAGCATAGTGCATATAGAGAAAGTAAAAATGTCCCCACCCTAGACTACCCTTTACATGCAACACTTTTTAAAAATGTTGTTTTTCTCAAAATGGCTCTAACAATTCTGATTAAAATAAAAGCTGTTTACAACACAACTACAATGTATATCTTGAATTTTCTGGGAATAGCTTCTGAAGACCTGTTCATTCTGGATGAATTTTGCTGAATTTTGCATAACTGGCAAATCGTAAGAGACAGATAAAAATTTACAGGTATACAAAAACTTCATTAAAACACATCACTTATGTCATATACGCTTTTATTATAGAGTTGACAGTTTTTGAGGCATTCTTTGTTATTAGTTTCAATTTTAAACGACCTAAATGTTCTGAAACGCAAAGCGAACCGAACCCCAATTGTTTCACATAGCGACCAACTTTTAAAAGATTTGACTATCGCTATTGCCTAAAGTATTGCTTTATTTCCCTTCCAGCAAATAATAAGACTAATTCTGCTTATGTTTATCTCGATTAGCATGATGTAGATATAATAATAATTATAATAACAATAACAGTAATAATAATAATAATACTTTTTAGTAGGAATAATACCTATGAAATGGAACAGCTAATAATTAATTTACATTTTTCTTGAAAAGATAACCGCTTCTGAGATGTTCCTTGTTATTGGTTTCACTTTTAAACTATATATCTTCTCAAACGCGGTCACCTTTCGTTTCATTTCCCTTTTGTTTTTCTGGAAATTCAAAGCGAACCGAACTTCAGCTGTTCACATATCGACCGGCCTTTAAATGATTTGACTATCGCTTTAGCCTGGTGTATTACCTTATTTCCCTTCTGCTTATAAGGAAATAAGTAGTAAGTAACTATTGTGTTAACATTTATTCCGTTTAGCATGAAAATGGTAAATTAGAAAAATAATTTTTTTCTCAGAATAGTTTGTTTGCAGAAGAGGTATACGTCAGATTTTTCCTGAGAATACTGCACTTACTAAAGCGTGGGTGCAGTGATAGATGTTACACTGATCAGGCTAGCTGGCAGATGTTAAGTGCATTATGCACTTGGTGCAGGTGACATGGCATTGCTGCATTGTTGAGGAGTCAGACGGCGTCCTTTCTATTATTAAAGTGACATTACAATGAGATCTTTGACCTACTTCTTACTGAACCCTACTAACACATCAGCTGATCTATCTATCTGTCATCTAGTCTATCTTACTGGGCTAATGAGGTCATTTCAAATCTGTAATGGAATTTTGAATCTCACTTTTAGTAGAGTTTTACTTTATCTTCTATTCACCTGTGGTAAGTAGAGGAAGTATTGTAATCCATTAACATCATTATTGATATTTTAAATACTGTTTTGATACTCCCTAAAATGAATGAATGAACAAACAAAAATTGTTGTGTTCCATTCACATGACTTTCTCTACGTCGCTGTAACAAACTATTGTTAAAAAGAATATTCTTCTATCTACTTTATGATAACTGAGATAAATATTAGCATAACTTTTCTTAATTACTTGCTTTCTTATAGGTAAAGGGAAAATAAGGGAATACACTAGGCTAAACCGGCAGTCAAATGTTTTAAAATGTGGTTGCTATGGGATTGAAATCCGTTTCTTCGCGTGGCCAGAAGCTGACAAGTTCCCGTATCAGAAAAGTATAAATACTTTAAAACTGAAACTAATAATAATGAATATTTCAAAAACGGCGAACTCCACGAAAAAAAATGTATATTATATGAATTGTGTGTTTTAACGTGATCTACAATTTTTGTGAAATAAGTTCTTGTCTATAGAGTGTACAGTTACGCAAAATTCTACAAAGTTCATTCAGAATAAAGAGGTATTTAGAGGCTGTTCCCAGAACATTCAAGGCATACATTTTATTTGGCATGTAAATATCTTAAAGATAAGAGATTCTAATCAAAATCGTTAGAGCCGTTTTTGAGAAACTCAAAATATTCAAAATGTTTTTCCGTGTAAAGGCTAGCTGGGTTGGGGAGATTTTCTTGAACATTTTCGTGTCGTATCTTTAGAAGATACCAAACTTAAATACCAAATTTGGTATTTCACGGTCTTTTCGATTTTGAGCTATGTTATTCACAGACACACACGCGCACGCGCGCATACACACACGGACCTTTTTCTAAAATTGCTTCTTTTTGGATTCAGGGGGACACAAAACGTGTATTTCTGATGAAATCACGGTATGGAATTTTTGGGTGCAATATAATATCTTCTCTATATACTATTTCATAGTACGAGTAGAGAAAGTAATAAATACATTAATTAACTCAAAAATCTATGTTTTACTTTCTCTACTTCCTACAAAGTACATAGGTAAAGAAGGTATGGGATTCCACCCAAATATTCGATACGCGGTTTCACTGGAAATAAATCTTTTAGAAAAACATCCATTTTATGTGAAACTTGATATTCAAGTTCAGCATTTTCTAAAAATGCACACGAAGATTTTCATATGCATTTTTACTTTCTCTAGCCCGCATGGACAATGTACATATGGACAGAGAAGGTATTGCATTCCACCCAAAAATTCGATACCAAGATTTCACCGGAAATATATGTTTTGGGGTCCCTTGAGTCCAAAAAAGCATTTTTAGAAAACGTTCCGTGAGTGTGTTTGTGTGTGTACGGACATCATAGTTCAAAAACTAAAAGACCGTTAAATACCAAACTTGGTATTTGGGTTTGGTATCTTTCAAGGATTCGGCAAGAAGATTTTCAAGAAACTCCCCCCCCCCACCACAACTAACCTTTATATGGAAAACTTTTTGAATTTTTTTTTTCTTAAAAATGCCTCTAAATATTTTTATTAAATTCCCGTATCTTAAAGATACAGTCCAAATATAATGTATATCTTGAATTTTCTGTGAATAGCTTCTGAAGACCTTTTTATTCTGGATGAATTTTGCCGAATTTTAGACTATTGCTAAACCGTAAGAAATAGGCAAAAACTTACTGTACAAAAAATGTAGATCTCGTCAAAATACACAATTGTTGTCCCTTACGTTTTTGTTGTGGAGGTAACCATTTCCGAGATATTCGTTTTTATTGGTTTCAATTGTAAAGTACTTATACTTTTCTTAGACAGAAAGTGTCCGTTTTTCTTTTGTTCCACTCCTGGCCAAGTAAAGAAGTGATTTGCAATCAAAATCGCATAACGAGAACTTTTAAAACATTTGACTATCGCTTTAGCGTAATGCATTCCTTTGCTTTACTCCTACTAATAAGGAATTGTGTAATAAGAACATTCTGCTTATGTTTGTCTCGATTAGCATGTTCTAGAAAGAAGAATACATTTTTCTAAGAAGTTTATAGAACAGTTAGAGAAAATCATGTGAGTGTAGTTTGTACAATTTACGTACATAGTAGATAGAGAAGTTATTCAATCCATCCAGAAGTTCGATATCGAGATTTCGCCGGAAGTACATGTTTTAAGATCCCCTATTTCCAAGAAAAAGAAAGTAAGAACGAAAGGCATTTTACAAAAGAGCACATTTGTGTGTGTCTATGTGTGTGGGTGGGTGTGTACACGCATACAGCACACTCAAAAACGATAAGTCCGCCCTTAAATAGCAAACTTGATATTTAAATGTAATATCTTCCAAGGATGCGACACGTACATTTTCGACATTTTCGTTTATTTCAAAATTGGCTGTAATGGCTTTGATAAAAATATGACTGCCGTATGTAATAATTACATGACAAATAATTAAATTTATTGGAAATGCCTTCTAAAGTTCTCATCATTCTGGATCACTTTTGCATCACTGACAAAGCAGAGACAAAAAAATTATTAGATATAAAATGTACATGTGTTTAAAATATTCAATTTAACTTTTCTTATTTTGTATTTATTATTATTATTATTATTATTATTATTATTATTATTATTATTATTATTATTTGATAACCATTTCTGAGTTATTGCTTATTGTTGGTTACAGTTTTAAGAAAAAGTATACTTTTCTCAAAGGGAAAGTGTTCTCTCGGTTTATCTTCTTTGTTTTACTCCTGCCCATGCTTAAAGAAACGAATTTCAATTATTTCACAAGCGACAGTTTTTAATAGGTTTGCCTATCGGCTGTAGCGTAGTATATTCCCTTATTTACCTTCTTCTTACAAGGAACTAAGACCATTTCTGATAATTTTAATCTTGATCAGTATGAATAGTGTATACCAGAATTAACTTTTGTAAGTATATTTGTTGGAGATTAGCTAGAGTAAGTCATATAAATGGAACACATCAGATTTTTTCCCTGCTCGAGAAGTAAAGAATGCTTCCTCTAAGCATATACTAAGATGAATGGCGTGTTTCTTAACCAGCTACAAGCGTTAACGTTCTGCAGATAATTTTGCAGAGTTGTAAATGTATTAAAGGAATTTGTGAGAGTAGTTAACTGTAATACAGCAGTAAACTCTAATAATAAACCGCTACAGCAATATTTCAATGTCAGGCGGAGCGCCTGTTTGCCATTTTCAAAAGAAGCGAAGCAATTTGTTGTCTGTTTCATTTACAAAGCAGAATAGCCTCTGCACTGGCGCCTACTGACGTTTACATTTCATCACTGACGGCGACCTTTTACAATTTTAAAGCAAAATCTGACCTTCTCTACTCGCTCTTCTACAAGCTACTCTCACAAAAGTTTAACTTTCCATCTACTTTTTACTTTCTAGCACATGTGCATAGCATCCATACTGACTGCCTCCGTGGTCGAGTGGTTAGCGAGCTGACTTCTCACCCGGTGGTTCGATTCGCGGCTGGGGGAGGGACATTTTTCTTTAGCTAGAATTGTCCCCCTGAAACGCGTTGTTGCCCAGCTGAACGAGGCCCATAGTACACACTTCAATTTGTTAGACTACATAAGTTCATTTCTAAGATGTAATATTATGTTTTTCCATGTGTTTTCCAAATATTGTGTAATTATTTGTTATAATGTATGTAGTAAGTTCAGAGAAGAATGTTCCTAGAAAGTGTTTTCTAACGTTAACAATAATTTTAGCTCTTTACAATATTAGCTTTGTGTAATGCTAGAGGGGAGGAATGCTTTTGTTAAGCCTTGGCTCGTAAAGAGAAAGTTATTATAGAGTGTATTGGGGGTACTGCTAGTAAATTGAAGGTCAAACATCACGTGTGAGATAGATAGACCAATCGCAAATAGTCACGTCACGTCCAAAGCGCACCCCAAGCCATCTTTGGCGCCAAAACAAGCCAATGAAACTGCAAGATTAGAGTTTTGCGCGAGGATAAAATCTGGTATAAATGTACTGTAATAATTTAACACCACGCGGAACCTGCGTCGCTTTGAATACGGAATCCGTGCCAAAAAGTGAAGTGCCCATAAATGTTTTTGAATGTTAATTGTGATTAGTGCCGCCTAAATTAAAGTTTCTTTTGCGCGTGCCTATGCTCTCTTGTGAGAGAAGTAACTGAGTTGAATCGCGCCAGGAAATTTCAACGCGAACGTAAAGTACAAGGAAATAAAACCATTAACCCAATACAAGTGCCGCTGGTTAATGAGTGATAAGTTCCCGTCCGCTTATTAAATTAGGCAATAGGTCGACATTGCTGGCCGTTGAATGAGTTTAGCCGTGTGGCGCCCAAAACCACACGTCCATCTGTAACTTCGAAGAAAGGAAGGGAGAGAGAGAGAACCAGTCGACGCTTCGCAGACCAGTACATCAGGAACGTCACGAGTTCCCGGCTCACCCCATAAAGTCTATGTATGTGAGAGTAACGGTATGAGTGGTTTGAAGGTTAAAAGAAAAAAAAAAAAAAAAAAAAAAAACCTATTCAAACCTAACGTAAAGAACCTACAAACAACGACTTCTTTCTAAAGTAAAGCCCCCGATATGAGCTTAGATGTTAAATGGGGCTATATAAATGAAACAATACAAAACAAAAAAATACAAAAAAAAAAAAAAAAACAACATAAGCGATATAATTTCCCCAAAAAATTCCAAGCCGGGATTTCACCGAAAATATCTTTTGAGACCTCTGAGTTAAAAAAAAATAAATAAAAAAAATCTCTAGTGTATATATACAACATAGTGTAGAGAGGTAATTCGATAACAAGATTTCACCAAAAATATTTTTAGATATCCCCTGAACCGAAAAAAGTATTTTTAGAAAAATGTCGATGTGTGTGTGTGTTTGTGTGTGTGTGTGTCGGTCAGTGTATGTGTGTTTGTGTGTCTCTGTGTATCTGTGGACAGCGTAAATCAAAAAGAAAAAGTCCGTTTAATACAAGCCTTTGTATTTAACTTCAGTATCTCCCAAGGATGCAACACGAAAATTGTCAAGTAAATCGCCGCACCTTAATTTACCTTTTACATGGAACAATTTTCTCAAAAAAGGCTCTAACGATTTTGATTAAAATATCGAACATTAAAGATGACAAATAAAATGTTTAAAAACTTACCACACAAAAATGTGGATCTCGTCAAAACACACAATTTATGTCATATGCATTTTTGTGGTAGATTTGACCGTTTCCAATTAAGTGTTTATTGTAAGTTTTGTAAAAAAATATGCAACACTTCCCGTGAAAGAAGTGCTTCAATTAACATCTGAGTTCACCGGTTTTCGGCTACAATTATAAGTAGTGCTCATAAAGAAAACTGCAATTATTCGCGAAATAGTGCACACTTTCTTTTTAAAATGAGCCGCCAATAGTTCATAAATTGCTACATGTAACGAAAGAAGAAGCGTTGCTTTGGGAGTTGGATAGTTTAAGTGATACCAACCTTGGAAAGCATAAATAGCTCAGACACGATTCTGATCTGGAGAGAATAGAGCCGCTTCCAGAGAGCGAATAATTAATGTAAGTTATCGCATACACGTTACTTATTGTTTCGCGATATTTATTTTGTTATTACTATCAATATTATCACCATTATACCTAACAGAATATTTTAGTTACCGTTTAACTTGTCGGAGTAATGGCTCTATTCGTTTCACATTGCAATATGCCGCGTGCACGCACCACGTGGTCGTGAAAATATGATAGCATTTCTGGCGCGAATGGCGGAAGGCTACAATATAACGGTGCACTGGTCGCCTGGGTTGTTTTGACGAGGATCAACGTAAGGCTGAATAGGCTTTAGTCAGTCTTACTTTGCATAAGGAAATTGGTACGAACTTCCTAGCTATCCTTATGACAATCGCATAACGATAGCTCTTAAAATATTTGACTATCGCTTAATTTCCTTCTGCTTATAACGAACTAAGCAATTAGAACATTCTGCTAATGGTTATGTTGATTAGTGTGGTGTAGAAAGAAAAATAATTCTTTGTAAGAAGTTTGTTTGTAGAACAGTTAGAGAAAAAATGTAAATGGCGTGTTATTTATGGACGCTCTTAAACTGCTGTGGTTCTCAGCGTCCCATTCTATACTGGGCGTGAAAGACCGCTCAGAGGCCTCTCTATCAGGCTTGAGGTTCTTTTACGTGCCGTAAATCTACGACAAGGGACCAACGGCTTTACTTCCCTTCCGAAGGAAGCCACGCTAAGGATTTTTACACCCCAAAAAATCCATCGTCCTCCGCCGGGTTTGAACCCGCGACCTTGGGTATATGAAACCAGCATAGTAATCATTAGACTACGGAAAGCGACAGCAGTTAGAGAATGTCATATGAGGTAATACATAAGATTTTTTGCCCTATTTAGCACAGTTTAGTGCCTAACGTCCGCTCGCTAGTGATCACATGCGATCAAAGGCTTCGTCACATTCTGGCCTGAGCCTCCTATGATTTTAGAATGCCGCGGAGGCCACTATAATATTGTACACCTGTTACAAGAAACGGTATAATAAACAAAGCACGCCGAGAGAGGAGCGCGCATGCCACAACAATTGAAACAGATTTGTAATTCAATGTGGCAATGACAGCAAACATGGTTCACACAGCAAGAATGTAAATTACGTTGGAATTCAATTAGCCATCCAGATGGTTAGCTTATTTATTTCCACGAATCGAATTAGCTCAGATTTACAACGCTACAGGATTGGCCATTTAATTACTGGCAGACGGCGCCCCGCCCTCATATGGCAAAGTGATGCTTTCACTGAGCATTGGAACATCAGTTGGCAATTGTCACTGTCAGACTGCGAGTGATTTACAATGGAGGACATTCAAACGTGATTTTAACTGCTATCCATCCATGTGCGACACGATGTGTTAATCATCCGAAGCCACATTCCTCGACTCTCTTCCTGTTAGCACAGCAAGACCAGTTCGGGCAATTACTGATCAAGGAAATAGTGTTAGACATGTGTCAACAGACAACTATATCTTGATATATAAAAGTCAGAGGGACGTTCAATAAATCCTTAGAAAATCCAAAAAATTACACTCGTAGCAGCGAAAAAAGTTCGTATTAGTAAATGGCAGTTTACCAGCACGTGGTTTTGTAGCCATCAATAATCTTGTGTTTATTTAGAAAGACGGAAAAAAACCAGTTTCATGCCATGATTCAACACTTCTACTTAAAGAGAGTCGAAATGAGAATGTCATAAGTTTTTCCATGTTCATGTTTTAATTGCACATGAAAATGTTGAATCTCCCGCTCATTTTGGTATAAGTTTCATGGACGTACAGTAATTGTAAATCATTTAAATATATTATTGAAAATAATCCTGCTCAGTAGTTTTTTTACTTTCTCTACGCGTACTATGTACATAGTGTATAGAGAAAGTATTGTATTGCACCCAAAAATTCGATACCGAGATTTCACCGGAAATACATGTTTTGGGTTCCATTTTTGGAAAATGGTTCGTGTGTGTGTGTGTGTGTGTGTGTGCGTGTGTGTGTCTATGTGCCTGTGGACTACATAGCTCAAAAACGAAAATACAGTTTGGTATCTTCCAAGGATGCGACACGAGGATTTTCAAGAAAATCCCCCCACCCCAACTACCCTTTACATGGAAAATATTTCTAAAATTTTTATTTTCTCAAAAATGGCTCTAATGATTCTGACTAAAATATCGTATATTAAAGATATTTACCTAACAAATAAAATGTATACCTTGAATTTTCTGGGAATAGCCTCTGAAGACTACTTTATCCTGGATGAATTTTACGGAATTTTGCAAAACTGCTAAACCGTAAGAGATCGACAAAAACTTACCACACAAAAAAGGAATTTTCCTTATTTAAAGAATAGTGAGCTGCCAAAGGAGTTACAATAATTTACAATGAAATAAAGTACTTACTTTATTTCACGATGAACTAAAGACTCATTTTTGTTGTCGTTTCTATGATGCATAAAATGCATACATGAAGTCTTTACGATAGGGTAAATGGATTTTAATGGCATAGCAGTTAGCTTTTAAAAGTTTTGACTATCCCTTTAACCTAGTGTATTCCCTTGTATGCTTTCTACTTTACAAGAAAACAAGTAATAAGAATATCTCTGCTAATGTTTATCTTGATTAGCATGAAATAGAAGAATAATAATTTTGAATAATAATTTGTTAAGGACATATATGACTGAAATTTTGAAACTTCAAGCTACCTAATAATGAAATTATTATTATTATTATTATTATTATATTATTATTATTATTATTTCATAATTTGAAATTTACACCACAGATGTAATGCAGTTATGTAGTTTATGTTTTTGTCATGTCGCCAAAAAGTCCCTTGCAACAAAAAAATTAAATTTTAGTCTGATATTTTAACCCTAGATATACAATACATCTACATCAATTCAGAACAAATTTTGCTGAAATTTGCATAACTAGTAAATCGTAAGAGACAGGCAAAAACTTAATATACAAAAAATGTATATCTGGTTAAAAACAAAATTATTTCATATACATTTATTTTCTCGTAGAATTGACTATTTCCGAGGTATTTCTTGTTCTCATATGGAAATTTGTCAATTTTGATCATGCAAACAAATGTATTTAATGACATAGCAACTAGCTTTTAAAATATTTTACTATCGCTTTAGCCTAGTGTATTCCCTTATTTCTCTCCTACTTACAAAGAAATAAGTAAAGGGGCATGTTTATCTTAATTAGCACGAAGTAAATAAAACATAAGCTTTTGAATAACAGTTTGTTAGAGATACAGAGAAAGCCATGTGAATGGATGACGTCTCTCTCTCTCTCTTCGCGAGAGAGTGCAGCTGTTGCAGTCGTGATTGTGCCCGGAATGGGCCAAGATCACGAAGACCCGCAACTTGGAATGTTTTGAATGCATGCCACCGTTTCATGACTGACCTTCGCTATGGATCATGATGTCTATACCATTATCGCATGAAGCCCGTAAATATTTTACCATCTCATAAAAGGTAAATCGTTAAACATGGATTTAGTATTAACAACCTGTTAGCAATGTGCATAAAGATAGCTTTCAATTGAACTGATGCCGGTGCCAGTAGATGATTCAGATGGCGTGACACGCATCATGAGGTACCTATTTAATTAATGTTTCCGTACCGTCAGTTGGTAAGCTTTCATGCTTCTTGTGGAATTGTTTATATGATGAAGTGCTGGCTTTAAGAGTTAGTGATTAGATGACGGAATCTACGGAAATGGCTAACTGAGCTCAAGGACAAACTCAGCAGATGATGATGAACAGAAGTTGATATACTGTACAGGTGTGTCCATATATCTCGACAGAAGTCCTGTCGGTAGTGATGAGTAATACTCATAAATGTGCCTATAACGCCAAGGTGCGTCACTCACGATACAGAACACCGCGCCGGGTGGCTCAGGCATTCGGAGCTCCGAGTTCGATCCCCGTTACCCGCACACTCTGACCCTGGGGTTTTCCGTGCTTTTCCTGGAGCAGCTTAGGCGAATGCTGGAGTACTATATATCATTCCTTCATTTCATTTCCCTTGTTCATCTTTCAGGTCGGCGCAGGTGTGACTTGAGGCTTGCAGGCAGGTGCTTGGTCCTAGTGAAATTGCCTTCCCCCTGGTTGCGCTGGTTGAGGCTAGGTGCCTTTGTACAGGCATCCTTTCGGCCTCCCAGCACTCCAGTGCTGGCATCTGGTGACTGTTAGGGACTTCCGTGCGTCTCTGCGCGTAGCTCCGTCGTTTCTTGTGCTGGCCTGTGGGTTTCCCCCCTCTCATCCTTCCCCCCCGGGGGGATGTTTGGCCGCAATAGATCCGTACCGGGTTACAGTTGCCGAGGTGACTCCCCTGTTAACATACTCTACCCTCTACGTCAATAACACATATTTGGAAATGTCGAATATTGAAATACCTCGATTCCCGAAAGCTGTGCAAGCAATTAATCAGAGACGTGATACCTGTTTTAGACCGCGTAAAAATAAAGTGAAGACTGTTTGGAAAAATGTCAGATTTCCAATAATACGCGAAATACGAAATGTGCTACGAGGTGTTGTTACGGAAATAATTGCTGATGGAGTATCTTACCCAATAGTCGATGATGTCTCGATTTCTGTTTTGCTCCAATCACATCTTTGAATTTGGTGTGAAGTTTTTCACAATATAAAATCTGTTTACGTGCCAATCAGAGGGAATTCACATTTCAGAGTTACGAATGTACCTATGTTATTGTGCATTGTAATATATGCATCTTGAGGGAAAATGAAACAGATAATGATTCTGATGACTTGTTGTACAACAGCAATCGAATGTATGTAAGTATTAAAATTGTTAGTTCACGTGAAACAGTGATTATATGTATACCACACACCCAACCTCAATCGTTTTCCACTGCTAGTGAAAACATCACAGTGCCACTGCTCCATTTTCCTTCCGTTAGTACACACTGCATTGTCAACACATCACAACTACATACCGTGCTGTCCTAACTTCAATTTTGTCCCACTATCGCTCCCCAAGATGCTATCCCTATTTATCACATAGTAACAGTATTTGTTTCTTAGCTACAGTAAACTAGAATGCATCATCCAAATGGAGAAGAAAGAACAATAATCTTTTGTAAGAAGTTTGTAGAACAGGTAGGGAAATTCATGTGGATGGAACACTTAAGATTTTTTTGCATTTAAAAAAATATGATGTGTTCCATTCACATAACTTTCTCTACATCTCCGCAAAAAAATTATTGTTAAAAAGCTCATACTTCTATTTACTAATCGAGAAAAAAATTACTGCTTATTACTTGCTTCCTTGTAAGTAGAAGCGAAATAAGGGAGTACCATAGGTTAAAGTGATAGTCAAAAGCTGGTTGCTACGTGCCTGAAGTTTCTTTGTTTGTATAGACAGGAGTTGACAAATTCCTGTATGAGAAATGTATAAGACTTTCAAAGCTGAAACCAAAAACAAGGAATATCTCAAAACGATTAACTCCACGAAAAAAACTGAATATAACATAAAAATCGTGTTTTAACGTGCTCTACATATTTGTGTGGTAAGTTTTTATTCATCTGCTACGATTTAGCAAAATTCCGTAAAATTCATCCAGAATAATATTCCCAGAAAATTCAAGATATATATTTTATTTGTCAGGTAAATATGTTTAGTATATTTTATTGAAAATCGTTAACATTTTTTTGAGAAAATCAAAATTTTCGAAAAAAGTTACATAAAAAGGGTAGTTGGAGATCGGGGGATTTTCTTGAAAATCTTCGTGTCGCAATCTTGGAAGATACCAAACTTAAATACCAAGTTTGGTACTTAAGGTCCTTTTCGTTTTTGAGCTATGCTATCTAGACACACACATGCACACACGGACCTTTTTCTAAAATTGCTTTCTTTGCATTCAGGGAGACCCAAAACATGTATTTCCGGGGAAATCTCGGTATCGAATTTTTGAGTGCAATCCAATATCTTCTCTATACACTGTGTATATAGTACGTGTAAAGAAGGTAAAAACATAGATCTGCTTAAAGCACTGAGTTACCATTTCCGAAATATTCCTTGTATTTATTTAATTTTCAAATGGTAAGACATTTTCTTTATTATTTTATTTACTTTTATATATTTATTTTACTTCTGGCCATTGGTAGAGAACCGAATTTCAATGCCCCACATAGTGATCAGTTCTTAAAATTCTTGGCTCGCTTTACTCAAATGTTTTGCCTTAGTGATCTTGTATGTACCCATAATGCGCTAGTAATAAGACCATTCTGCTAATGTTTATCTGGATTAACACGAAGTAGGCAGAAGAAGTGATGTGAATGTAACACATCCGATACTAGAAATAGTACTTAGGCGAAAATCACCTGTTGAAACAGAGCGAGACTGTAACAGCTGAATATTGTATTCTGGAGGTTTCTGGGCCGCGCCGTGGCCGAGTGGTTAGACCACATTCGATCCCAAGCGACCGCATGTGAGATTTGTGGTGGACGGGTTTTCTCCCGGTCCTCCGGTTTCCTCCGCCATCGCATTCCACCGGTGCTCCATCTTCATTTCATGTATCACCAGTGTCATCGTCTGCGGTGCCACAAGTAGTAAAAGCGGGTCTTAAACACTATCAAAAAAGGGAGGTTTCTGTTTAGATTCCCGTTGGGGCAGCGGAGGCGAATGCTGGGATTCTTCCCCTTCTACTAAGAATTTCCTTTCATTTGTTACCATTTATGCAAAGGATATTCACATTGAAGAGGACTCGGAGGCTATTGTCAGAAAATTCAAGGCATGGATTTTATTTATCATGTAATATGTGGTATTTCAATCAAAGTTGTTACATCCAATTTTTAGAAAATCAAAATGGAGTAGAAAGAAGAATAATAGTTTTGTAAGAAGTTTTTTTTTTTTGTAGAACAGGTAGAAAAATTCATGGGAATGTAACATATGATATTACTTTCTCTATACATGCTATGCATATAGTGTATAGAGAAGGTATTGTATTGCACCCAAAAATTCGAAATTTCAACGCATATACTTGGTTTGAGACCCCCTGAATACAAAAAAAAAGCATTTTAAGAAAAATGCCCGTGTGTGTGTGTGTGTGTGTGTGTGTGGACAGCATAGCTCAAAATCGAAAAGACCGAATAGCAAACTTGGTATTTAAGTTTGGTATCTTCCAAGGATGCGACACAAGTTCTTCAAGAAAATTCTCCCACCCCCAACTACCCTTTACATGGAACTTTTTTCGAAAATTTTCATTTTCTCAAAAATGGCTCTAACGATTTTGACTAAAATCTCTTATATTTAAGATATTTACATGCCAAATTAACTGAATATCTTGAATTTTCTGGGAATAGCCTCTAAAGAGCTCATTATTCTGGATGATTTTTATTGAATTTTGCATAACTGGTAAACTGTAAGGGATGGACAAAAACTTACTGTACAAAAAATGTATATCTTGTTGAAGTTATGTCATACACATTTTTTTTTTTTTTTTTCGTGGAGCTTGCCGTTTTCAAGATATTCCGTGTTATTAGTTTCAATTGTGAAGTACTTATACTTTTCTCAGACAGAAATGCTCGTTTTTCTTTTGTTCTACTCCTGGCCATGCAAAGAAGCGATTTGTAATGACAATCGCATAACGACAGCTTTTAAAACATTTGACTATCACTTTAGCCTAGTGCATTCCCTTAGTTCCATTCTGCTTATAAGGAACTAAGTAATGCAATTCTGCTAATGTTTATCTCGATTAGTATGGTGTTGAAAGAAGAATTATCTTTTATAAGAAGTTTGTATAGTAGCTAGATAAATTCATGTGACTGTAACACATCAGGTTTTTTTTTTTATTTGGTTTCACGGAAGTGAGTTTACAATAATATATGGGTATCGAATTTTTGTTTGGAATGTAATTCTTTCTCTACTTGCTGTAGGTAAGTGTGGGGAATTTCAAAATAGGTAATACTTACAGAAAGTTTGAGAAATAATATGAGAAAAGTGTGAAAGATGTGCTCGTGTAATTAAAATGCAAGAAAAGCCGCAGCTGAATTCTGCTCCTACAGCCTTGAGACCATCCCAAACTAACCATCTTCATAATGATGGGCCAGAAAGGTTCATCTTTATTCAATTACAGGCATCTCCGTGCCCAGCCCACGCATGCTTTCTTGTACTGCGATACCAATTGTGTAAACACTTTAACCTTTCCCAGGCTATTTGCACCCCCTCCCCCTCGTTTCACACAGTGAGGTGTTGAGACCACACCTTAGGCTTCCCTTTTACTGTAACCAAATATATCATTTCCTAAATGACACTTCCAGAGCAGATCAGGAACATAAGGCGTTGTCGATGAATACGCCTTTACATGTAGTTCCGTTGACAACAGTGCAGGAGATTCATGTCCATAAATTGACATTGTCTAATCAGCAGAAGTATACCCTTTCCACTACAAAAAAAAAAGCTCATGTGTTGCATTCACATGCCTTTCTTTACATCTCTGCAACAAACTATTGTTAAAAAACTTATGCTTCTATTTACTTCATGCTAACCGGGAAAAATTAGCAGAAATAGTCTTATTACTTGCTTCCTTGTAAGTAGAAGCGAAATAAGGGAGTACCATAGGTTAAAGTGATAGTGAAAAGCTGGTTGCTATGTGACTGAAGTTCCTTTGTTTTTATAGAGAGGAGTTGACAAATTATTGATTGAGAAAAGTATAAGTATTTTAAAGCTGAGACCGATGACAAGGAATATCTAAAAAATAATTTAGTCCAAGAAAAAATGTATATAACATAAATTGTGTAATTTCAGGAGCTCAAGTAGTCTGCAGAAGCTATTCCCAGCTCTTTGTAAGGTAAATATCTATAATATACGATATCATAATCAAAATCGTTAGAGCTATTTTTGAGAAAATACAAATTTTCAAAAATTTTCCATGTAAAGGATAGTTGGGAGTGGGGGACTTTCTTAAAAGTCTTTGTGTCACATCCTTGGGAGATACCATACTTAAATACCAAGTTTGGTATTCAACGGACTTTTCGTTTTCGAGCTATGCTGTCCACAGACATACAGACACAGACATACACGGACTTTTTTCTAAAAATACTTTTATTGGACTCAGGGGGACCCAAAACATATATTCACGATGTGTTAATCATCCGAAGCCACATTCCTCGACTCTCTTCCTGTTAGCACAGCAAGACCAGTTCGGGCAATTACTGATCAAGGAAATAGTGTTAGACATGTGTCAACAGACAACTATATCTTGATATATAAAAGTCAGAGGGACGTTCAATAAATCCTTAGAAAATCCAAAAAATTACACTCGTAGCAGCGAAAAAAGTTCGTATTAGTAAATGGCAGTTTACCAGCACGTGGTTTTGTAGCCATCAATAATCTTGTGTTTATTTAGAAAGACGGAAAAAAACCAGTTTCATGCCATGATTCAACACTTCTACTTAAAGAGAGTCGAAATGAGAATGTCATAAGTTTTTCCATGTTCATGTTTTAATTGCACATGAAAATGTTGAATCTCCCGCTCATTTTGGTATAAGTTTCATGGACGTACAGTAATTGTAAATCATTTAAATATATTATTGAAAATAATCCTGCTCAGTAGTTTTTTTACTTTCTCTACGCGTACTATGTACATAGTGTATAGAGAAAGTATTGTATTGCACCCAAAAATTCGATACCGAGATTTCACCGGAAATACATGTTTTGGGTTCCATTTTTGGAAAATGGTTCGTGTGTGTGTGTGTGTGTGTGTGTGCGTGTGTGTGTCTATGTGCCTGTGGACTACATAGCTCAAAAACGAAAATACAGTTTGGTATCTTCCAAGGATGCGACACGAGGATTTTCAAGAAAATCCCCCCACCCCAACTACCCTTTACATGGAAAATATTTCTAAAATTTTTATTTTCTCAAAAATGGCTCTAATGATTCTGACTAAAATATCGTATATTAAAGATATTTACCTAACAAATAAAATGTATACCTTGAATTTTCTGGGAATAGCCTCTGAAGACTACTTTATCCTGGATGAATTTTACGGAATTTTGCAAAACTGCTAAACCGTAAGAGATCGACAAAAACTTACCACACAAAAAAGGAATTTTCCTTATTTAAAGAATAGTGAGCTGCCAAAGGAGTTACAATAATTTACAATGAAATAAAGTACTTACTTTATTTCACGATGAACTAAAGACTCATTTTTGTTGTCGTTTCTATGATGCATAAAATGCATACATGAAGTCTTTACGATAGGGTAAATGGATTTTAATGGCATAGCAGTTAGCTTTTAAAAGTTTTGACTATCCCTTTAACCTAGTGTATTCCCTTGTATGCTTTCTACTTTACAAGAAAACAAGTAATAAGAATATCTCTGCTAATGTTTATCTTGATTAGCATGAAATAGAAGAATAATAATTTTGAATAATAATTTGTTAAGGACATATATGACTGAAATTTTGAAACTTCAAGCTACCTAATAATGAAATTATTATTATTATTATTATTATTATTATATTATTATTATTATTATTTCATAATTTGAAATTTACACCACAGATGTAATGCAGTTATGTAGTTTATGTTTTTGTCATGTCGCCAAAAAGTCCCTTGCAACAAAAAAATTAAATTTTAGTCTGATATTTTAACCCTAGATATACAATACATCTACATCAATTCAGAACAAATTTTGCTGAAATTTGCATAACTAGTAAATCGTAAGAGACAGGCAAAAACTTAATATACAAAAAATGTATATCTGGTTAAAAACAAAATTATTTCATATACATTTATTTTCTCGTAGAATTGACTATTTCCGAGGTATTTCTTGTTCTCATATGGAAATTTGTCAATTTTGATCATGCAAACAAATGTATTTAATGACATAGCAACTAGCTTTTAAAATATTTTACTATCGCTTTAGCCTAGTGTATTCCCTTATTTCTCTCCTACTTACAAAGAAATAAGTAAAGGGGCATGTTTATCTTAATTAGCACGAAGTAAATAAAACATAAGCTTTTGAATAACAGTTTGTTAGAGATACAGAGAAAGCCATGTGAATGGATGACGTCTCTCTCTCTCTCTTCGCGAGAGAGTGCAGCTGTTGCAGTCGTGATTGTGCCCGGAATGGGCCAAGATCACGAAGACCCGCAACTTGGAATGTTTTGAATGCATGCCACCGTTTCATGACTGACCTTCGCTATGGATCATGATGTCTATACCATTATCGCATGAAGCCCGTAAATATTTTACCATCTCATAAAAGGTAAATCGTTAAACATGGATTTAGTATTAACAACCTGTTAGCAATGTGCATAAAGATAGCTTTCAATTGAACTGATGCCGGTGCCAGTAGATGATTCAGATGGCGTGACACGCATCATGAGGTACCTATTTAATTAATGTTTCCGTACCGTCAGTTGGTAAGCTTTCATGCTTCTTGTGGAATTGTTTATATGATGAAGTGCTGGCTTTAAGAGTTAGTGATTAGATGACGGAATCTACGGAAATGGCTAACTGAGCTCAAGGACAAACTCAGCAGATGATGATGAACAGAAGTTGATATACTGTACAGGTGTGTCCATATATCTCGACAGAAGTCCTGTCGGTAGTGATGAGTAATACTCATAAATGTGCCTATAACGCCAAGGTGCGTCACTCACGATACAGAACACCGCGCCGGGTGGCTCAGGCATTCGGAGCTCCGAGTTCGATCCCCGTTACCCGCACACTCTGACCCTGGGGTTTTCCGTGCTTTTCCTGGAGCAGCTTAGGCGAATGCTGGAGTACTATATATCATTCCTTCATTTCATTTCCCTTGTTCATCTTTCAGGTCGGCGCAGGTGTGACTTGAGGCTTGCAGGCAGGTGCTTGGTCCTAGTGAAATTGCCTTCCCCCTGGTTGCGCTGGTTGAGGCTAGGTGCCTTTGTACAGGCATCCTTTCGGCCTCCCAGCACTCCAGTGCTGGCATCTGGTGACTGTTAGGGACTTCCGTGCGTCTCTGCGCGTAGCTCCGTCGTTTCTTGTGCTGGCCTGTGGGTTTCCCCCCTCTCATCCTTCCCCCCCGGGGGGATGTTTGGCCGCAATAGATCCGTACCGGGTTACAGTTGCCGAGGTGACTCCCCTGTTAACATACTCTACCCTCTACGTCAATAACACATATTTGGAAATGTCGAATATTGAAATACCTCGATTCCCGAAAGCTGTGCAAGCAATTAATCAGAGACGTGAGTAGGGGGTAAAGGGGGATTTCGGGACTCAAAGGATGCCGCCCATGTAAAACATCATGTACATATGTAACACTTAAGATAAACATCAGCCGACAGACCACCCACACAGCGCTGCCTCTTTGCCAAGACAACAGTCTAAAAGCTTCCCCATGTACCTGTCAATCAAAGTATGTGCTGCCGGCTACTACCCCCTCCCCCTTTGCCAAACCACCTGTCTAAAAGATTTTACTTGCAGGGTTCTTAATCACTTGAACAATCGTCTTTCACATTCACAGATCAAATTCAATTTAATCGATTGACCACGCCCACTCGAATTTCTAATTTTTGAGCTACAAGGTTCATCTGCATATCAAATCGATCTAGTTTTTCACGAGGAATCTGAATCTCTGATCATAAATACAAAATTCTTTTGATTTCAATTCGATAGTCTCTTTTAATTAAAAACACGTAGGATTTCTCTATCTCTGGCAATTCGAGAGCTACAAGGCTCATTTGCATGACAAATCAGTCTAACTTTTCACAAAGAATCTGAATATACAAACATAGTTCAACTGTCATGGCGAAAAAACTCGATAAAATTACTGAGTGGAATATTTGATATAAATTATTAGATATCAATTGAACATGCGTTAGCGGTAATATTTTTGCAAGGAATTATAACACTCACACTATTGAACATGTTAAAAGCTTTATTATTCAATACCAACATATGAAATGAAAAATAGCAAGAGAGAGAATTGCTTTTATAAAACCTACTAACTTATCACATCAAAAACCAATATGGCGGCGAAGTGATTGTGTTTCCAACGAGCAGAGGGCACCCAACAGGGAATTGAACCCGGGATCTCTCGAACACTGAGAATGCCAACATCATTACAACTCCAAACATTATAAATCTTAATATCCGTTCTTAAACGAGGACATACATTCGACTTTCAGTGAGGATGCAATCACATGACTTTACGACTATGTATAATTAAACAACTGCAAAAAAGGATTGAATGTAGAACGCAATTATAACACTCGCTATAAATAAAAGCTGTTCTTATTCCATTATAATCCCCTATCCAGTACAAGAATTAACTTCACGAATAATCAATAAACTTTAATTACAATTACACTAATTAAAATGACAATAATGCTTAAAGAATTGAGGTTACAATAAGACGCCATAACACTTTTCTTATTCCTTTATCAGCCCATACCCAGCACAAGTACAAGACACACGATTGGTTAATTTTAAGAAATTTGAATTACAATTACGCTAATTAAAATGTTAATAACGGTTAAATAATTGAGATTACAATAAAACACTATGAGACTTTTCTTGCTCATTTATCACCCTTCATCCAGTACAAGAATGAATCCCAGCTATCCAACACTCGAGAAACTTTAATTACAATTACGCAAATTAAAATGTCAATAACACTTAGAGAATTGAAGCTACAATAAAACGCCGTAACACTTTCCTTATTCCTTTATCAGCCCATACCCATTTGTGATTGGCTAATTTAAGAAATTTTAGTTACAATTACGCCAGTTAAAATGCCAATAACGCTTTGAGAATTGAAGTTACAATAAAACGCTATTAGACTTTTCTCAATTCTTAACCATCCCCTATTCAGTACGAGTATTAGATTCGGGATTAATTCAATACATTTTAATCACAATTATACCTGTACTTTAAGTTTAAAAATGTAAATAACAACCCAATTTGCAACACTATAGCGAAATGAGTGATACAAATTCTTCACGAAATTACATCTACATGTCAACTACTACTTGGATTATACGCCCAGTGTATTCAAACATTATTCGTAACTATCACAAGACATATAAAATGTTTTTATTTACGCAAATGTCAGACCTATACCAAAATATGGTGTGTTCCATTCACGTGACCTTCTATACCTCTCTGAAACAAATTATTGTTAAAAAGCTTGTACGTCTTTTTACTTCATGCTAATCGAGTAAAAACTAGTAGAAATAGTCTTCATACTTGCTTCCTTGTAAGTAGAAGCTAACTAAGGGAGTACCATAGGTTAAAGTGATAGTCATAGTCAAAAGTTGGCTGCTATGTCACTCTCCTGTAAGAGAAAAGTAAATGTTTTAAAGCTGATACAAATAACCAGGATTATATCGAAAAAAAGGGTTCACTCCACAAAAATCATGTATTTCACATAAATCGTGTGTTTTAATGTGCCCTACATTTTTGTGTGGTAAGCTTTTATCTATCTCTTATGGTTTACTAGTTATAACAATTTATTCAGAATAAAAAAAGGTCTTCAGAGATTATACTCAGAAAATTCAAGTTATACATTTTATTTGTCCGGTAAATATCTTTAATATGCGATATTCTAATCAAAATCGTTAGAACCATTTTTAGAAATAAAATTTTACGAAAAAACGTTCCATGTAAAGGGTAGTTTGGGGGTGGGGGCTCTTCTCAAAAATCTTCGTGTCGCATACCTGGAAGATACTAAACTTAAATACCAAACCGAATTTGCGTTTTTGAGCTATGCTGCCCAGTCACACACATATACACACCAACACACGCAAACACACAGACATGCAGACACACACGAATCTTTTTCTAAAATGGATTATTTTGGATACAGGGGACCCTAAAAACATATATATTCCCAGTGAAAAATCAGCATCCGATTTTGGGTGGAATACAATACCTTCTCTATACACTATGTACAAATTACGTGTAGAGAAAGTAAAAACAACAGCTAACACAATTTGAAATCACTTAGACTGCCTACAACTAACTGAGCTGTATTCTCTAATTTTCAACACTGTACATTTTCAACAAGGAGATACCATAGTAAAACCGACAGCTAACATGGCTTGAAATCACTTAGACAGCCTACAACTAACTGAGCTGTATTCTCTAATTTTCAACACTGTACATTTTCAACAAGGAGATACCATAGTAAAACCAACCGTTAACATGGCTTGAAATCACTTAGACAGCCTACAACTGACTCAGAAGTATTCTCTAATTTCAACACTGTAGTATAAACTATAGCTTGAAGCATAACGTACCTTGACGATTATGCATAAATAAATACCTTCAAATGAAATACCATACCAAAATAACAGCTAACATTGCTTGAAATCACTTAGACGGACTACAACTGACACATCAGTATTCTCTAATTTTAACACTGAAGTATAAGCTATAACTTGAAGTACTCTCCACATAACTTGACAATTATGCATAAATAGACATCTTCAAAAATAAATACCATACCAAAAATAACAGCTAACATTGCTTGAAATCACTTAGACAGCCTACAACTGACACAGCAGTATTCTCTAACTTCAACAGAGAAGTATAATTTATAACTCGAAGCACTCATCACATAACTTGAGGATTGAGCATAAATAAACATTTTCATAAAGGGGGGGGGGGGATATTTAGTAGCCACTTATCACAATCGCTATGAAAGAAAGCCGCGCAAGGCTGCTCACCTCTTGGCTAACATATAACACAAGGGAAAACGGAAACATACTACCTATTACAAAAAGCGAAGCATGATCCGACCAGTTTCAGACGATAAAGAAGGCTGGCGACATTTTGAACAAAACATCCTAGCTCTCCCCTTCAGAGCTTTCTGTTAGAAAAACATCCTCAATCGGCCCCTCTAGGCTAAGAACAGGCAGATACATGCATTCTCCTTCCTTAGGTATACACTGAAGAAAACATGTTTTTTTATGTGAGCAACTATATAAGCCTGAGGTCTGCAATATAGAGCTACTTATTCGATATAACCGCCGTGAAAAAGCATTCTTGAAAACAAACGTCAAAGCTTTTGATGATATGAACGAATACAGGAGAGAGTGTGCTGAAGATTCGCATCATTATACATACTTTCACAAAGAATCGTGCAATGGACGAATGCATACGATTACATGCATATACCCTGCTTACCATAATCAGATACCTTCAAGGAATCCCTGTACCGAAGACTGCTCTGTCTACAAGAAAGATATATTGTAAGTACAATACATTCACGTCTTTCTACTATTATAAGTACTACAAATGTATTCGAGTAATGATGGCTAATTCCAATACATTTTTATATATCAAGGGGTCGGAACACACAAGAGCTTCACGATTCAGATACCATAGATGCAACGGATATGTTTAGATCAGCACATGAGATTGAAGATCACTTAGAATTATGCGACGGTCGCACTCATGTTGTGATTTGTTCAAAACCCGCAGTGCATGATAGAATAACATCATACTTCATCTGCAACTTGACCTGTAGCGTGTATTGGTCAAGGCATATGAGACAAAGGTAATTACAAACTAAAAATACGATGAGTGACCAGCACATCACACATTTATTTCTTGAAAAAGTTAATAACCCTCATTGTTCTTTCCAGAGTTCGAGAGTCAATCCCCATACCGCCAGAGCTCATAGACCCTGTTAGGACTGACGTTGACGAGGTGGATGTCTGCATTTCAAACCCATGGAACACCTGCCCTGTACAAGATTATGATGACATTCCGAATATGAGTACGTCGAATCAAGCATCAATGTGAGTATAATATATTGCTATTACATCAAGAAAGAAACTAACCTTATTTCCATTGCAGTGATCGAGTCAAAGGAAAATTAATAACATTTACTAATTTTCAATAATTCTAATGTTCCAGATCCAAGGAGATACAAGAGGAGAAAGACCCTTTTGCTAGTCATCTCAGGAAGCTGAGATTATTGGAAGACCGCATGCACAGCATTTGTAAACGAGAGGCAAGCATAGAGAAATATGAAACCCAGAGCAGACCAACTGAACGTATCCATCCAATTCTACATATCCAAAACAAATAGTTCTAGTGTAGCGCTTTATTATGAACTACCAGTGCTTCTCAACACCAGTGATCCTAATGGCTTTGTATATCCATGACATATATAAAGCGCGCCTATGACTCCCTAAATTCTGCATGTGCACAAAAGACAAAGTGCGCACATTGTGAATATATTGAGAAATATAGTGCTATAATATATAATTGCATTCATGAAAAAAACGAAGCCGCTAGACCCTTTTAATAAAATAAAACAAAGGATGAGTAGGATTTAAAAAGAAATGAAGATGTAAAGAAGCTGGCACATTTATAAGCAAACATTTATTTAATCTAACTAATGAAAATAAAACATTTTGAAGAGGCACGGACATGGAGAAGGAATGTAATGAAAATACTTGTAAATAAAACTATTATGTACATATAATCCCACTAATGTTTTTATTCCACAAAAACAAATACAAATTTTCAACATCCTATTCCTTTGCATAATTAGGCATTTAAATTATCGATTACATGACAGGTGATAAGGGCTTGTAGGTGAATACCTCATTGTGTATAATCAGACAATTTAATATTGTAATTTCTGGTGATAGACGTCCTGCACGCTTTAAGGTTGAGAGCGAAAATACCCCTTTACACCAGCAAAACAGGAACACCAGGCTGAGTCGCAAATATCTAGAGGGCACTTCTGTTTACTAGCATTCATACAGGAAATAATCCGTTTCTTCAGCTTTACTTTTATCACACACTTCTCTAACAAGAATGTAAGTAATACATAGCTCGACCAATGAAAAACAGTTTCAATGCTAAAAACCCAATCAAGTTTACGGTAGAAGCCCATCTATAAAAGTGGAACAGGCAGATATCAGATAACTCAATTTAGAGAAAAGGTCTCAGCGCAGTGATTGGTAGGAATCATCTGAAAAACTACGAGCTAATTCGCAAAAAAGAAGATACCTAATCAATCAAGAACCTTGAAACGGCTGGTAGGATTTTTAAAAAATTCGCTCTCCTTGTTCTTAAATGTATAATATACAGCGACAGCTTAATTTACTTATAATGCTTTTTCAGAAACTTTACAGGTGATTGGCTAGCTTCATGAGAAAAATTGCATTACATAAGAACTTCATATATTTCTACAAAAGAGAATTTGTACAAGTAAGTTCGATACAAAAGGTTTTTCACACTGAATACACGATTTGAGGGCAACCGAACACTTAAAAAGCAAGTTTTAGACAAAGTATAGTGTGCGAGTGAGTGCATGTGAAGCAGAGTACCTCTAAAAATACACAAATTCGAAGTGACAATTGAAGTGCTTTGGCACATTAAATTTCTTATTTCTAATGTACAACGGAGTAACATGTAATGAAAACATTCTGCTATTATTTAGAATTATAAGCGTGAATTATATATAAAAGAAAATCTCATCTTAATGATGGGCGATTCGTTCAAGTCATGGGTGCAGGAGCACAAGGACACTAATCGGTTGAAAATACCAATTGAGCATTTTCAGAAAAATATTAGTGTCGTATGTACAGTATAACTTAAACACTCAATTTTTATTGACTTCAGATTTATACTACTTCAACTCTCTTAAACAGGAAGTGATGTTTCGTTTCATCTTTATTGGTTTACTCATGTCAATGCAAATCGTGAGGCCGCGCCATGGTCGAGTGGTTAGACTACTCTCCTCTCACCAAGGAGGTCCGGAGTCGACCCCAGGCAACAGCATGGGGGATTTGTTATGGACAAAGCGGCGCAGGGGGCGGGTTTTCTGAGGATTCCCCCTGCCATCACATTCCACCGGTGCTCCACGTTCATTCCATATATCAGTAGTGTCATCGCCTGCGATGCCACAAGTAGTAAAAGCAGGCGTTAAACACATAAAAAAAGTGAACGAATTTCAATGAGAATCGCAGGGCTAAACATTATAAAAGATCCGACTAACCTAGTAATTTCCGCTAATGTCCCTAATTATAAGGGGAACAATTGAATAAGAACATTTTTTTTCTGGAAAATGTTTATCTTGAATAGCATGAAGTAACAGAAGAATATAATTATTTTAATATTGTCTATCATGAAATCTCAACCCTTGTGCACGCTTCTGCTAAAGAATGTTTCCTTACACCTACATCACGCCGAAAAGAATACTACAGGTGAACTCATGGTTTCACTACAGAATTTCATGTCTAGTTCTTTATTACATTAAAACTCTTATAAAGTGAAGGAAATGAAAATCCATTTATGTTGATAGAACTAAACCGAACACGCAGTTTTAAATGGTCACTCCTACAATCACTGCTTCTAATCAGATCTGCAATCAATACAAAAACAAGGTTAAACATTCAATGCACTTAGTTATAATATCAGAAAATAAGACTGTCTCCGTGGTCATACGGGTAAGTGAGCTGACTTCTCACCTGCAGATACCGGGTTCGATCCACGGCTAGAACGGAGAATTTTTCTTTAACCGCAATTACTCCCTATCCCCACAGAGTCTGGAAGGTATAAATGGGCATGTGTTTAGTAATATAAAAAATTAATTACCATAAAGTTCTAAACCTACACTAATACGAGTTGCTTCATAAGTCAAAGCCCCTATGTGACAATTGTATTGCAACAGGTCCCTAAAGAGATATAATTACACATTCATATATCTCAAGGTTTTTCTCAAGCTCACTCAACATCCAGGATTCACAAATATTAGTTTCTTATATGCTCTCTTTATAACATGGAAAATATTTTAGCATCTTCAATTTCTTCTTCTTTTATTATTATTATTATTATTATTATTATTATTATTATTAATATTATTAGTTTGTCACCTTTCTGGGAAAAAACACGACTGTAACTCAAGTACAAAATTAAAAATCGGATGCTAGCAGTTTTGGTTTGTATGAGAACTGGTAAAATAACTTAAGGATAAACCCATGCGGATTTTATTATATAACGTTACAAACTTATTTGTTGCTTGCCAAGCGGTAGATCTGCGATCGATTCATAGTACAGGCATAGGAATTTTTTCCCCAGCTAGGATACATGGACAGGGGTGCACTCAGCCTCGCGAGGTCCCTGGAGGGGGCCAATTGAGGAGCTACTTGATGGAGAAGTAGCGGCTCCAGGTCATGAGGACAGCATTAACTGGTCAGGGGGGGAGGGAGATCGAAGCGCAGTCCACGTCTCACCTCCTCAATAGTGCACCCCATCCATGACGTCTGTAACGGAGCGAGATGGGAGACACAGCAGCAGTCCAAGGCTCTTAGCTGTGCAAGGGAGTCACAAGCTTATACTAAAAAGCCTGCGATTTTCACAATGCACACAATAATTTTCTTAATAAGTAACATTTAATTAGTTGACCCATCCTAACCTAAATAACATAAATTAACCTAACCTTCCTAAACTAATCTAACATCATAGCCAATAATAAACATCAGACACACCACATTCATTATAGAAATACATTACAACATCATATGACCTCATTTGTCAATTTTTCGCTCTATTACAGCAGAATCATTCATCTCACGCATATTCAAGAAGATTTCTTTTGACTGCTTCCCTTTGTAAGCTGCTTGCGAGTACATTAGCAATCGTAGCCGATCTACCAGAGAATTTACATCATCATAAGAAGATGTTTTATCTACACCGCTGACTTGGTCCAACCACTTCATTGCTGAGACATGTAGCTTCTCTTTAATCTTGAATAGTAATAATCATGGCTAACACAAGACTCGTGACTTTGAATTATATACATCATTAAATGATGTTGCCATGCATGTTGCATCAGGAAGGCAAATCACAGCACAGGCAAACACAATTGCAATGAGATACTTGCACAGCATTGTGCAAAACATAACATAGAATTCTATCAGAAAATTACAAAAATAGTTGCACAATGCTAATTTAACAAATGAATGTATGATATCCTAAGGACAACCTAACCTCAGTCATCATATTCAACATAACGCAAGCAATAACATTATACGTTAAATGAAGAAAATCCATTCTGTATATATTAATTATGACAGACAATAGACACATCTTTATCTACCAATACGTTTAATTCTTGGAGAACTTTTCAAATGGGGTATACACTTTCCTAAAGGAACCGAAGTACATACCACTATCTGACCATTTCTTTCTCGAAGAGAGTATCGTGTTTCTTGGAAAGCGTATACCCCATTTGAAGAGTTCTCCAAGAATTAAACGTATTGGTAGATAAAGATGTGTCTATTGTCTGTCATAATTAATATATACAGAATGGATTTTCTTCATTTAACGTATAATGTTATTGCTTGCGTTATGTTGAATATGATGACTGAGGTTAGGTTGTCCTTAGGATATCATACATTCATTTGTTAAATTAGCATTGTGCAACTATTTTTGTAATTTTCTGATAGAATTCTATGTTATGTTTTGCACAATGCTGTGCAAGTATCTCATTGCAATTGTGTTTGCCTGTGCTGTGATTTGCCTTCCTGATGCAACATGCATGGCAACATCATTTAATGATGTATATAATTCAAAGTCACGAGTCTTGTGTTAGCCATGATTATTACTATTCAAGATTAAAGAGAAGCTACATGTCTCAGCAATGAAGTGGTTGGACCAAGTCAGCGGTGTAGATAAAACATCTTCTTATGATGATGTAAATTCTCTGGTAGATCGGCTACGATTGCTAATGTACTCGCAAGCAGCTTACAAAGGGAAGCAGTCAAAAGAAATCTTCTTGAATATGCGTGAGATGAATGATTCTGCTGTAATAGAGCGAAAAATTGACAAATGAGGTCATATGATGTTGTAATGTATTTCTATAATGAATGTGGTGTGTCTGATGTTTATTATTGGCTATGATGTTAGATTAGTTTAGGAAGGTTAGGTTAATTTATGTTATTTAGGTTAGGATGGGTCAACTAATTAAATGTTACTTATTAAGAAAATTATTGTGTGCATTGTGAAAATCGCAGGCTTTTTAGTATAAGCTTGTGACTCCCTTGCACAGCTAAGAGCCTTGGACTGCTGCTGTGTCTCCCATCTCGCTCCGTTACAGACGTCATGGATGGGGTGCACTATTGAGGAGGTGAGACGTGGACTGCGCTTCGATCTCCCTCCCCCCCTGACCAGTTAATGCTGTCCTCATGACCTGGAGCCGCTACTTCTCCATCAAGTAGCTCCTCAATTGGCCCCCTCCAGGGACCTCGCGAGGCTGAGTGCACCCCTGTCCATGTATCCTAGCTGGGGAAAAAATTCCTATGCCTGTACTATGAATCGATCGCAGATCTACCGCTTGGCAAGCAACAAATAAGTTTGTAACGTTATATAATAAAATCCGCATGGGTTTATCCTTAAGTTATTTTACCAGTTCTCATACAAACCAAAACTGCTAGCATCCGATTTTTAATTTTGTACTTGAGTTACAGTCGTGTTTTTTCCCAGAAAGGTGACAAACTAATAATATTAATAATAATAATAATAATAATAATAATAATAAAAGAAGAAGAAATTGAAGATGCTAAAATATTTTCCATGTTATAAAGAGAGCATATAAGAAACTAATATTTGTGAATCCTGGATGTTGAGTGAGCTTGAGAAAAACCTTGAGATATATGAATGTGTAATTATATCTCTTTAGGGACCTGTTGCAATACAATTGTCACATAGGGGCTTTGACTTATGAAGCAACTCGTATTAGTGTAGGTTTAGAACTTTATGGTAATTAATTTTTTATATTACTAAACACATGCCCATTTATACCTTCCAGACTCTGTGGGGATAGGGAGTAATTGCGGTTAAAGAAAAATTCTCCGTTCTAGCCGTGGATCGAACCCGGTATCTGCAGGTGAGAAGTCAGCTCACTTACCCGTATGACCACGGAGACAGTCTTATTTTCTGATATTATAACTAAGTGCATTGAATGTTTAACCTTGTTTTTGTATTGATTGCAGATCTGATTAGAAGCAGTGATTGTAGGAGTGACCATTTAAAACTGCGTGTTCGGTTTAGTTCTATCAACATAAATGGATTTTCATTTCCTTCACTTTATAAGAGTTTTAATGTAATAAAGAACTAGACATGAAATTCTGTAGTGAAACCATGAGTTCACCTGTAGTATTCTTTTCGGCGTGATGTAGGTGTAAGGAAACATTCTTTAGCAGAAGCGTGCACAAGGGTTGAGATTTCATGATAGACAATATTAAAATAATTATATTCTTCTGTTACTTCATGCTATTCAAGATAAACATTTTCCAGAAAAAAAATGTTCTTATTCAATTGTTCCCCTTATAATTAGGGACATTAGCGGAAATTACTAGGTTAGTCGGATCTTTTATAATGTTTAGCCCTGCGATTCTCATTGAAATTCGTTCACTTTTTTTATGTGTTTAACGCCTGCTTTTACTACTTGTGGCATCGCAGGCGATGACACTACTGATATATGGAATGAACGTGGAGCACCGGTGGAATGTGATGGCAGGGGGAATCCTCAGAAAACCCGCCCCCTGCGCCGCTTTGTCCATAACAAATCCCCCATGCTGTTGCCTGGGGTCGACTCCGGACCTCCTTGGTGAGAGGAGAGTAGTCTAACCACTCGACCATGGCGCGGCCTCACGATTTGCATTGACATGAGTAAACCAATAAAGATGAAACGAAACATCACTTCCTGTTTAAGAGAGTTGAAGTAGTATAAATCTGAAGTCAATAAAAATTGAGTGTTTAAGTTATACTGTACATACGACACTAATATTTTTCTGAAAATGCTCAATTGGTATTTTCAACCGATTAGTGTCCTTGTGCTCCTGCACCCATGACTTGAACGAATCGCCCATCATTAAGATGAGATTTTCTTTTATATATAATTCACGCTTATAATTCTAAATAATAGCAGAATGTTTTCATTACATGTTACTCCGTTGTACATTAGAAATAAGAAATTTAATGTGCCAAAGCACTTCAATTGTCACTTCGAATTTGTGTATTTTTAGAGGTACTCTGCTTCACATGCACTCACTCGCACACTATACTTTGTCTAAAACTTGCTTTTTAAGTGTTCGGTTGCCCTCAAATCGTGTATTCAGTGTGAAAAACCTTTTGTATCGAACTTACTTGTACAAATTCTCTTTTGTAGAAATATATGAAGTTCTTATGTAATGCAATTTTTCTCATGAAGCTAGCCAATCACCTGTAAAGTTTCTGAAAAAGCATTATAAGTAAATTAAGCTGTCGCTGTATATTATACATTTAAGAACAAGGAGAGCGAATTTTTTAAAAATCCTACCAGCCGTTTCAAGGTTCTTGATTGATTAGGTATCTTCTTTTTTGCGAATTAGCTCGTAGTTTTTCAGATGATTCCTACCAATCACTGCGCTGAGACCTTTTCTCTAAATTGAGTTATCTGATATCTGCCTGTTCCACTTTTATAGATGGGCTTCTACCGTAAACTTGATTGGGTTTTTAGCATTGAAACTGTTTTTCATTGGTCGAGCTATGTATTACTTACATTCTTGTTAGAGAAGTGTGTGATAAAAGTAAAGCTGAAGAAACGGATTATTTCCTGTATGAATGCTAGTAAACAGAAGTGCCCTCTAGATATTTGCGACTCAGCCTGGTGTTCCTGTTTTGCTGGTGTAAAGGGGTATTTTCGCTCTCAACCTTAAAGCGTGCAGGACGTCTATCACCAGAAATTACAATATTAAATTGTCTGATTATACACAATGAGGTATTCACCTACAAGCCCTTATCACCTGTCATGTAATCGATAATTTAAATGCCTAATTATGCAAAGGAATAGGATGTTGAAAATTTGTATTTGTTTTTGTGGAATAAAAACATTAGTGGGATTATATGTACATAATAGTTTTATTTACAAGTATTTTCATTACATTCCTTCTCCATGTCCGTGCCTCTTCAAAATGTTTTATTTTCATTAGTTAGATTAAATAAATGTTTGCTTATAAATGTGCCAGCTTCTTTACATCTTCATTTCTTTTTAAATCCTACTCATCCTTTGTTTTATTTTATTAAAAGGGTCTAGCGGCTTCGTTTTTTTCATGAATGCAATTATATATTATAGCACTATATTTCTCAATATATTCACAATGTGCGCACTTTGTCTTTTGTGCACATGCAGAATTTAGGGAGTCATAGGCGCGCTTTATATATGTCATGGATATACAAAGCCATTAGGATCACTGGTGTTGAGAAGCACTGGTAGTTCATAATAAAGCGCTACACTAGAACTATTTGTTTTGGATATGTAGAATTGGATGGATACGTTCAGTTGGTCTGCTCTGGGTTTCATATTTCTCTATGCTTGCCTCTCGTTTACAAATGCTGTGCATGCGGTCTTCCAATAATCTCAGCTTCCTGAGATGACTAGCAAAAGGGTCTTTCTCCTCTTGTATCTCCTTGGATCTGGAACATTAGAATTATTGAAAATTAGTAAATGTTATTAATTTTCCTTTGACTCGATCACTGCAATGGAAATAAGGTTAGTTTCTTTCTTGATGTAATAGCAATATATTATACTCACATTGATGCTTGATTCGACGTACTCATATTCGGAATGTCATCATAATCTTGTACAGGGCAGGTGTTCCATGGGTTTGAAATGCAGACATCCACCTCGTCAACGTCAGTCCTAACAGGGTCTATGAGCTCTGGCGGTATGGGGATTGACTCTCGAACTCTGGAAAGAACAATGAGGGTTATTAACTTTTTCAAGAAATAAATGTGTGATGTGCTGGTCACTCATCGTATTTTTAGTTTGTAATTACCTTTGTCTCATATGCCTTGACCAATACACGCTACAGGTCAAGTTGCAGATGAAGTATGATGTTATTCTATCATGCACTGCGGGTTTTGAACAAATCACAACATGAGTGCGACCGTCGCATAATTCTAAGTGATCTTCAATCTCATGTGCTGATCTAAACATATCCGTTGCATCTATGGTATCTGAATCGTGAAGCTCTTGTGTGTTCCGACCCCTTGATATATAAAAATGTATTGGAATTAGCCATCATTACTCGAATACATTTGTAGTACTTATAATAGTAGAAAGACGTGAATGTATTGTACTTACAATATATCTTTCTTGTAGACAGAGCAGTCTTCGGTACAGGGATTCCTTGAAGGTATCTGATTATGGTAAGCAGGGTATATGCATGTAATCGTATGCATTCGTCCATTGCACGATTCTTTGTGAAAGTATGTATAATGATGCGAATCTTCAGCACACTCTCTCCTGTATTCGTTCATATCATCAAAAGCTTTGACGTTTGTTTTCAAGAATGCTTTTTCACGGCGGTTATATCGAATAAGTAGCTCTATATTGCAGACCTCAGGCTTATATAGTTGCTCACATAAAAAAACATGTTTTCTTCAGTGTATACCTAAGGAAGGAGAATGCATGTATCTGCCTGTTCTTAGCCTAGAGGGGCCGATTGAGGATGTTTTTCTAACAGAAAGCTCTGAAGGGGAGAGCTAGGATGTTTTGTTCAAAATGTCGCCAGCCTTCTTTATCGTCTGAAACTGGTCGGATCATGCTTCGCTTTTTGTAATAGGTAGTATGTTTCCGTTTTCCCTTGTGTTATATGTTAGCCAAGAGGTGAGCAGCCTTGCGCGGCTTTCTTTCATAGCGATTGTGATAAGTGGCTACTAAATATCCCCCCCCCCTTTATGAAAATGTTTATTTATGCTCAATCCTCAAGTTATGTGATGAGTGCTTCGAGTTATAAATTATACTTCTCTGTTGAAGTTAGAGAATACTGCTGTGTCAGTTGTAGGCTGTCTAAGTGATTTCAAGCAATGTTAGCTGTTATTTTTGGTATGGTATTTATTTTTGAAGATGTCTATTTATGCATAATTGTCAAGTTATGTGGAGAGTACTTCAAGTTATAGCTTATACTTCAGTGTTAAAATTAGAGAATACTGATGTGTCAGTTGTAGTCCGTCTAAGTGATTTCAAGCAATGTTAGCTGTTATTTTGGTATGGTATTTCATTTGAAGGTATTTATTTATGCATAATCGTCAAGGTACGTTATGCTTCAAGCTATAGTTTATACTACAGTGTTGAAATTAGAGAATACTTCTGAGTCAGTTGTAGGCTGTCTAAGTGATTTCAAGCCATGTTAACGGTTGGTTTTACTATGGTATCTCCTTGTTGAAAATGTACAGTGTTGAAAATTAGAGAATACAGCTCAGTTAGTTGTAGGCTGTCTAAGTGATTTCAAGCCATGTTAGCTGTCGGTTTTACTATGGTATCTCCTTGTTGAAAATGTACAGTGTTGAAAATTAGAGAATACAGCTCAGTTAGTTGTAGGCAGTCTAAGTGATTTCAAATTGTGTTAGCTGTTGTTTTTACTTTCTCTACACGTAATTTGTACATAGTGTATAGAGAAGGTATTGTATTCCACCCAAAATCGGATGCTGATTTTTCACTGGGAATATATATGTTTTTAGGGTCCCCTGTATCCAAAATAATCCATTTTAGAAAAAGATTCGTGTGTGTCTGCATGTCTGTGTGTTTGCGTGTGTTGGTGTGTATATGTGTGTGACTGGGCAGCATAGCTCAAAAACGCAAATTCGGTTTGGTATTTAAGTTTAGTATCTTCCAGGTATGCGACACGAAGATTTTTGAGAAGAGCCCCCACCCCCAAACTACCCTTTACATGGAACGTTTTTTCGTAAAATTTTATTTCTAAAAATGGTTCTAACGATTTTGATTAGAATATCGCATATTAAAGATATTTACCGGACAAATAAAATGTATAACTTGAATTTTCTGAGTATAATCTCTGAAGACCTTTTTTTATTCTGAATAAATTGTTATAACTAGTAAACCATAAGAGATAGATAAAAGCTTACCACACAAAAATGTAGGGCACATTAAAACACACGATTTATGTGAAATACATGATTTTTGTGGAGTGAACCCTTTTTTTCGATATAATCCTGGTTATTTGTATCAGCTTTAAAACATTTACTTTTCTCTTACAGGAGAGTGACATAGCAGCCAACTTTTGACTATGACTATCACTTTAACCTATGGTACTCCCTTAGTTAGCTTCTACTTACAAGGAAGCAAGTATGAAGACTATTTCTACTAGTTTTTACTCGATTAGCATGAAGTAAAAAGACGTACAAGCTTTTTAACAATAATTTGTTTCAGAGAGGTATAGAAGGTCACGTGAATGGAACACACCATATTTTGGTATAGGTCTGACATTTGCGTAAATAAAAACATTTTATATGTCTTGTGATAGTTACGAATAATGTTTGAATACACTGGGCGTATAATCCAAGTAGTAGTTGACATGTAGATGTAATTTCGTGAAGAATTTGTATCACTCATTTCGCTATAGTGTTGCAAATTGGGTTGTTATTTACATTTTTAAACTTAAAGTACAGGTATAATTGTGATTAAAATGTATTGAATTAATCCCGAATCTAATACTCGTACTGAATAGGGGATGGTTAAGAATTGAGAAAAGTCTAATAGCGTTTTATTGTAACTTCAATTCTCAAAGCGTTATTGGCATTTTAACTGGCGTAATTGTAACTAAAATTTCTTAAATTAGCCAATCACAAATGGGTATGGGCTGATAAAGGAATAAGGAAAGTGTTACGGCGTTTTATTGTAGCTTCAATTCTCTAAGTGTTATTGACATTTTAATTTGCGTAATTGTAATTAAAGTTTCTCGAGTGTTGGATAGCTGGGATTCATTCTTGTACTGGATGAAGGGTGATAAATGAGCAAGAAAAGTCTCATAGTGTTTTATTGTAATCTCAATTATTTAACCGTTATTAACATTTTAATTAGCGTAATTGTAATTCAAATTTCTTAAAATTAACCAATCGTGTGTCTTGTACTTGTGCTGGGTATGGGCTGATAAAGGAATAAGAAAAGTGTTATGGCGTCTTATTGTAACCTCAATTCTTTAAGCATTATTGTCATTTTAATTAGTGTAATTGTAATTAAAGTTTATTGATTATTCGTGAAGTTAATTCTTGTACTGGATAGGGGATTATAATGGAATAAGAACAGCTTTTATTTATAGCGAGTGTTATAATTGCGTTCTACATTCAATCCTTTTTTGCAGTTGTTTAATTATACATAGTCGTAAAGTCATGTGATTGCATCCTCACTGAAAGTCGAATGTATGTCCTCGTTTAAGAACGGATATTAAGATTTATAATGTTTGGAGTTGTAATGATGTTGGCATTCTCAGTGTTCGAGAGATCCCGGGTTCAATTCCCTGTTGGGTGCCCTCTGCTCGTTGGAAACACAATCACTTCGCCGCCATATTGGTTTTTGATGTGATAAGTTAGTAGGTTTTATAAAAGCAATTCTCTCTCTTGCTATTTTTCATTTCATATGTTGGTATTGAATAATAAAGCTTTTAACATGTTCAATAGTGTGAGTGTTATAATTCCTTGCAAAAATATTACCGCTAACGCATGTTCAATTGATATCTAATAATTTATATCAAATATTCCACTCAGTAATTTTATCGAGTTTTTTCGCCATGACAGTTGAACTATGTTTGTATATTCAGATTCTTTGTGAAAAGTTAGACTGATTTGTCATGCAAATGAGCCTTGTAGCTCTCGAATTGCCAGAGATAGAGAAATCCTACGTGTTTTTAATTAAAAGAGACTATCGAATTGAAATCAAAAGAATTTTGTATTTATGATCAGAGATTCAGATTCCTCGTGAAAAACTAGATCGATTTGATATGCAGATGAACCTTGTAGCTCAAAAATTAGAAATTCGAGTGGGCGTGGTCAATCGATTAAATTGAATTTGATCTGTGAATGTGAAAGACGATTGTTCAAGTGATTAAGAACCCTGCAAGTAAAATCTTTTAGACAGGTGGTTTGGCAAAGGGGGAGGGGGTAGTAGCCGGCAGCACATACTTTGATTGACAGGTACATGGGGAAGCTTTTAGACTGTTGTCTTGGCAAAGAGGCAGCGCTGTGTGGGTGGTCTGTCGGCTGATGTTTATCTTAAGTGTTACATATGTACATGATGTTTTACATGGGCGGCATCCTTTGAGTCCCGAAATCCCCCTTTAACCCCTACTGACGTGATACCTGTTTTAGACCGCGTAAAAATAAAGTGAAGACTGTTTGGAAAAATGTCAGATTTCCAATAATACGCGAAATACGAAATGTGCTACGAGGTGTTGTTACGGAAATAATTGCTGATGGAGTATCTTACCCAATAGTCGATGATGTCTCGATTTCTGTTTTGCTCCAATCACATCTTTGAATTTGGTGTGAAGTTTTTCACAATATAAAATCTGTTTACGTGCCAATCAGAGGGAATTCACATTTCAGAGTTACGAATGTACCTATGTTATTGTGCATTGTAATATATGCATCTTGAGGGAAAATGAAACAGATAATGATTCTGATGACTTGTTGTACAACAGCAATCGAATGTATGTAAGTATTAAAATTGTTAGTTCACGTGAAACAGTGATTATATGTATACCACACACCCAACCTCAATCGTTTTCCACTGCTAGTGAAAACATCACAGTGCCACTGCTCCATTTTCCTTCCGTTAGTACACACTGCATTGTCAACACATCACAACTACATACCGTGCTGTCCTAACTTCAATTTTGTCCCACTATCGCTCCCCAAGATGCTATCCCTATTTATCACATAGTAACAGTATTTGTTTCTTAGCTACAGTAAACTAGAATGCATCATCCAAATGGAGAAGAAAGAACAATAATCTTTTGTAAGAAGTTTGTAGAACAGGTAGGGAAATTCATGTGGATGGAACACTTAAGATTTTTTTGCATTTAAAAAAATATGATGTGTTCCATTCACATAACTTTCTCTACATCTCCGCAAAAAAATTATTGTTAAAAAGCTCATACTTCTATTTACTAATCGAGAAAAAAATTACTGCTTATTACTTGCTTCCTTGTAAGTAGAAGCGAAATAAGGGAGTACCATAGGTTAAAGTGATAGTCAAAAGCTGGTTGCTACGTGCCTGAAGTTTCTTTGTTTGTATAGACAGGAGTTGACAAATTCCTGTATGAGAAATGTATAAGACTTTCAAAGCTGAAACCAAAAACAAGGAATATCTCAAAACGATTAACTCCACGAAAAAAACTGAATATAACATAAAAATCGTGTTTTAACGTGCTCTACATATTTGTGTGGTAAGTTTTTATTCATCTGCTACGATTTAGCAAAATTCCGTAAAATTCATCCAGAATAATATTCCCAGAAAATTCAAGATATATATTTTATTTGTCAGGTAAATATGTTTAGTATATTTTATTGAAAATCGTTAACATTTTTTTGAGAAAATCAAAATTTTCGAAAAAAGTTACATAAAAAGGGTAGTTGGAGATCGGGGGATTTTCTTGAAAATCTTCGTGTCGCAATCTTGGAAGATACCAAACTTAAATACCAAGTTTGGTACTTAAGGTCCTTTTCGTTTTTGAGCTATGCTATCTAGACACACACATGCACACACGGACCTTTTTCTAAAATTGCTTTCTTTGCATTCAGGGAGACCCAAAACATGTATTTCCGGGGAAATCTCGGTATCGAATTTTTGAGTGCAATCCAATATCTTCTCTATACACTGTGTATATAGTACGTGTAAAGAAGGTAAAAACATAGATCTGCTTAAAGCACTGAGTTACCATTTCCGAAATATTCCTTGTATTTATTTAATTTTCAAATGGTAAGACATTTTCTTTATTATTTTATTTACTTTTATATATTTATTTTACTTCTGGCCATTGGTAGAGAACCGAATTTCAATGCCCCACATAGTGATCAGTTCTTAAAATTCTTGGCTCGCTTTACTCAAATGTTTTGCCTTAGTGATCTTGTATGTACCCATAATGCGCTAGTAATAAGACCATTCTGCTAATGTTTATCTGGATTAACACGAAGTAGGCAGAAGAAGTGATGTGAATGTAACACATCCGATACTAGAAATAGTACTTAGGCGAAAATCACCTGTTGAAACAGAGCGAGACTGTAACAGCTGAATATTGTATTCTGGAGGTTTCTGGGCCGCGCCGTGGCCGAGTGGTTAGACCACATTCGATCCCAAGCGACCGCATGTGAGATTTGTGGTGGACGGGTTTTCTCCCGGTCCTCCGGTTTCCTCCGCCATCGCATTCCACCGGTGCTCCATCTTCATTTCATGTATCACCAGTGTCATCGTCTGCGGTGCCACAAGTAGTAAAAGCGGGTCTTAAACACTATCAAAAAAGGGAGGTTTCTGTTTAGATTCCCGTTGGGGCAGCGGAGGCGAATGCTGGGATTCTTCCCCTTCTACTAAGAATTTCCTTTCATTTGTTACCATTTATGCAAAGGATATTCACATTGAAGAGGACTCGGAGGCTATTGTCAGAAAATTCAAGGCATGGATTTTATTTATCATGTAATATGTGGTATTTCAATCAAAGTTGTTACATCCAATTTTTAGAAAATCAAAATGGAGTAGAAAGAAGAATAATAGTTTTGTAAGAAGTTTTTTTTTTTTGTAGAACAGGTAGAAAAATTCATGGGAATGTAACATATGATATTACTTTCTCTATACATGCTATGCATATAGTGTATAGAGAAGGTATTGTATTGCACCCAAAAATTCGAAATTTCAACGCATATACTTGGTTTGAGACCCCCTGAATACAAAAAAAAAGCATTTTAAGAAAAATGCCCGTGTGTGTGTGTGTGTGTGTGTGTGGACAGCATAGCTCAAAATCGAAAAGACCGAATAGCAAACTTGGTATTTAAGTTTGGTATCTTCCAAGGATGCGACACAAGTTCTTCAAGAAAATTCTCCCACCCCCAACTACCCTTTACATGGAACTTTTTTCGAAAATTTTCATTTTCTCAAAAATGGCTCTAACGATTTTGACTAAAATCTCTTATATTTAAGATATTTACATGCCAAATTAACTGAATATCTTGAATTTTCTGGGAATAGCCTCTAAAGAGCTCATTATTCTGGATGATTTTTATTGAATTTTGCATAACTGGTAAACTGTAAGGGATGGACAAAAACTTACTGTACAAAAAATGTATATCTTGTTGAAGTTATGTCATACACATTTTTTTTTTTTTTTTTCGTGGAGCTTGCCGTTTTCAAGATATTCCGTGTTATTAGTTTCAATTGTGAAGTACTTATACTTTTCTCAGACAGAAATGCTCGTTTTTCTTTTGTTCTACTCCTGGCCATGCAAAGAAGCGATTTGTAATGACAATCGCATAACGACAGCTTTTAAAACATTTGACTATCACTTTAGCCTAGTGCATTCCCTTAGTTCCATTCTGCTTATAAGGAACTAAGTAATGCAATTCTGCTAATGTTTATCTCGATTAGTATGGTGTTGAAAGAAGAATTATCTTTTGTAAGAAGTTTGTATAGTAGCTAGATAAATTCATGTGACTGTAACACATCAGGTTTTTTTTTTATTTGGTTTCACGGAAGTGAGTTTACAATAATATATGGGTATCGAATTTTTGTTTGGAATGTAATTCTTTCTCTACTTGCTGTAGGTAAGTGTGGGGAATTTCAAAATAGGTAATACTTACAGAAAGTTTGAGAAATAATATGAGAAAAGTGTGAAAGATGTGCTCGTGTAATTAAAATGCAAGAAAAGCCGCAGCTGAATTCTGCTCCTACAGCCTTGAGACCATCCCAAACTAACCATCTTCATAATGATGGGCCAGAAAGGTTCATCTTTATTCAATTACAGGCATCTCCGTGCCCAGCCCACGCATGCTTTCTTGTACTGCGATACCAATTGTGTAAACACTTTAACCTTTCCCAGGCTATTTGCACCCCCTCCCCCTCGTTTCACACAGTGAGGTGTTGAGACCACACCTTAGGCTTCCCTTTTACTGTAACCAAATATATCATTTCCTAAATGACACTTCCAGAGCAGATCAGGAACATAAGGCGTTGTCGATGAATACGCCTTTACATGTAGTTCCGTTGACAACAGTGCAGGAGATTCATGTCCATAAATTGACATTGTCTAATCAGCAGAAGTATACCCTTTCCACTACAAAAAAAAAAGCTCATGTGTTGCATTCACATGCCTTTCTTTACATCTCTGCAACAAACTATTGTTAAAAAACTTATGCTTCTATTTACTTCATGCTAACCGGGAAAAATTAGCAGAAATAGTCTTATTACTTGCTTCCTTGTAAGTAGAAGCGAAATAAGGGAGTACCATAGGTTAAAGTGATAGTGAAAAGCTGGTTGCTATGTGACTGAAGTTCCTTTGTTTTTATAGAGAGGAGTTGACAAATTATTGATTGAGAAAAGTATAAGTATTTTAAAGCTGAGACCGATGACAAGGAATATCTAAAAAATAATTTAGTCCAAGAAAAAATGTATATAACATAAATTGTGTAATTTCAGGAGCTCAAGTAGTCTGCAGAAGCTATTCCCAGCTCTTTGTAAGGTAAATATCTATAATATACGATATCATAATCAAAATCGTTAGAGCTATTTTTGAGAAAATACAAATTTTCAAAAATTTTCCATGTAAAGGATAGTTGGGAGTGGGGGACTTTCTTAAAAGTCTTTGTGTCACATCCTTGGGAGATACCATACTTAAATACCAAGTTTGGTATTCAACGGACTTTTCGTTTTCGAGCTATGCTGTCCACAGACATACAGACACAGACATACACGGACTTTTTTCTAAAAATACTTTTATTGGACTCAGGGGGACCCAAAACATATATTTCCGGTGAAATCTCGGTATTGAATTTTTGGATGCATTACATTACCTTATCTATATACTGTGTACATAGTACGTGTAGAGAGAGTGAAAACAAAAACTGCGTTTAATACCTAACTTCGTATTTTGCTACATATGCCGTTCTTCATTTATTTCGCCGACCGGTATTTATAATTATCCCTATCACCGCCACCAAAGCGGAAGCGGCTTGAAAAGCCATGATTGTTAGAGCGGTACGAAGTGGACTGGCCATCCATTCAAACACGGAACGTCGAGACTTCGAGTCCCAACGACTGCAGTCAAATGTGCCTGAGGTAAAGGATGGGGAGGACCCAAGTAAAATAACCGGTGTGATGGCATGCTTGAATGCTAACGGGCTACATTTGCCTTTATTTATTTACAATATAAAACACCTATAAATAGCCTAATTTTATTATTGAAGGTTAGTTAGTGTAATACGAAATTAGAAAAGAAGTCCACTAAAAATACCAAAACCTTTGATTAGTAATCATCTTTGTAGCCAAATGGCAACACCATGCAATGTAAAGTTAAGTTCTAACACTTTCAAGGCTGGACACGGGGATTTTCGAGAAATCCCGCCACCCCAAACTACGTTTAATTGTAATGTGTTCGAAAACATTTATATTCATAAAAATAGCTCTATCGATTTTCTTTAAATGATCATATGACTAATACGGTTTCATAATAAATAGAGTGTATATCTTGGAGCTACCTTCATTTTTAATACATTTGGATAACGGTAAGCAATAAGACATATACACAAACTTAAAATGCATGTCTTGTTTAATTACAGAATTCATGTCAAAAGTAATTTTTGTGTGAGTTAACTATTTTCGAAATATTCTCTGTTATTAGTTACATTTCTCTAATATTTATACTCTTTTCAAGTTATCTCGTTATGCGCTTTCATTTCTCCTGGTCAAGTAAAGCGAACTGAATTTCCATACCATCGTGTAGTGATCAACTCTTAAAAGGTTTGACTATCGCTTAAGTGTACTCATTGCCCTATTCACATTGTGTGTACACTCAAAGACAATAAAAATACGCCTGGAGCTGTGATTTTGCTGATAATGTGAACTTTTAACGCGGACTCGGGTCTTAAGACGATTTTCAGTAGTGTCATGGTACAAGATACGACGCGAGTAAGAAAATACAAAACCGATTGGTTCACTCCTTATCCCGCTCGACGCTTCTTCGGAACAGGTCAAGCAGTGTGCTAATTTTGTCCACCACGTGTGCGAATTACTTTGGCATTAGAACTTCAGTATGAAGCGAAAAGCAAAGATTAATTTAATTTTCTATCACCCGTTGAGAGAGGTGGTTATTGCCTAACCAGAAAGTTTAGAGACCACCAATTCGCAACTCAGAACTTTAGTTGTTGCAAGTTACCTTTCTTGCCCAACCCCTTTCTTTCGGTAACGTGGTCTGTAGAATATGCTTTTAAGATCATAGAAAACAGGAGAAAGATATGGGCGGGGCAATGAAAAGAACCCGTATGACAATAAGCATTTCCAGACGTATTTTTAATGTCTTTGAGTGTACAAGCAAACATGCGTTATTTATGATAGAGGTGGTAAAAATTGTGTTTTATATCGTGAGTAGGAAGCTTGCGAAATGAGACCGTAGGTTATTTTTAGACAAGTTCTCAATATTTATAGACATATAATAATTATAATTATACCTATTTCACGGAAATTCGTATTAACGGTTATAAGCGATATTCAGTTGTTGCCTTGCTTAGCATCAGTGCTGACAACGTGATGACTTACTCGAACACAACGAAAACATTCAATACAACGGAGGCAGTGTAGCAGTTGTAATTTTGCTCTCTCTCCGCGCTTGCATAATTTCGTCTGGTTCAGCAGACCGCATTTTCATAACATTGAAATCATCCGCCATTTTATGGATCGATATGAGCTTTCAGAGTCATAGCCTACTTGAATGAGGCTACATTGGAGTGCTATAATTGTGTAACACTGAGTGACGGAATTTTTTACTTTTAAGACTACTGACATATGATAAAAACATTTCTGCAACATTATTTCGATTAACTTTTTAAAGAAAAAATTATTGAAGAATGGTAGAGAAAGTCTTGTGAATGTAAAACATTATTAGCAGTAGTATTATTACTATTGTTATTATTCTTATTACCCCATTTTTAAGAGTGACGGAATATTTCCAGTAGAACAACTAGTAGGTCCGAGAACCGATCTTCTCCAGTGGAAGGTCGTACCCTGAACTTCCAAGAAAATGACCAGGATCAGCGAGAAAGATGCGAGAAATCGCGAGATTATTATCCCAAAGTGATGTGTGACGGATTGCCCATATCCCTCGGGTCAAATGTGCTATTCCTTAGCTTCGCACGAACCCGTACAACCATTCTAATTGATTACTATTAGTCAAGGAGCTATTTTCCTCACATGTTTATTTATGGAATACCAGTTTATAGCTGACCGTTTAATGAAACCGGTTTAGAAAAGGCACATTTATTGAAATTCTGGGTAACTGCTCCTTCCTGCGACGCATCAGCAGAAGCAACAGCTAATCTGTAATAACACCGTGTGTTCTGAAGTGAGATTCCTCAATTTGTTGAGTAAAACCTGTTTTATTTCTATCCACCTGGTTGTACTACTGTAAGTTGTATAGCTCACTTGGGTGTTATTGTTTTATATGTACATGGTGTTCTTGAATACCTATCCACTTTTCTGGAAGCGCGACGCTCCTGTAAAGTGAGACGGTAATTTTTGAAATCACTGCTCTATAAGGATTATTGTTCTAATATGAAAGATCTATAAAAAATCCCCAATACTTTTATTACTCTAGTTACATGTTTGTGTAAGTGATTTACTCTATTTTCTTGTATTTATTTCAAAAATTGTAGCTTTAGCTAATTAATGTGCTTCAAGGCAGAGCTGCGAAAGTGGGCAGTTGGATATAACAAAAACTGCACTCTATTGTCTGCAGAAACTTGGAAATTCGTAGGTTTACCAAGTAGGGTATTTCTCTTTGTATCCAAGAGTCATGTGATATAAATACAATAAAACCTCGTGATATAGTGACGTCGAGCATACATTTTGGCGGCAAATAATAGCCAATCAGCATTAAGGAAACTTAAAGCAGACATCTTGCCTTCTGGGCTATTTAAAGATATGCAATTCCAGAATCTGTACAGTCTTGCCTGTCATTCCGACGAGTACTCCACGTCACTTTGAGTGAGGATTTCGCGCTTAAATTTCAAAGTGCGTAGCAAATGTAAATTATAAACAAGCGTTAAGTGTTATAATCTTATTTTCTCTCAAGATGACTTCATCAATAGTATGTGATGTTTCCTCGAGAAATAAGCATCAAAATGAAAGAGGATCCTGCTGCTATTCTTGATTCTTAATGCAGTATCCGTTCCTACATCCTTTCCTGTTTTCACCCTGAGATCAATTAACTGCCGAGGCACCGAGATATATGATAACTGTAGAGGTCCTTGCAACAAATACGGTTTCCACTCGACTGACACGTCAAAGAAGATAAATAGAAGATATCTTTCCCACACCCGCCATAAATCAACGCTAATTCAGTAATAAAGTGGACAGTATAAACATATAAATGCAGGACTCAAAAATAACCTGGTCTATGTTGATGAACATTAACGATCAACAGTTAGCATTCAGTAATTTAACAATCTGCTAGTTCAACATGTTAAATGTATACAACTGTACTCCACATGATTTAGAAACATAAAGAGTCAACCACAGCAGAGATTACAATCATGGATGTCTCCCTTCAGTTGCTCTAGAAAGCAATTCAATGGAGTGTAGATTATCCAGAGAACATTAAAATTCCAAGCTGTGCTTGAAGCAATAAGTAATAAACATAATCTAAATCCTATTGCAGTCGATATCAGAAATACAGTATACCATTTCAAAAAATCTGATTTGTTCTATGTACATGATTTTCTTTACGTTGTTAATAATTTAAATATTAAACAAATTATTGTTAATAAGCTGATTCTAATATATACTTCATGTTGCTCAGGATAAACATTATCAGAAATGGTCTTATTACTTTCTTTCTTGTAAGCAGAACGTAAATAAGGGAATACACTAGGCTAAACCGACAGACAAATGATTTTAAACGTGGTCGCTATGGGATTGAAATCAGATTCTTCTCGTGGCCAGGTGTTGACAAAGTTACCGTATGAGAAATGTATTAAGTATTTTAAAGCTGAAACTAATAACAAGGAATATCTCAAAAACGGGCAACCTCACGAAAAAGATGTACATAACATAAATTGTGTGTTTTAACGAGCTCTACATTTTTGTGTGGTTTCTGTCTATCTCTTACAGTTTACGAGTTATGCAAAATTCCGTGAAATTCATCCAGAATAAAGAAGTCTTCAGAGGCTATTCCCAGAAAATTGAAGATATACATTTTATTTGTCATATAAATATCTTAAATATTTGAGATTTTAATCAAAATTGTTACAGCTATTTTTGAGAAAACATTTTCCATGTAAAGGGTAGTTTGGGGTGGGAGGATTTTCTTAAAAATCTTTGTGCCTCATCTTTGGAAGATAACCGAACTTAAGTACCAAGTTTGGTATTTAACTATCTTTTCGTTTTTGAGCTATATGCTGCCCACAGACACACACACACACACACACACACAAAAGGATTTTTTTCTAAAAATGCTTTTTTGATTTCAGGGATTCTCAAGACATATATTTCCGGTGAAATCTCGGTATCGAATTATTGGGTGCAATACAATACCTTCTCTATACAATATGTACATATTTCGTGGAGAGATAGTAAAAATTGTTTGCATATAAAGTCCAAAGTTCACTGCTGCAACAACTCACTCGGTGTTTTGTCTAGGTCTGGCATTCGGGAGGTGCGGGTTCGCTTCCCGACCGGGCACTCTGGCCCTGGGGTTTTCCGTGGTTTTCCTGGGGCCACAAGCGAATGCTGGGGTGCTATATATCTCCCACGGTTCCTTTCCCTTTCGTTCCTTGCTCCGAGTAAAACTCTCTTCCCCCTCGTTGCGCTGATTGAGACTAGGTGCCGTTGTAGAGGCCTCCTTCCGGGCTCCCGGCGCCTATATAGCCTCCATGATGCGTCAGGGTGCTATCTAGTGAATGTTAGGGTATTGCGTGCGTCTCTTCGTTTAGCTTCGTCGTTTCATGTGTGCTGGCATGTGGTTTCCTTTCCTCTCATCCCTTCCCCCGGGGAATGGTAGGCCGCAATAGATCATACTTAGTAGCAGTTGCCGAGGTATCCCCCGACGTTCACATGCTCTAACTTCTAATCTTTAACTCACTCGACGTCTGACGCGTAGACAGTTTACGGCGCCCGGCGGTTCTTCTTTCCTCTCTTCTTGGACTTCTTTTTTGAAGAAGTCCGGCGTGGGCCCTCTGCCGAGGGTGTCGGGGCGGCTTCCTCCGTTGACGTAGACGGTCCAGGATGGGGGGTTGGGGTCTCCGTCGAGGACGGAGCTGGCACAATCTCTGCAGTGACTGCGGGGGTGGGAGTTGCTGCTGCCTCTGCGGCGCGCAGCGTTCCCTCAGCACGGTTTAGTGCCGAGGAGGACACCCCAGGGCGCACATTAGCTGGCTCCTGGGGGCCTCCGCGGCGGCTTTCAACGAGGCGCTTCCGCGGCGGCTCTCAACGAGGCGCTTCCGCACCTTACAGCCTTTGTATGAGCCCACGTGCGCCTCCTCACAGTTCATACAGTGGCGAGCTTCATAGGGCTTTGTGCAGTCCTTTAGTAGAAGGGCGTCACCACACCGCAAGCATGCGAGCTTGCGCTCGCACACACTGCTAAAGTGATTGAAGCCCATGCACCTATGGCACTGCACAGGTCCCTCTTTGCCGTGGTATCTTTCGATACGCACGACGGTGAAGATAAGCCGACGGATAGCGTCTATCGGCTGGACTGTCTGGGCGCGTTCCCTTGGTACCACGACCAGGAATAAGGGCTTAGGAAAAAAATGGCCTGTTATTTATGGACGCTCTTTAACTGCTTTGGTTCTCAGCGTCCCATTCTATATTGGGCGTGAAAGATCACTTAATTTTGCTCAGAGGCCTCTCTTATCAGGCTTGAGGTTCTTTTACGTGCCGTAAATCTACGACACGGGACCCACAGCTTTACTTCCCTTCCGAAGGAAGCCATGCTAAGGATTTTTACGCCCGAAAAAATCCATCGTCCTCCGCCGGGTTTGAACCCGCGACCTTGGGTATATGAAGTTAGCATGGTAACCATTACACCACGTAGGGCGACTAAAGGGCATAGGAACTCGCTGAGTGCCGTCTCTGTTGCCACCGTCTTACTGAGACGTGCCACGAAGGTAGGGGTGATGTTATGCTCGTCCAGAAGGGCCGCCTTGACATCCTCAGGGGTGCAGTCGGAGTCAAGGCCCCGTATTATCCTAAGCTCCACGTAGGGCCGCTGCAGCGAGTAGCTGTAGAACGGGATTTGTTCGTCCCGTAATACAGCCTTCGCTGCCTCGAAATCCCTTTCCGAGGAGGTATGGAGGTGGACATTCTTTAGCTTCCGCCGGGCCTCGAAGGGGCCCCTAAGCTTCGTTGCCAGCTTTCTCATTACCACAACGTGGTTGCGGAAAGCGTCGGCAACTATAGGCGGGATTTTGCGCCCCCCTTGGGTTGGGGGTTGGTTAATTCCCTGTGGTGGTGTGGTTGGGGAGGAACGACCGCTTCTGCGGCCCTCTGCGTGGACAGTTATCCATGGCCCGTCAGGTTCGACGTCGGTGTCGGAGTCGGGCATAGGGATGATGTAAGGACTGGTGGGGTCCTGACTGGTGGGTACACTCTCAACCGCTACGAGGCGGTGAGGCGAAGATGGCTTACGCCTGTTGCTGCCGCCAGTAGACGTCCTGCTTCGCTTGCGCGAAGGTTCGGCCGTCTCTTGCAATTCATTCTCCTTTTATAGCTAGAAAATTACGTCACAGAACTTTCTGGAAACTTGTTGAAGATACTGGACACTTCTAGAGGAATCTCGAGTGTCACGTTCTGAGGTCTTCTGTTTTCGTCGGGTCGCACTTCCATTTTTACGCATTTCAAGGTCTTCAATTGCGATAACACATACACCAAGGCGAGCGTGAGAACTGCAGCAGAAGACTGCACTGTCACAACTGCCTCCAACACTAGTAATCAAATAACAGTGCAGCTAGCCCCTCAAGGCTACATGCCCACAACCTTACTACTTTGCAACACTATATGCAGATGGCGTTAGGGCGCTCTTCAGTCAGGTGTTTTAATTATCTGTGGATAGATGGCAGCGCAGACGCTATTACCATATATTTTGTTTTACTGTTGTTTTGTACTCAAAGTAGAACTTTGGGTCGTGGTATTAATTATCCATATGGTATTTACTTTGGAGACTGAGGGAAACACGAAAAAGCATCAGCCAGATTGGTCAGCCCACGGGATTTAAACTAGGAAGGCCCGAAAGTGGGCCAGACATCCTGAGGCATCCCGCTCGTATTACAGAATTCTATTTTATTTTGTAATGGAACCCACGACTTCCGAATGCGAGTCACAGACGAAAAAGTTTGAGGCAACCGTTCAGTACTGAAATATAAATGGTCATGCGCACCATTGTTGATGAAACCCTTGTTGACCGAGGATCAGTGAAAGGTGATAAAACTTTAACCGCGGTTAAACTGTGGTTGCGGTACATCAATGTTAATTCTCGTTCAAACAACCGCCATCGGTAGACTGTGCTCATGATTCTACGAACATTGCTCAAAGGAAAGCATTTAACTCTATAGATAAAGAGGTTGAAGTGCAATTATAATTTCTTTGTCTCTATTGCTTCTTTTTACTTTCTCTATACTCACTATGTACAGAGTGTATAGAGAATGTATTGCACTCCACCAAAAAATTCGATACCGAGATTTCACCGGAAATATATGTTTTAGGGTCCCCTGTAACCAAAAAAAGCATTTTCACAAAAAGGTCCGTGTGTGTGTGTGTGTGTGTGTGTGTGTGTGTGTGTGTCTGTGAACACGATAACTCAAAAACGAAAAGTCGGTAAAATACCAAAGTTGGTATTTAAGTTTATTATCTTCCAGGGATGCGACACGAAGATTTTGATAAAAATCCCCCCACCCCCAACTACCCTTTACATGGAACTTTTTTCGAAAATTTTGATTTTCTGAAAAATGGCTCTAACGATTTTGATTAAAATTTCGTATATTAAAGATATTTATCTGTCAAATGAAATGTATATCTTGAATTTTCTGGGAATAGCCTCTAAAGACTACTTTATTCTGGATGAATTTTTCATAGCTACTAAACCGTAAGAGATGGACAAAAACTTACTATACAAAAAATGTAGAGCACGTTAAAACACACAATTTATGTTATATACATTTTTTTCGTGGAGTTGATCGTTTTTGAGATATTCCTTTTTCTTGGTTTCAGTTTTGAAAAACTTATACTTTCTCACACAGGAATTTGCCAACTCCTGTCCATACAAACAAAGGAACTCAGTCACATAGCAACCAGCTTTTGGCTTTCACTTTAACCTATGGTACTCCCTTATTTCGCTTCTACTTACAAGGAAGCAAGTAATAAAACTATTTCTGCTAATTTTTTCTGATTAGCATAAAGTAAATAGAAGTATAAGCTTTTTAAGAATAATTTGTTGCAGGGATATAGAGAAAGTCATGTGAATGGAACACATCAGATTTTTTTGTTTTGCTTTGATACATTATATTCTTTTGACGGTAAAGGAAAATATAAAGCAGAAAGAGGTATCCAATTCTTTTCTCAAATGAGATAGATGTTCTGGTGGAATTAGATGCTTCATATTCCGCCAAACTGGAAGATACGAAAACAGAAAAAGTGGGGGGTGGGGGGAACCAATTGATTAATGCTCTTTAAAGGCAAGCAGAAGACATAGATTATTTAACCATGGTAACAGGAAGCTTCCAGTAACCAAATAAATAATCCATCACAATTTGTTAAAATAGCTTTGGTTATGATGTACGAATTTTCGGGAAATGAATCACAAATTCCTTGTAAATGCATTGTATATAGGATTTTGATAATACAGAAAAATTATTAGCTATCTAATAAATATTACTATGTGACATTAATTGAGGCTAACAACCATAATATTTGAGCTTTTTATTATAGTTAAATGCTCAGTGATGTGGGGTAGCATATGCTTCACATTTAAGAGATCTCGAGCTTCTCCAATATCGGTCAGGTTGAACTAGACGCACAAGGTTCTTTTCCAGGGCCTTCTCTTATAAAATGAAGTCGTGTAACTAAGCTTTATGGACCCCAGGCTTATCTGAGAATTATGTCATCCATTACACTCATCATCACATATTACCTACCCGGTTAAACGGTGTTAAACAACCAAAAATATGCCCTTCAACACGTTATTAAAAGGACCCATTTCAACAATTGTAAATAATAAATAAATGTCTATAATTCCCTTGGCACCAGGAAATGTATCGTGTTGATGAAATCGGTTTATCACAGATCGTAATTCTGCCTTGCCATACAAATCAATTATTTTGACACATCAATTATTAATACCGTTGTTCGGCGGATGCCAGAAATATCAAAATCAGAATACTAAAAGCTCCTGTAGTATTTGCACTCAGAGTTAATCTTTTTTTCGGTTAATAGGACCGCAGGAAACTATAACCTTAGTAATATTATTTATTAGTCAACCTTTGTAATTCTGTAGCCTTTCGTATACAAAATACTTAAGATTTTTTGCCCTATACTGCTCAAAAGGGTCGACTCTTTCAACAAGGATCTGTATTTGACATTGTTCCAATTTAAGTGATCTAGGTACATTATTTCTCTCGTCATCATTTAAATCTTCAATAAAATCGAAATTGGCAACTATTTCTGGTAACTTTGGCCGCAACCGTGGTCAAGCTTGACCATAATGAACTATTCTAACTGGATTGTCAATGCACCGAAAAATCGCGTTGAATGCGATTCAATGACGAAATGACCGCAGTGAAACTTTGATGGAGAATGGTGCACATGGCAATAAGAGAGCTGGGAGGACATCATTGAAGCTCTCAGCCCTTTGCTTCAAAATGTTACATCCAAAAGAGTCTGTCTAGAATTCGATAGTGAAATTCTTTAGCATGCATAGGCCTTATTGTAAATCAGGAAGCAACGTCGTGAGATATGACCGTAATGTAGGAAACAGACAAGAAGTACAGCGTCCTTGCCTACTAGCTGCGTGACTTGCTGCTCAAATCCAACAATATATTGTCAAGTGCGATTCTTTACGTCACATCGTCTCCTAGTCGCACACGCTCGATGCTAATTAATGTCTTTCGCATGCCGAATTTATAAACCTTAAGTGTGAGGCAGTATTAATATTCTTACTCCATGTTGGCGACATTTTGTAAATCATATACCATTTTGTGTACTTGTTCAGATTTTTTCTTGTTACATACCGAGGTTGAAATCGCTGGCTGCAATGGAAGTATTCCATTTGCTTTCGTTAGATGTACCGTATTTTTCGGACCATAAGACACACTTTTTACCTTCTCTACAGGTAGTGTATAGAGAAGGTATTGATTGTATGGCACCCAAAAATTCGATACCGAGATTTCACCGGAAATTGTGCGTCTGGAACAGCAAAGCTTAAAAACAAAAAGATCCTTATATACCAAACTTAATATTTATGCTTAGTATGATCCAAAAATGGGACGCGAAGATGTTCAAGAAAATCCACCATACTCTTTACACATAATGTTTTTTTTACTGTGTTTTTCTCAAGAATGGCTCAAACGAGTTTGATTAAAATGTCATACATTAAAAATATTTACATCAAGAATAAAAACATACGTATTTCGAATCCTTTTCAAAGATCCTCTGAAGAATTCTTTATTGTGGACGAGTTTTGTAGAACTTTGCATAACGTTAACCGTAAGAGATAGACAAAACGTACTATACAAAAATATAAATCTCGTTAAAACATAATATTTATGTCATATACGTTTTCTTTAGTTGATCGTTTCTGAGTTGCCTTCTTATTGGTTTCAGTTTTAAAATGCTAAAACTTTTCTCATATGGGAACTTGTCAACTCCTGGCCATACAAAGAAATGGATTTCAATCCCATAGCAACAACATTTTAAAACATTTGACTGTCGGTTCACTCTAGTGTATCCTATTATTTCCCTTTGATTTACAAGAAAATAAGTAATAAGACCGTTTCTGCTAATATTTAACTAATATCATTTCTTTATATTTAATGCCAAATAGGTTTTCCCCTTACAACGTGGAAGCTTGCCAAGAAATATATAGGTAATTATCTCCAAAAGGTTAATCTGCCAATTCTACGGCAATTTAAATGAAATGAGAAAGTTAAGCACTGTTCCCTGAGGAACAAACGCTTAAAAAGAAGTCAAAATTACGCCAGTCATGTATAAGAGAGTTTTGGACCGTGTACTGATACATATAAATGAATGTAAATATGTGAGCTTGAAATCAGTAATAGCACAACTTGTATTTGAATATAAGACAGTGCAATTAGGTGTCTAATGCTTTCAATTGGACCACCTGGAAAGAAATCAACTGTATTTATATAAAACTTATACCGTAAGATGGGGTAAAATCGGACGAAATTTTAATATTCTTTAAGGTAGCTTCGTAAAGAATATTCAATTCACGCGACAAAGACTGTTGGATATTTGAGATGACATTAAAGAATAATCTAATCAAAGAACATGAACCGAAAATATAATATAAATAACCAGATCCTAACGAATAAAACTGTCCGATGTTACCCCTGTTAATTTCAGACGCTCGTTGAATTTCCATCCAAAGCTTCGTATTTCCCTCTAATGGGGAAACAGTTGAAAACATTTTGTTTGCCTTGGCACACATATTCATAAAACATTTGATTGATAATGACAATCTACTTATGGCATACATCTCAAATCTACATGTTCTGAGTGAATAAAGCATTCTCCTTTTCTTCTCTAGGAGTCTGTTATGATTCCGAAAAACTGTCTGTTTAGCTGTTTCCTTCCAATCACGTGTGGATAATCAACAAGAACAAAAGTTCCACGTCTAGAACTGCTTCCACTGTTTTGACGTTTCTTCACCAGTGGGTGATAATCATTACTCACAGGCAATTCAGGCACATTATCTCCATTTCTTATATCAATGCACAAAATGAATTTTCCTGGAACAACATGTAATTTTCGCTTTCGCTGGGCCATTGCTTTATTTTTTGTTCCGTATCGAACATTCTGAAGCATCTCTTCAAAACTCGAAGACCAGTCTTCCAGAGAATTTTCTCCATCAGGCAATTTTCTAAACACTCTTTCAGGGTTAAACGGAGTTAATCCCACTGAACGGAATACATTTTTTATATTTTCCTCTTCAGTTACGGATATTTTTTGAAGAGTTTCCTTCAAAAGTGAGGGGAATGCATCTTTTGATAATGACCCACGGAAGTATTTCTTCCATTGGGTAAATATTGCCCGCCATGCAGCTATAAAAGGTCTTAAGAAACCTATATCTAATGGCTGAAAGAGTTAAGTGCTGTTTGGTGGCAACGAAATGAAATGAATTTATTCTTCTCACATTTGTCAATTACTTTCAGCGAAATGTGACTTGAGACATTGTCTCCGATCATATCTTTTTCTTTCTCCCCTTCCATTGACTTCAAGATTTTTCATGGCCATAATTACACCTCAGAAGAGCACCAAGCCTCATTTTATAAGTATTCGGCATTGTCCGATATTCCCCCAAACTGTAAATAGGGTAATTTAGTCTAAAACGGGTCAACAGAGCAATCGGGTCAGTTTTAAAACTTTGTTGCTTAAGGACTTAACTAATCTAAAGTGTATTGTTATATTTATTAACATGAAAGTTTTAAGCGTCATTATTATTTTTATAATTTTTGACCCGATTTAGACTAAGTTACCCTAGACATTAATACAATTAAGATAAACGAAAAAATCTTAACACTCAACTAAGTAAATTATACTTACATATTTTTTCTCTTCTAGTACAATGACGAAAGTATTCGCGTAAGGATAACTAATAGTTTTCAGTGCGGTATACAAATTATTGTTGTTCTACACCACAGTCGAAACTTCCAATTGCAACAATGTATGTCTGAATCTGCTCGACAATGTGCAAGGTGTAAGAGGCACAAGGCGCGCGATGAGTTGGCATTCAGTGTACCAACGTAAGAAAAGAAATATACTGTTCCCGTCCAAATTTACCCCTGTATCCGATATTTCCCCATCTTATGGTACACCGTATTATGTACACCGTAGAGAAGGTATTTTATTCCACCCAAAAATTCCGAGTCGAGATTTCACCGAAAATATAGTTCTGAGGTTTCCTGAATCCCCCCCCCCTCCAAAAAAAGAAGAATTTTTAGAAAAAATCTCCGTTTGTATGTACGTGTTCGTTTATCCGTGTCAACAGCATAATTGAAAAGAGAAAATTCGCTTAGACATCAAACCCTTATTTAAGTTTAGAGCATTTGTAATGAAGATTTTCATAGAAATGTCCAAAAAGAAACACCTGATGTGTTCCATTCACATGACTTTCTCTACATCTCTGTAACAAATTAATGCTAGAAAGGTTAGTCTTTTAACTATATCATGTTAATTGAGAAAAACAGCAGAAATTGTCTTGTAACTTGCTTCTATGAAGTAGAAGAGAAATAAGGGAGTACCATAGTGATGGTTACTATGTGATTGAAGTTCCTTTGTTTGTATGAACAGGAGTTGACTAATTCCCGCATGAGAAAAGTAGAAGTATTTTATTGCTGATAACAATAACAAGGAATCTCTCAAATAGGACCAACTCCACGAAAATAATGTGTATAAATAAAGAGAGTGTTTTAAAGAGCTCTACATTTGTCATGTAAATATCTTTAATATATGAAATTATAATCAAAATCGTCGGAGCCATTTTTGAGAAAATCAAAATCTTCGAAATTTTTTCCATGTAAAGGGTAGTTTGTGGTGGACGTATTTTCTTGAAAATCCTCGTGTCGCATCCTTGGAAGATACTAAACCTAAATACCAAGTTTGGTGTTTAATGGTCTTTTCGTTTTTGAGCTATGCTACCCACAAACACAGACATTCACACATACATAGAGATACACACAGACATTTTTCTAAAAATGCTTTTTTTGGATTCAGGGGAGGGTCACAAGACATATTTCCGTTGAAAACTCGGTATTGAATTTTTGGATGGAATACATTACCTTCTGTACATACTATGGATTCTTATTATGATTTGGAGCAACCATTTCAGTACAGAGTGTATAACCGCACGTCTCAGAGAAGGGGTGAAGGGCCAGATATTCCTCTCCTCATTCAGGGGCTGCATTCGCAAGTACAGTTTTGGAGACTCTGCTTTAGGGTGTTAACCCTTAATTGCATGAGTTATTTTGCTTCATATGCCGTTCTTCCTCCAATTCGCAAACCGGCTTTACATCCCTTTCATCGGTACCACAACTGAAGCGACTTATATAGCCGGGATCGTTAGTGCGTAATGGGCTGGCCAACCATTCAAAGCCGAACGTCACAAGCTCGATTCTCAGCGACTGCAGTCAAATATGCCTGTGGTAAAGGATGGGGAGGGCCCAAGTAAAATAACTGGTGTGAAGTCACGCTTGGAGGCCAAGGGGTAACTGCAGTTGCACGCATACAACATAAAACACCTATAAGTAACCTAATTTTATTGATGAAGGTAGGTGCAATATGAAATTAGTAATAAATCCACTAAAACACTAAAAGCTATGATTAATCATCTTTGTTGCATATGTGCAACACCATGCAATTAAGGGTTATGCAGCATCTGCCCCTGTTTGTAGTGATATTTCCCGGCAACTATATAACATAAACGTTAATGAATACAGAAAGTCGTTAGAGTGTAACACATCAGGGTTTTGCCATATAATGTTACTTTTTCCAAGAATGAAGCTTTCTTCAACTTTCCCGGTCGTTACTCCTCTAAATGTTGATAGTTTGAACTTTGAAATGTCAGTTGTCTACAATAATGTCTTCTTTATTATATTTGATTACTTCTTTATTGTTTTAGGGTTATTATCGAGGTTCGTACAGACGGTGCAATGAACTGCATCGTCTGCAGCGTAACATGGTATGGAAACTGATAAACTTAAATGACCTTCCTTGCAATAAGGGTATACAATGCCACGGTTTTTCTTGATGGGTGTCAGGGATTAACGAAACATCATCAATACGAATGAACTAAATGGATGTCAGTTCCAGAATATGGTGTCATTGTCCTGTCTTTGATGCAATTGGTAGCTGTCTAGTACAATAAAAATGTGGTTTCCAATCCGCATCAATATTGCTGCAGATGTTCTAACTGTACCCATCTCGTTCTTCAAGATATTATACTCTACATCCGCGCAAGTATGTAGAATGCAATAAAAGAAACTTTCAGGATCTGTTTCTACCAACTCGATGAACTATCATTCTGTACGCGTACTATGTACGTAGAGTATAGAGAAGGTATTGTATTGCATCAACAAATTCAATACCGAGATTTCACCGGAAATACGTGGCTAGTCCTTGTAAGTAGAAGAAAAATAGAGGAATAGGCTGAAACGATAGCCAAATCTCTTTAAAGCTGGTTGCCATGAGGATGAAATCCGTTTCTTTGCAGGGTTAGAAGTTTACAACTTTCCGTGTGAAAAATGTTTAAGTATTTTAAAGTTGAAACAAATAACAAAGAATATCTCAGAAATGGTCAATTCAACAATAAAAGAAAACGCATATATCATAAATTGTGTGTTTTAACGTGATAAATTTTTTGGGTAGCAAGATTTTGTCTACATTTTAGGTTTACCAGTTAACCAAAATTCAGCAAAATTCATTCAGAATAAAGAGATCTTTAGAGGCTATTTCCAGAAAATGCAATATATACATCTTATTTGTCATATACATATCTTTAATATACGGCATTTTAATCGAAATCGTTAGAGCCATTTTTGCGAAAATCAAAATTTTCGAAAATTTTTCCATGTAAAGGGAAGTTGGGGGTGCGGGGATTTTCTTCCTTAAATGCCAAGCTTGGTATTTAAAGGATGTTTCGTTTTTGAGATATACTATCCACCACACACACACACACGCACATGGACCTTTTTCTGAAAATACTTTTTTTTGATACAGGGGACCCTAAAACGTATTTGCGGTGAAATCACAGTATCGAATTTTTGGGTGCAATACAATACCTTCTCTATACACTATGTACATAGTACGTGTAGAGAAAGTAAAAACCTTATCCGGGTGACTCTCTCTAAGCGAGATTCGATCTGACGATCTTTTAGACGTGAACCAGACACGCTACCACCACACTACCAAGGCGGGCCTGCACCCATGATTTTAAACGTGACCTACTACTCGGGTTTGTTCAAAAACATCTCAAGGCAAAGAATAATAATACAAATGGTTTACAGTTTGGACATTATTGGGTACGCCTATGATTCATGTTGACAAAACAGAGCCATTTCGGAGGGAGTTAGGTAGAGAAAGTAGGCCCACCCAGAGTGCACGCGCGCGCGTGAAACAATGGAAGGGCCCGCGGCGTTCGTGTCTTCCGATTCCAATTGAAGCACCTCCCAGCAGGACACACCCTGCCACCCTCATGACATTCCACAGGTACATCATTTTGGTGACAATTCGTATTCCTTTCCCTCGCCACGGCATTATTGGCGGACAGGCCCTCACAAACCCCCAAGCCGCGTTTGGAATATCTGAAAGGGATGTCATCTGGGGAATTCATATTCCACAAACGCGAGCGTATATTCACCATAACTGACATGCACATTTCCTGACTCTCAAATATACGAGAGCCATCCAAAAAGTAACCAACGATTTGGCACAACTAAATAATCATTAAAGATATCAACACAGAACTTTATTTACATAGTTACAGTGCGTTACTGCATCTATTTATTGTCTTAACGCAGATGTTACACTCTGAGACAAGATGTCACTGCCACTTTGAAGTCTTCATCGATTGGGAAATCTTTTCCATCCAAAAAATCATGCACGGTGTCCAAAGTGTAACACGATTTTTCTGACTTTTTTTTATAAACTTTTACCTTCAGCTCCTCTATAACTGTCTCTGTCGTGCATACTGGTTCATACTTGATTATTCGTAAATTATGCGCCATTTCCTCAGTGAAGATACGTTCATTCCATTATCACCATACACTTGCGTTATTTGCCAATAAAATTCGATAGGCTGAATATTTTTTGCATTCAGAAACCAAATAAGTTCGTTGGTACCACGTGACAACAAATACCTTGATAGCAATGACGATTACGTTGAGAAATAGAGTAAGGTAGTGTAACTTTGTAAATAAAATTTTGTGTTGATATCTTTTGCTATTATTTAACGTCTATCACTTTCTGGATGACCCTCGTATACTCCGAGTACTAATGCCATTAATCAGCTGGGGCTGGCAATTGATCAATAAATGTTTATTTCAAAATTACTGAAAAAATGGGCGCATTTGGCTATAATAGCAGTAAAGAAAATATTATCATAAGGTTGGAAAGTAAAATCAAATCTAAATATTCAATGCAATAATAGTTACTTAAGAACAATCAAGTGTATATATGTATGCATGTGTAAATATTCATTCCTCTGCAGATGGGCATTACCTAGTGACAGAAATAAATATATGTATAAAAAGCTCACGTGTTCCATTCACATGACTTTCTCTACATCTCGGTAACAAATTCTTTTTAAAAAGCTTCTACTTCACACTAATCGAGGTCAATATTAATAGAAGTGGTCTTATTACTTTCTGTCTTGTAAGCAGAAAGGAAACTAGGCAAAACCGATAATCAAAATTTTTAAAAGCTGGTTGCCATGTGGTTGAAATCCATTTCTTTGCATTGCCAGAAGTTGACATAAATTGTGTGTTTTAACGAGATCTACGTTTCTCGGGCAGTAACTTTTGTCTATCTCTTTCAATCTACCTATCCTAACTTAGGTGGCATTTAACCAGAAAATCTTCGGTTATGACAATGACTTCTATAGTCTGACTATACCTCTGCTAGCTTAGGTGGCACTAAACAGCTGATCTTCGGCTATAGAAGTGAATTTTTCAGTCTGATTCTACCTTTCCAAATTTAGGTGGCAATTAAACAACAGATCTTCGCTACGGTATTGAATATTTCAGTCGGATTCTACTTTTCCTAACTTAGGTGGCATTTAAACAACTGATCTTCGCTATGGCATTGCATTTTTCAGTCTGATTCTAACTTTCCTAATTTAGGTGGTTTTGAAACAACAGATCTTCGGCTATGACATTGAATTCTTTTAGATGGCATTTAAATAGAAGTCTTCGGCTATGACATTGTATTCGCAAGTTACACTCTATCTGTTCAATTATTATCAACATCATTTGAGTGATTTTTGATCAGAGAGAGAGAAAGAAATATTAGCAAGTTATAATTTATGTACCACTAAAACGCACATGAAAATAACATTACTGGCAGTATTACAGAACAATGATCTCTTGTAGTCTTAATTATTGTTTACAAAAAATGTTTCGTAAGGAAGTCTCAAAGTTTTGGAAGCGGATAAAAATATCTGAACGTTTATGATTTTTATGACCATCACGTTTCCGCAGAGAAAACTACGTCTGAATTAAAACTACCGAGGGAACACACCGCAAAAGAATCGGCAACTTCATCAGGACATTGGGAACTTTATCATGAAGCGATTGCACAGTGGAATTTGATACACGTACGCGCTACTGAATTCCCGCACTCACTGGAACCCGCAGGTTTCAGAGCCAACGGCACTCAAATTTGGCATAGATACACTTCACCTTAGAGTGGAAGCTAATATATCCCCCCCAAAATTTTGTGTTACATTCACACGACTTTTTCACAAATCTGTAACAAATTGGTGTTAAAAAGTTTATTCTTCTATCTACTTCATTATAATCGAGATAAACATTAGCAGAAAATGTCCTTATTACCTATGTGGTTCCTTGTAAGTAGAAGGGAAAAAAATTCTAAAGTGTTCCATTCACATGACGTCCTCCAGCTGTTCAGCAAACAAATCTTTTATCCAAAACAACAACATATCCACACCATGCTAATCAAGATAAACATAAGTAGAATTAATCTTATTACTAGCTTCCTTGTAAGTAGAAGGAAAATAAGAAAATGCTAAAGAAGAAACAAGCCAAAGCGATTGTCTTGTCCTTTAAAAGTCTGTTGCTATGTGAAACAATTGAGATTCGGTAAACAAACGAGAAAAAAGATGTCTCCTCCTCTGAGAGAAGCTTAAATGGTATAAAATTGAAACCAATGATTCGGAATATCTCAAAAAGGGTTAACTCTACAACAAAAGAAATGTATACCTATGACATAACTTGTGTGTTTTAATGAAATCTAAATTTTTTGTGCAGTAAGAAACTACATACAAATGTAGATCACGATAAAACACACAATTTATGTCATATACATTTTTTTCGTGGAGTTGGCCATTTTCGAGATATTCCAGTTTTAAAGTACTTAAACTTTTCTCATGCGGGAACTGTCAATACTTCACCTCGCACAGACTCTGATTTCAATCACATTTTAAAACATCTGGCTGTCGGTCTAGCTTAGTGTATTCCATCCATTATTTCGCTTCTATTTCCCTGAATGGAGCACATTAGATTTTTAATGTAAATATCTTTAACGTGTGGTATTTTAATCAAAATCGTTACAGCCATTTTTTTGAGAGTCAAAATGTTCGAGTCCACCTCGGAAGTGTGACGGTAGCCTATCTGCCTCACATTTTTTTTAAATACAGTTCCGGAGTCTTGTCTGGACTCCGGCGCTGTATTCTTTTTTCCTTTTTCCTCATTTTGCCTTTTTTTTCTATGTTCCCTACATTTCCTTTGTTTTTCCTTAGTTGTTTAACATTTTCTTTTGCTTGCAAATATCTACATATACATGTACACATTTACACCCATGCCCAAGGCGAACTTGGACCTACGATCTCATGCGTAACAGAGCACCAAAAAAATGAAAATAGAATTTTTTTCCATATAATGAGTAGCTGGGTTGGAGGTTGTTAGTAAAATCTTCGTGTCGCATCCTTGAAAGATGTTTAACTTATCAAATTTCATATTTAACCGACTTTTCTTTTGAGTTATTGTGTTCACATACACAAACACACAAACGGACCTTTTCCTAAAAATATTTTCGACTCAGAGGTCTGAAAATTTCAGGTGAAATCTCGGTATTGAATTTTTGGGTGCAATACAATACCTTCTCTATACAGTATGTTCATATTACGTGTAGAGAAAGTAATATATATGACAAAAATTGTGTGTTTTAATGAGATCTGCACTCTTGTGTAGTACGGTATTTAATCAAGTTTTAGAGTCATTTTTGAGAAAATCCAAATTTTTGAGCCCACCACGGAAGCGTGAGGATAGCGCGTCTGCCTCACGCTCAAGAGGTCACGAATTCGAATCTCGCTTAGGGTGAGTTACCCGGATAAGGGTTTCTTTTCAGAGTTTTCCCTTATTCTGAGAAGACAAATATCGAATAACTTTAAGCTCCAAGGACCCCGAGATCATTTGAGCATCATTTCACCAATTTCATTCATTGTTCGATATGACCAACCAGTTTAAAGGACGTTAAGCTACAAAAATAAATAAATAATCGCAGTTGGATAGGAGCAGGGGGGAATGCCACACTCTAGCCCAATTTGCAAAATTTTTGCATGTAAAGAATAGTTTAGGGTAAGGGGATTTTCTTCTTATCGCATCCTTGAAAGATACTGAACTTAATTATCAAGTAGGTATTTAACCAAATTTTCGTTTCTGAGTTAACATGTGCGCACACACACACACACAAAAAGCAGAGACTTATTTTCTAAAAATGCCTGTTTTTTACTCACGGTGTCTCAAAACATGTATATCCGATAAAATCTCGGTATCGAATTTTTGGGTGGAATACAGCTTCTCTATATATGATGTACATTGTACATACGTAAAAGTAAAACACCTAAAAACGCCTCTGCTGCTCTAAATTCATACAGGTGGTTCTGTTCGTAGTCAAAATGCAAATATCGCACAGCAAAAATATTTAAGAAAATATTTATATCAGGGCCTTTAGCTGAAAACAGTGTAATACAAAATTCTTTATAAGAGAGACTTGGTAAGCTAAAACATATTATTTTGAGGAAAGAGCAGGCTACGGCTAAGATTCGCAGCTCGCCAGATGCTCTGATAATGTCAGATTGCGGTGCCACGGACAGTAAAATTATGGAGACGGCCACACGAATTACGAGCTCTTCACCCCATTGTCTAGGATAATGCAGCAGAAGATTGTCGCAAGATATGGAGGCGGCAATGAGACCTGCACGTCTTCAACAACCAGATTGGAATGATACGGTGGAAAAGGCGAGAAAGAAGAGGACGTTTATGTCCGAGATAACTGTGCAAATATGGAGAGTCTAAGAAATGACACTCCCTGCTGTTGTAGTGAAAGAGACAGCGCTACTGAATATATATTTGATCATATTGAAGTTTTTTTTTTGAAGGTGTTTAACGCCCGCTTTCACTACATAGGCACCGGATGAAACATGGAATGAAGATGGAGCACCGGTGGAATGTGATGGCGGGATATTGAGGAGAACCGGGAGAAAAGCTACCCCTATGCTACTTTGTCCACCACAAATCCCACATGCGGTCGCCTTGGTGACAACGGCGCGGCCATATAGCTCGGCTGGTTCGTATGTAACTGAAATTCGAGACATCTCAGAGTTGATTCCTGGCAATGAGGCAATATGATCCTGGGGTTTTCTATTTCTCCAGGGCGGCCAAGGCGAATGCTGAGGTGTTGTTTACTTTCTCTACTGAAAGTGCGTGCACTAAGACAAGATATTTGTGTACATATTGTATAGACTTATTTGGTCTGTGAATACGTGGGTGTAGTTGTGAAAGTATGTGTGTGTATTTCCAGTTTTGTGAAAATATATAAAATAGATATGTAGGTAATATTTTAAATTCAAGTATATTTACACAGCATGTACGGTCAACCGACCCATGCGACATAAAATATTGCGTTTTGTAAACTTAATAACAAATACTACTAGTATTACTTTCTCTACGTAAACTATGTACATAGTACATAGAGAAGGCATTGCATTCCACACAAAAATTATAAACCAAGTTTTTACCAGAAATATATGTTTTGAAGTCCCCCGAAAATACATTTTTAAAAACAGGTCCATGTGTCTGTCAACACGACAACGCAACGAAAAGGCAGTTAAATACCAAACTTGATATTTAAGTTGAGCATCTTCCAAGCTTGCGACACGAAGGTTTTCAAGAAAATTCCCCTACCCCCAACTACCCTTTACATGGAACATTTTTCTAAAATTGTGATATTTACACGACTAATAACATGTATATCTTGAATTTTCTGGGAATAGCTTCTGAAGACTACTTTATTCTGGATGAATTTTACGGAATTTGCATAACTGCTAAACCGTAAGTGATGGATAAAAACTTACCACATAAAAATTGTACAGCACATTAAAACACAGTTTATATTATATACCTTTTTTCGTGGTGTTGATCATTTTTGAGATATTCCTTGTTTCTGGTTTAGCTTTAAGAAAACCTATACTTTTCTCGCACAGGAATTTGTCAACTCCTGTCCGTACAGACAACGGACCTTCAATCCCATAGCAACCACATTTTAAAACATATGACTGTCAGTTTAGCCCAGTGTATTCCCTTATTTCCCTTCTGCTTATAAGAAACAAAATAATATGACCGTTTCTGCTGCTTTTTGCAGAATTAGCTTATTAACACTATTTCTGTGCCCCTCTAGGAGCTGAGAATCTAAGCGCCAGTGAGAGAGGGCACGTTCCTACTACGCGGTTCACGTAACGTTTTGGCTACGAAGAAGCCTATTGGAAAGGCGGATCAGGTATCCATAATGAATCAAGATAAGAAAAGCGGCGCATACTCAATTCACACTGTATCCAGCATTTGGGCGTGTCTCCAACACTGGTAGTCCAACTGCTGTCATAACCATCAGATCTCTCACAGATAACATGACGTCACTGTATTTTTAGATGATGACCGTCAGATTCGCGTCCTGCATGGCAAACTACCTTTGACAGGTCCTCCTGGGAGCCTTCTGCAGCCAAAAATAGTCTTGCTGCGAATGGAATCACTCATGACGGGAATGGTAATTAAAAACAAAATATGATGTATTCAATGCACATCAATTTCTCTACAACTATCGTTACAAAATATTGTTATTTTATCCACATCATGCTAATAGTTCTGCTAATTATTTGTTTCCTTATAAATAGAATATAATAAGGAAATATGCTAGGCTAAAGCCGTAGTCAAAACTTTTAAAATTCCATTTTTATGTTAAACAACTAAAATTCGGTTCTCTTGTGTATGTCGGCGGGTAAAACAGAAGAGATATGAAATGAAAGTTGACTTGTTGCTTGAGAAAAGATTAAGTAGTTTAAAACTGAAACCAATACCAAGGAATTTCTCAAAAATGGTCAACTCTACATAAATTTGTGTGTTTTAACATAATTTACATTTTTTGGGGTACTACGTTTGTGTCTATCTCTTACGCTTTATCAGTTACGAAAAATCCATTCAGAATAAAGAGGCTATTCCCAGAAAATTCGAGATATACGGTATTTAATCAAAATCTTTAGAGCCTTTTTTAAGAAACCCAAAATTTTCGAAATTTTTTCCATGTAAAGGGTAGTTTGGGGTGGGAGGTTTTCTTGAAAATCTTCGTGTCGAATCCTTGGAAGATATCAAACTTAAATACCACGTTTGCTTTTTAACAGTCTTTTCTTTTTTAAGCTATGCTGCCCTCAGAAAAAAAAAACACACACACACAGACACAGAGACAGACAAGACAGACACACGACTGGACATTTTTCTAAAAGAGCTTTTTTGGATTCAGGGGGTCTCAAAGCATATATTTCCGGTGAAATCTCGGTATCGAATTTTTGGGTGCAATACAATACCTTCTCTATATATTATGCACATAGTACGCATAGAGAAAGTAAACATATTTGATGTGTTCCATTCACATCAGTTTCTCTACAACTATCGTTACAAAAGATTATTCTTTGCGTGTACTTCTAGAGAGAAGTCGGGGGACAGCAAATAAGCACTCCAGGCTGTGAGGAGACACAGTGATTTTATTATCACTTAGAAGAATTAATGAGACAATATAGTCAGGGAGCTAAGGGAAGAATCCAGTGAATCCCTAATTCCACATAACTCACCTGGTGCACTCTGATCTACTGGAAGTTTAACACTTTACCCTTTCTGTCAACGTTGATCCAGAGTGCGTCCGACAGAGCCTGTAGCTCTGATGTAAGGGCTCCTCGTGACTTAGTTTTCGGAGTCTTTATAGTTATCACTGCTAATGCCAGCATTGAAACGCTGTATCAGCATTTACATGTTGCCGTCAATACCGATTGCGGAGGCTGATGAAACTTGAAATATAAGTTACCCAAAATGACTATCGGTATCCTACACTCTATGTTTAAGGAGGTTCGCAACTCGAGTGACTGGTAAATAGCGCGGGTACGTAACCAGGGTGTATTTTCCTTTTCAATCCGCCACTAGTTTACACCGAGAGAAACTACTTAAGTAGAGCAACCCATGTGGAGCAGATGATTTTTCAGCCACTCCGGAGTAAAGGTCGCAGGTATACATTACAAAGAGATCGTCGATCACCTGGCTAAACAGAGCGTACATCAGGGTACATTCCAAGGCATCAGACTTCCATACACAGACTTTCAACCAGCAATACACACCAGGGTCCACCGCCGCTGGAATGACGTCTGAATGCTTTCCAAATTATCATTAGAAAGCATTACGTCACCATACAGGAAGAAGTTCTCAAGACTCCATGGTGCCCTGGGTAGGCCGATACCTCACCATATTAATTCGGGTGCGACTTGGTGATGATGCTACCCTCAAAATCCTCATCGTCTTTATCTAATCGACAACCAGCATGTCTATCCGAACCAGGGGAAAGCTCCGACCTGAATAATATTCTTTTTCGTTGATCCGTTACAGCTCCCAACGTTCCTCACTGTTCTAGAGTCTTCATCAAATTTCATTCATTTTACACTTCATCTTGCTTTTGTTTTACTCCTAGTCTTGTAAAGAGAACAGAAATTCAACTACTTAACTGATTTTAAAAGCTTTGACCTTCACTTTAACTACTATTTCCATTCTACTTAGGAGGAAGTAGCATAATTCTGCCAATGCTTATCTCGATTAGTATGATGTAGATAAAAGAATAATCTTTTGTAACAATAATTTGTAGTAAAAGCCATGATGGAACTCATTAGATTTTTGTTTCTCTACCCATATGTACAATGTCCATAGTAGATAGAGAAAGTATTGTGTTCCTTTCAAAACTACGTTGTCGAGATTTCACCGGAAATATATTTTTTGAGCTCCCTCCCTAAGAACGAAAAAAGAATTTTTAGAAAAAGTTCCATAATTGTGTTTCCGTTAAATACCAAACTTGCTATTTAAGCTCAATATCTTCCAAGGATGCAACACGAAGATTTTCAAAAAAACCGCTCACCCTAAACTACCCTTTACTAATTCGAAAATGTTGATTTTCTCAAAAACGATTCTAACGATTTTGATTAAAATGTTGTATATTAAAGGTATTTACATGATAAATAAAAATTTAAATCTTGAATTTTTTTGCGATAAGGCCCTAAAGACCCATTTATTCTGTATGAATTTCTTTGAATTTTGCAGAACTAGTAAACCGTAAAAGATAAACAAAAGTTAGTGCACAAAAAATGTATATCTCATTAAAACACACAATTTGTCATATAGAAAAGTTGGGTGTTTTCGAGATATTCCCTGTCATTGGTTTCAGTTTTAAATTTTTTTTTTCTCATATAGGAATGATTCAACTCCTTTCCACGCAAAGAAATGAACATCAATCTCTTAGCAACCACATTTTAAAACATTTGACTGTCGGTTTAGCCTAGTGTTTTCCTTTATTTCTCTTCTACTTACAAGGAAGCAAGTAAATAAGACAATTTTTCCTAATGTTTTTCTTGATTAGCAAGACGCGGATAAAAGAATAACCTTTTGTAACAATCGTTTATTGTGAAAGTCATGATGGATCTCATCAGATGTTTCTAGTAGTAGAAATGGTAAAACTCTGGCCCCTACAGGATCAAGAGAGCGTTAGAATCGTTTGTCTGATGTTATAATTGGTCTGCCAACTGGGACGTGTTAGAAAAGAGCCGGCTGCTGTCTCGCACTAGGCGAGAACTGGCCATGTTCGCTGGCAAATCGTTAATCCCTGTCAGTGTTCATTCTTCAGCGATATAAAGCACCTAGGGGACAGACACGGAGAAACACCCATTCCTGCTACCACAGCGCCACGCGGTCATTTGGCAACATCTACAACTTACTGCTGCACCTGGTTCGCTACTTGGAATATAACACATGCATGTTGTACATATGCAAATTCTATTGGTGTTTCCTTCCTGATTTAGTTCGTTACTAAAAAATCTGACGTGATCGATTCTCTTTCTCTACATCTCTGTAACAAATTATTGCTAATAAGCTTATTTTTCTACTTCATGACAGTTAAGATAAACATTAACAGAAACTGTCTTAGTTCTGTATAAGTAGGAGGGAAATAAGGAAATACACTAGACTAAACCGACAGTCAAATCTTTTAAATGTGGTTGCTATGGGATTGAAATCAGTTTTGCGAGGCCAGGAGTAACTAAGGATTAACATTGAAATTCGGTTCTCTTTCCGTAGCTAAGTAAAACAAAAACGAAATGAAACGAAAGATGACGTCCCGTTTGAGAAAAATTTAAGTAGTTTAAAATTTTAAATTTAAATCAATAACAGAGAATATCTCGGAAACCGTTAACTCAAAAAAAAAAAAAAAAGTACAGGACTTAAATTGTGTTGTAATGAGATCTATATTTGCCGGAATAATTATTTACATATCTCTTACGATTTACCAATTACACAAAAGTCATCCAGAGTGAAGAGGTATTCAGAGGTCATTCCTAGAAACCAGTAACAAGAAATATCTCGAAAACAGTCAACTCTGCAACAAATATATTTAATGTATATACAATACTTCCTCTGTACACTAAGTACATAGTACGTGTAGAGAAAGTAAAAATAGATAATAAATCACAGCTGGTCTCCCACCAAAAATTATAAATCGATATTTGATTTGAAATAAACGTTTTAAGGTCCTTCCACCCAAACACATTTTAGAATAGATCCGCGCACGCGTGCGTGTGGTGTCCGTGAAGACGATAATTCAGTAACGAAAAGTCGGTAAAATACCAAATTTGGTATTATAGTTTATTATCTTCCAAGGATACGACACGAAGATTATGAGAAAAATCCCCCCACCAAAAACTACCTTTTACATAGAAAACTTTCGAAAATATTGATGTTCTCAAAAATGTCTGTAACGATTTTGATTAAATACCGGGTGTGTCTCTCTCTGTAGGCAGCATAGCTCAAAAACGAAAAGTCCATTAAAAACTAAACTTGGTATTTAGGTTTGGTATCTTCCAAGCATGCGGCACGAAGATTTTCAAGAAAATCCCCCCCCCCCGCCCCAACTACCCTTTACATGGAAAATTTTGATTTTCTCAAAAATAGCTCTAAGGATTTTGATTAAAATAACGTATATTAAAGATATTTACATGAAAAAAATGTATATCTTGAATTTTCTGGAAATAGCCTCTGAAGACTACTTATTCTGGATGAATTTTACGGAATTTTGCATAACTGCTAAACCGTGAGAGATAGACAGAAACTTACCACACAAAAATGTAGAGCTCGTGCATTGGATCGTTTGTGAGGTATTCCTTCTTATTGGTTTGAGCTTTGAAAAAGTTATAATTTTCTCATAAAGGAATTTGTCAATACAAACAAAGGAACTTCAGTCACATAGCAACCAGCTTTTGACTATGAGTTTAACCTATGGTACCCGCTTATTTTGCTTCTACTTACAAGGAAGCAAGTAATAAGACTATTTCTGCTAATTTTTTCTCGATTAGCATGAAGTAAATAGAAGTATAAGCTTTTTAATAACATTATTTTTTTTGTATAGATGTAGAGAAAGTCATGTGAATGGAAGACATCAAATTTTTTCTTAATGTAAATTTTGATTTATAATTTTTTTACAGTTTTTTCAAGTACTTGAAAAAGTAATTGACTAATCACGAACTGTAAGTAATCCTCTAAATAATAAAATTACAATCTTAATTATTTTGGGCTCTCAGATCAAAGTCTTCGACAAAGGTCGAAGAACACCCGCACTTTGAGGGATGTAAAAACACGTGCGAAGTTTAAAAAAACATTTATTCGGATTACTGCATTTCTTTTTTGTGATTAATGTGAGAGAAGTTCGTGGGGACGCTTTAGCGGAGTGGTTTATAATCACCACTGCGAGCCCATTGTTGGGAGGAACTGGTTCTGTGCCCCTGAGCCAAAAGTAAATGTTGAGACGACAACGCGTTTTTCTCTGTCAGCGTGATCAAAGGCGATTAAAGAGGTCGGGTAATCTCAAAACTGACCCGCTACCACTTCCTCCTTGGCAGCGAATCTTAGCAGCTGAAAACGATATGAATTTGAGGTAAACAACAAAGGTATCACTGTCAAGACTCTCGGCCTCCTTGATGGTGGTCCTAGAGTTTTTCTTTACTTCCTTCACTGATAAATATACTCTGCTGAGGTCCAAATTACTCTTTAGTGATATTCTGTAACGTTTTGTTAAGCCTCAAATTTGTTACGCGCTATTCAACATTCTGTAACTCTTAAAACTAACTTTTGTTAAAGTGATACATCTGCAAATGTGACCAAAAAATGTGAAAAATTAAAACATATTTTTGTCATAATATTTACAATAATAGGCGCCACCATGGCCGAGTTACACAGCTTGCCTCTTACCTAAGCGGTGTCTGGAGGGAGTGTTTTTCGGGTTCTCCGGTTTCCCCGCCATTCATTTTATCAATTGCTTTAACTTCACCTTTCCTATCATCTCTCTTGCATTTCATATCAACACTTTCTCACGCTATGGTCCAACCATTTGCTCCAGGTTCTCCATTCTGTGGTTAGATGTCGCTAGCTACCTGACAGGCTTCTGAACCGTAGATACCCGCTTTTAATTCCTAGGGGGTGTCAGTCTTACATAAGGGGCGGGCAATCCGACTATAAAAAATAATATAACATTAATTATAAAATTTAAAAAATATTTCATTTTTTACACTTGACGCACTTTAAATACAAATTAACTGAAGTTATAAATGAACAGGCGTATGTTTACTGGGAGGCATGCCCAAAATAAAGCCTGTTTCTCGTGAACTTTTTTCCAAAACTTTTCCATAGTCAAAATGCTGCTGCATACGATGAAATGTATTACTAATTTGTTTCAAAATGTTTATATTGTCTCTCAAAAATACATAAAATAAAATGGTCATATTACTTTTTCGAAGTAAAGCTTCAATTTTGAAAAAGAATTATTAAATTGAAAAACAATCGAGAATTCTGGAGAGTACGAAATTTAATGCTTTTATTCAATAATTATGGTGAGTATAAAAATATATGATACATCTATTTGTAAAATTATTTACTGTAAAATTGAATTTTAATATGAATATTTTGAAAAGTACATCACATGGCTCATTGTTATTGCAACAATGAATTTAGACAAGATAAAATCATTATTTATTTAACCATTCAAGCTAGAATTTTGATACTTTGGCAAAATACCACTATTATAATTGATATAACTGGAACATATTTTGGAAGAAATCTGACATTCTATAACTTTTGCAAATTTTACAGATGCATTACATTAAGAATAAAGATTTGGTTGTTAAACGCAAAGAATCCAATACTGTCTTACTTAGCATTGGTTACACAACAGATTCGCATAGTGGTCGTTTTAATGCTTCTCTTAAAGAAAAAAACACGACAGGTATTAGCATTTTACCACTGCTTAGAGCGTGTTCCATTAACTTGCAAAACCCCGAGGAAAAATGACAATGAGATTTTATATTTACATTGGTGTCAGCAGTGGGATAGAAATCCACGCCCATAAATTGAACTGCGTCTTGAACGTACTGCCTGCGTATGCTTGTGTTGCGGTAAACCTACCTGCCGGGATAAGTGCCTGCGGGTGGTAAATATCGTGGAATTATAATCTCTAGTGACAGTGGCTGTTACAACGTCGTATCTTCAGCGAAAACAACGATTTGTACACATCAAAAATGCCAATGAGACCCGCATGATGAGGATGATGCAGCATCTGGGTTGGTTTTCTCCGGGTTTTCCGGAATACTAATTAAGTTTCATAAAATCTTCTTATGTTAGGTATAAATTTTGGCACCATAGATTTCTGAACATTGTCCATAAAATACTCCAGGACGATTAAATCAAAAGGTTGCTTGATGTAATCATCCTAAATGAATTGAATTCAATTTATAGCCCAAAATTATATACTTTTTACATCCACACTTCCTTTCATTCATTTCGCCGTCATTTCATATCATCCACTTGCTCACTTTCATACCATGTACTTAGCTGATCACCCATCCTGCCTTGTCTGGAGGGTAAACAGAGAAACAAACAAACAAGAAAGAAAGATGGTAATGGCGGTGAATGGTTTTTCACCACACCTTCCACACAGAAACTATGTTGACATTTTCAGAACTACATATTATATAAGACTTCCCATACAATTTAACCAATTAAAAGGTCACTCACATAGAAATAGAGCTCCACAGGTTGTGTGGTACGAGCAGTGCAGGTTTGAGTCTCGGATCGGCAGCATCCCGTGTCGTCTCCACATTGGTGTAGGATGGTACAGTGAGGAATGTAAGCTTTTCCTGGATGAGGGTACACCGTCTTCACATGCACCACTTTAGGTTTCGGCACTCGACAGGCGCCTTCCCTGTTCATCACTAAGGTATGGTCCACTGCCCTCTTGATGTTCTCTGTAAATTAAATACAGTTGGCTATAAACAACACAGCGAGTGGTTATGCAAATGCACACCAGATTTGAGGCAAAAGTTATGACTACTATTACTTTCTCTATCACGAATGTGCTATGTACATAGACGTAGAGAAGATATTGTGTCCCACCCAAAAATTTCATTCCAAAATTTCATCGGAAATGTATGTTTTGAGATATACTGAATACAAATTAAAAGTTCCATGATGTTTGTTTGGGGACAGCATATCTCAAAAATCAGATGTGTGTCATTCATATGACTTTCTCTATATCCCTGCAACACATTATTACTTTCTCCATACGCACTATGTACATAGTGTATAGAGAAAGTATTGCACTCCACCAAAAATTCGATACCGAGATTTCACCGGAAATATATGTTTTAGGGTCCCCAATACCCAAAAAAAAAACATTTTCACAAAAAGGTTCGTGTGTGTGTGTGTGTGTGTGTCCGTGTGTCTGTGAACATGATAACTCAAAAACGAAAAGTCGGTAAAATGCCAAACTTGGTATTTAAGTTTAGTATCTTCCAGGGATGCGACACGAAGATTTAGAAAAATCCCCCCACCCCCAACTACCCTTTACATGGAACTTTTTTCGAAAATTTTGATTTTTTCAAAAATGGCTCTAACGATTTTGATTAAAACTTCGGATATTAAACATATTTTCCTGACAAATGAAATGTATATCTTGAATTTTCTGGGAATAGCCTCTGAAGAGTAGTTTATTCTGGATGAATTTTACTAAATTTTGAATAACTGCTAAACCGTAAGAGATGGACAAAAACTTACTACACAAAAAGTGTAGAACACATTAAAACACACAATTTATGTTAGGTACATTTTTTTCGTGGAGTTCGTCGTTTTTGTGACATTCCTTATTTTTGGTTTCTACTATGAAAAACGTATACTTTTTCCCATACTGGAACTTGTCAACTCCTATCCATATAAACAAAGGAACTTCATTGACATAGCAACCAGCTTTTGACTATCACTTTAACCTACGGTTATCTCTTATTTCGCTTCTACTTACAAGGATGCGAGTAATAAGACTATTTCTGCTAATTTTTTCTGATTAGCATATAGTAAATATAAGTATAAGCTTTTTAAGAATTATTTGTTGCAGGGATATGGAGAAAGTCATGTGAATGGTACACATTAGATTTTTTTTAAAAAGCTTATACTTATATTTAATTTATGCTAATCAGTAAAACCATATTACTTGCTTCCTTGTAAGTAGAGGTGAAATAAGAGAGTACGATAGGTTAAAATTATAATCAAAAGCAAGTTGCTATGTCACTGAAGCTCCTTTGTTTGTATGGACAGCAGTTGACAAATTCCTGTATGAAAAATTTATAAGTTTTTCATAGCAGAAACCAAAAATAAGGAATGACACAAAAACAACGAACTCCACGAAAAAAATATATATAACATAAATTGTGTGTTTTAACGTGCTCTATATTTTTTGTGCAGTAAGCTTTTGTCCATCTCTTACGGTTTAGCAGTTATTCAAAATTCAGTAAAATTCATCCAGAATAAACTACTCCTGAGGCTATTCCCAGAAAATTCAAGATATACATTTTATTTGTCAGGTAAATATCTTTAATAGACGAAATTTTAATCAAAATCGTTAGAGCCATTTTTGAGAAAATCAAAATTTTCGAAAAAAGTTCCATGTAAAGGGTAGATGGGGGTGGGGGAATTTTTCTCAAAATATTCGTGTCGCATCCCAGGAAGATACTAAACTTAAAATACCAAATAAGAACTGAAGCTTTCCTGGCGACGTGTTAATTCAAAATCTTCTCGGGCTTCTAGCCAGGTAAAAACTTGGCTTGATACCAACGTTTCGAAGACGAGGAAGATGCACTTCTTCGAAACGTTGGTATCAAGCCAAGTTTTTACCTGGCTAGAAGCCCGAGAAGATTTTGAATTAAAATACCAAGTTTGGCATTTTACCTACTTTTCGTTTTTGAGTTATCGTGTTCACAGACACATGGACACACGGACACACACACACACACACACACACACGGACCTTTTTCCGAAAATGCTTTTCTTTTAGATAATGGGGACCCTAAAACATATATTTCCGGTGAAATCAGGGTATCGAATTTTTGGGTGGAGTGCAATACTTTCTCTATACACTATGTACATAGTGCGTATAGAGAAAGTAAAAACGAAAAAATCGTTTAGTGTCTTCCAAAGATGTGACACTAAGATTTTAAGGAAAATCCTCCACCCCAAACTACCCTTTACATGCAACATTTTTCTAAATTTCCGATGTTCTCAAAAATGGCTCCAACGATTTTAATTAAAATGTTTATACTAAAGATTTTTACATAGCAAGTAATATGTGTATCCTGATTTTTTTGTGAGCAGCCCTTAAGACTCCTTCATCCTGAATGGTTTTTTGCATAAGTATCTGGTACCGCAACAGATAAAAAAATTATAGAAAATGCATCCAGAATAAAAAGTTCTTCAAAGGTTATTCCCAGAAGGTTCAAAATATACATTTTTTCATGTAAATATTGTTAATATACTATATAACTCATAATATATATCTGAGCAGTTAAATATTGGATGAGAATCGTTCACGGACACCAATCTCTAATTAGGGCAGTCTGCTACCGTGAACAGTTGCAAATGGAAGGTAATTCCACGTGGGCATCAAAATTAAAGAAAAGATTGGAAACCACTGGGATGGGATACATTTGGATAGCGGGGCAGGCAAACATGCGGAGTTTTTGGAGAAAAATTAAGAACCGTCTCTGTGATGTTGACAGACAGCAAATAATTGCACAATGCATGGAGAAGGTTTCATTGTAAGTGCATTCTGGACTAAAATCGGCGTGGGGTATGGAGCAATACATCAAAACAGGTACCAAACTCATTAGAGAGGGGCTTGCGTGGATTGGGCTAGGAGCATGGAGGAACACAAAAATTGCTACGAGAATGGTACGAGAATCTACCCCATTTACGAGGAGGAATAGTCGGGGACCCACATCTTGGAAGAACGGTGGGAAAAATATTTACCGCGATTCTTTATCACTGCGAACGTAGAGCTAAAAGCATGTTGGATGCTACTGGCAGGCAGTGAAGGCGTGGACGAACTAGGTAAATTTATACTTAAGCCAAGACAGCTGAGATTTGAGAAGGCTGCCAATAGAGCAGAGAGAGGGGGGGATAAGAACAACTAAACAAAAGTGATTACAATGTTTTACATTTTATGTTATATTTAGGTCATTGTTGTATTATGCTTTCATATATTGTGTATATATTATGTGAATATATTTATTTTAAGCATATTTATCTATTATAGGAGGGCACATTTATGCTTCTGGATAAGGTGTACTCTCTGCAGTAAATTTAAATTGCTGTATTTTTGTGTTTACTCTTTTAATTCTTTGTTTTTGTTATAATATTACTTTTTATTGTGTATTACCTTTGTCTTTTTACTTTCTCTACATGTACTATGTAGAGATTTCAGAGATTTCAGCGGAAATACATGCTTTGGCTCGCCCTGAATAATAAAAAAAAAAAAAAAAAAAAAAAAAAAAAAAACATTTGTGAAAAAAGGTCCGTGTGTGCGTGCCTGTTCATGTGTGTGTGTGTGTGTGTGTATCTGTGGCCAACATAGCTCAAAAACGAAAAGACCGTTAAATACCAAACTTGGTAACCTAAGTTTGGTATCTTGCAAGGATGCAACATGAAGATTTTCAAGAAAATCCCCCACCCCCAACTACCCTTTACATGGAAAAATTTTCGAAAATTTTGATTTTCTCAAAAATGGCTCTAACAATTTTTTTTTAAAATATGGTATATTAAAGATATTTACTTGACAAATAATATGCATATCTTGACTTTACTGGGAATAGCCTCTGAAGATTTTTCTGGATGAATTTTACGGACGTTTGCACAACTGCTAAACCGTAAGAGACAGACAAAAACTTATCCCCCCCACAAAAAAAAATGTAGAGCACATTAAAACACATAATTTATATTATATCATTCTTTTTCGTGGAGTTGGTCGTTTTTGAGATATTCCTTGCTTTTGGTTTCAGCTTTAAAAAACTTTTAACCTTTTAACCTTTATCATACAGGTATTTGTCAACTCCTGTCGGTACAAACAAAGGAACTATCCCCATAAAATTCAAGATATATATTTCGTTTATCATGAAAATATCCTTAAAATATGGCATTTTAATAAAAATCGTTAGCGCCATTTTTGAGAAAATCTAAATTTTCGAAAAATGTTACATATAATGGGTAGTTGGAGGTGCGAGGATATCTTGAAAATCTTTTTATGAAATAGAGTCTGAAGACCTATACATCCTGGATGACTTTTATACAACTGGCAAACTGTAAAAGATGTACAAAAAACTTGCCACACAAAAAATGTAGATCTCATTAAAACACAATTTATGTAATATACACTTTTTTTGTGGTTAACCGTTTTCGAGATATTTCGGCTTATTGGTTTCAATTTTAGCCACTTAAACTTTTCACAGAGGGGAAGACATCTTTGTTTTCGTTTCTCGTTTGTTTACCGGACCTCAATTGTTTCACACAGCGAACTACCTTTAAAGCAAGAGACTATCACTTTAGCTTGTGCATTTTCTTATTTCCCTTCTACTTACAAGGAAGCTAGTAATAAGACTAATTCTGCTAATGTTTATCATGATAGCATGATGTAGATAACAGATTAATGTTTTGAATAAAAGGTTTGTTTACCGAACATCTAGAGGATATCATGTAAATGGAACACATTAGATTTTTTCCGTTCTACTTACAAGGAAGCTAAGACTGAGACAATTTCTGCTAATGTTTATCTCGATTAGCCTGAAGTAGATGGAAGAATAAGCTTTTTAACAATTATTTATTACAGAGAAAGTGAATGGAACACATAAGATTTTATGAAAAACAACTGATTTTTTTTTCTTGATTCGGGGGGGGGGGTCTCAAAATATTATTTAGGTGAAATCTCGATATCGAATTTTTGGAAGCAATACTTTCTCTATCCACTATGCACATTGTACATACGGGATAGAAAAAGAAAAATGTGATGTGTACCATTTATATGACTTTCTCTACATCTCTGCAACAAATTATTGTTAAAAGGCTTATTGTTCTATTTACTTCATGCTAATCGAGAAAAAAGTAGCAGAAATAGTATTACTACTTGCTTTCTTGTAATGCAGAAGCGAAATAAGGCAGTACCATAAGTTAAAGTGATAGTAAAAAGCTAGTTGCTATGTGACTGAAGTTCCTATGTTTGTATAGACAGGAGCTGACAAATTCCTGTATGAGAAAAGTATGTTTTTCAAACCTGAAAACAAAAAGAAAGAATATCTAAAAAACGATCAACTCCACGAAAAAAATTCATATAACTTAAATTGTGTGTTTTAGCGTGCTGTACATTATTTGTGTAGTAAGTTTTTGTCCATCTTACGGTTTAGCAGTTATGCAAAATTCCGTGAAATTCATCCAGAATAAAGTAACCTTCAGAGGCTATTCCCAGAAAATTCAAGATATACATTTTATTTGTCAGGTAAATATTTTTAATATACGATATTTTAAACAAAATCGTTAGAGCCATTTTTGTGAAAATCAAAATTTTCGAAAAAAGTTCCATGTAAAGGGTAGTTTGGGGTGGGGGATTCTTCTCAAAATCTTCGTGTCGCACCCTTTGAAGATACTAAACTTAAATACCAAGTTTGATATTTTACCGACTTTTCATTTTTGAGTTGTGTTCACAGGCACACTGACACAGGGACCTTTTTCTAAAAATGCTTCTTTTTTTTTTTTTCTTGGATACAGGGGACCCTAAAACATATATTTCCGGTGAAATCTCGGTATAGAATTTTTGGATGGAGTTCAATATTTTCTCTAAACACTATGTGTATATTAGAGTAAAGTTGAGCTCAAGAGAGTTCCAAGTACTTTGAGGTTAGGAACTTGTGGCAATGTCCTGCCAGGAAGTGTATTGTATTGCCCAAGGACCTTGTAATAGGCATTCTTCCTATTCATTGCCACTTTTTTACTCATAGTTTTTATAATATTAGACTTAGATGTTGTTGTAACCTTCCCTTGAATGTACTACATGGCAGTTAAGTGTTAGTCCTTGAGAAATAATAGTTTTTGCCGAGTAATTTGGCGTTGGTTTGAAATATTGCGCTAGAATTGAATACAAACCGCTTATTTTTTGTGGTAGATACTAAATTGCAAACACAAGGAATCCTCTGCAGGTTGTTAGAGGTTACCATTTATCTTTGTAATTCTTCGACCACATGCAACTCTGTTAAGTCATTTGTTATGCAGATTTCTTGTGTCTCAGTGTTCACGACCTGGGCATGCGGCATCCCGTTCATTTACCCGATATAGAAGCTCCTGCCGAAGCTCCCAACCTATAATTTGGCTATTTGTAGTTACTGTTCTGAAAAATAATCATCATTCTTGCCAACTTCCTAAACTTAAATAGGTAAAACTATTTTTCTCTCAGAAAGCCACAGCACATCATTTTCTCTACTCTCTATAGCTTTTAGACTCTCTACGAAACTACATTTTTACATTCTCTACGAAGTATTATGTACATTCAAAGACTACATTCACATGACTTTCTCTAGCTGTTTCAGAAACAAATTTTTCGTACAAAAGATTGTTATTTTGTCTACATCATGCTAATCGTGATGAACATTAACAGAAATTCTCAATAATTTGCTTCCTTAAGTAGAAAGGAAATACATTAGGCTAAAGTTGTTCAAATTTTCTAAAAGCTGGCTGATATGTGGAACAATTGAAGTTCGGGTCACTTTGCACGCTGTCGTTTGAGAAAAGTTAATTACTATAAAATTGAAAGCAATAACAATTAATATCTCAAAAACGATCAACTCTACAAGAAAAACGTAGGTATATGCCATATATTATGTATTTTAATGAGATCTATTACTTTCTGTACACGTTTTATGTACATAGTGTGTACAGAAGGTATTGTATTGCACCCAAAAATGCGATACCGAGATTTCACCGGAAATACATGTTTTGGGACCTCCTGAATCTAAAAAGAAGCATTTTGTAGACAAATATCCATCTGTGTGCGTGCGTCTGTGTGTGTGTGTGTATGTGAATTTGAGAAACATTTTATTTTATCTAACGGTTTTGATTAAAATGTATTACAGATATTTACATGACAAATAAAATGTATATCTTGAATTTTTTGGGAATAGTCTCTGAAACATTTTTATTCTGAATGGATTTTGTGGAATTTTGCATAAGTGGTAATCCGTAAGAGATAGACAAAAACTTACTTCATAAAAATGTAGAGCTATGATATAAGCATTTTTTTTCCGTGGAGTTGACTGTTTTTAAGATATTCCTTGTTATTGATTTCTGTTTTAAAATACTTAATACTTTCCTCGTACGGAAACTTGTCAACACCTGACCACGCAAAGCATCGGATTTCTATATCATAGCAACTACATTTTAAAGCATATAGCTGTCGGTTTAACCCAGTGCATCCCCTTATTTCCCTGCTATACCTATAAAAAACCAAGTAATAAAACAATTTGTGCTAAGGTATTTAAAATTCTGCAATACTCATCCAGAATAAAGAGGTTTTTAAAGGCTATTCCGAAAATTCCAAATACATATATTTTATTTGACATGTAAATATCTTTAATATACGATATTTTAATCAAAATCGTTTGAACCATTTTAGAGAAAAACAAAATTTTCAAAACTTTCTCCATGTGAAGGGTAGTTTGCGGTGGGAGGATTTTCTTGAAAATCTTCGTGTTGCATCCTGGAAGATACTACATTTAAATACCGAGTTTGGTATTTAACAGCCTTTTCGTTTTTTGAGATATGCTCTCCATAGACACACACGGACGTTTTTCTAAAAAATATTTTTTTTACAGAATCAAGGGACCTCAAAACAAACATTTTCCTAAAATGTGGGTATTGAATATTTGGTTTGAATATAATTCCTTCGATGTCCAGTATGTACAGACGGGCAAGAGAAAGTAAAAGTTAATAAATCAGTTAGGTACTTAAATTGAATATTTCCCAACGGAAATACGTGTTATGGGGCTTTCTGTTCCAGGCTTTGTAGTTTTTAACCAACTAATAGACTTAAAGTACTTACGATATGAACGGTGCAAGGGATGAAGGGGGGATGTCAAAAAAATTTGAAATTGAGATTATTGCACCATCTATTGCTCATGTTGGTAAGCTTCCAGATGCACAATTCAAACAGCAATGAAGGCGCATAGTTCCAAGAAAATCGCATTCTAAGTTGTACCATACTGGCTAAGAAGGGGGAATGTCTGCGCGTAAGTGCTATGGAGGGGGAATGTCAATCAACAAAACATCAGTCATGGTAGCACATGTTATAGTGTCGCGTAACACAGTCTGGTATGTCAAGTATCGAGTTCTTACACTAATTTGGTGTGATATTTGAGTGCAGTTAGGTATTTTAATTAATTCTAAGTTGTAAAAAAATGGAGGCCTCTGATGAAAACAGTGACTGTAATGGACATAGTGGATTCAAAAGTGAAAATGGCAGTAGGAAAAGAAAGAAATCTGGTAGAATGTCTGACGTAGGGCCATGGAGGGAAATGAATTCAGCCATCTGACCATTTATATAAAGGTAATAAAAATAATAATCTCAAAAAACTAAATTATTTTAGGCAATAAAAAGGTAACCTACTAAAGTTATTTTCTTTCCTTTCTAGATTTTCTTCCTGTATCAAAGGAAAAGTATGTTGATGTGAATCACTTGAAGAAATTTTGTAGTAAAGAAGCAGAATTATGCTTTTTGTCTCTACTCCACAAGGAGGAAACATAGAGATGTTATTTTCACATTCTTAATGTGTATGAAAGTTAGAAACAATATCTTAGGGGGGAAAAGTACATAATTTCCACAACAGCCAAATAATAATAATAATAATAATAATAATAATAATCATAACAACCTAACAAGATTATTTCTTTCCTTTCTACAGGCTGTTCCTGTTTCAAAGGAAACCCATATTGCTGTAAATCACTTGAAGACATTTTATGGTAAAAAGACAGAATTATACCTGCCTCACAATGAGTGAACTTAATGGACGCTACTTCTCACATTTTTAATAGTGTTTGAATATGTGCTTATTAATTAATGCTAGAATAACATTATAAAAAGGTCGACATTCCCCCTTCTTGCTCAAAATTCTTGAAACAATATTTTGCAATTTCACTTTTTAATTATATCTCTGTGTTCGATACTTACTGCCGCATGTTCTTATTTCATAGAAAACGCAATGATTCGTTATTATATGTAACAATGTGTTCATATAATTGCAATAAAACAACATTTGTAGTACTTAAACTTTGAAAATCGTTTCCTGTAAAATTTACTTTTTCTGACATTCCCCCTTCATTACCTGTGCCCTTCATATGCAAGTCGCCATTGGAGTATGTCATATCAAAATAGTTTGAGATCTACTTGTGTGATTTACCGGGAATAACGCGAGTCAATTGGGGAATTTAATGTAGTATCGGCATGTCGGCATGGTAGCTCAGTGGTGAGAGCAACTGTATGGAGACCAAGAGATCAGTAGTTCAAATCCCGACTATAGTATTGAATTTATCAGCCTAACTATATCAGTTAATGTTTACCTTGATTAGCAGTGAGCAGATAAAGGGATAAGAATGCTGTGACGCACAATAGGTAGAGAAACCCATGGAAATGGAACATATCAATATTTCCCCTCAAAATGATATATTTATTCGGTGGACCACAATACGCGTATATCCAGTGGAATCTCGCTATTGAATGTTTCTCTAGAATACAGCAAGTACTTCCTGTTCTTTCTATAAGTATTAGAGAAAAAATACTTTTTACTTTATTTAGTACGTATGCCTAAAGTACAAGGTAGGTATAGGAGGAACTGTACTCCACCGAAATATTTGATATTGAGGAATCACTGCAAATACATGTTTTGAGGAACCCTAAACAAAAAAAATGTTTAGAAAAAAGTGTGTATACGTATGTCTGTCTGTGTGTGTCCACTGAAGATAAAAAGGAACGTTAAATACCAAACTTGGTGTTTAGGTTTAGTACCTTATAAGATAGCGACATGCAAGTTAAAAAAAATCGCTCCACTGAAAACTGCCCTTTTAGACATTTTCGAATGTATCTAACATATCTAATGATTTTGATTAAAAACCACATATTAAATCTATTTAGATGACAATATATACGGTATATATATTCTAGGAATACCCTCTGAAGTCCTATTGCATTTTGGCGTCTTTTGTATAACTGGTAAACGCTAAACTACTAAATAAAAATGTAGATCTCGTTAAAACACACAGTTCATCTCAAATACACTTGTTTGAATTTTAAACTACTTAAAACGTTGCATAAACGGGAAGTCCTCCTTCATTTCGACACGCTTTGTTTTACTCCTGACTCTTGAAAAGAGATCCGAATTTCAATTGTTCATATAGCGACAAATTTTAAAAGACTTGACTATCGCTTTATTCTAATCGTTATTTCCCTTCTACTTACAAGAAAGCAAATTATAAGACCATTTCTGTTGATGTTTATCTCGATTAGCCAGAAGTAGATAAAAGAATGAACTTTTGTAAGAATAGTTCGTTGCAGATAAGGTAGAGAAAGCCATGTGAATGTATCGCATCAGATTCTTTTTTAACGACTAAATTGTGGAGAAGACATGTGAGTACACTATAATGGGTAGTATATCTTTGTAAGGCATTAGTTGTTGGTTTTTTTTTTTTTTTTTGGTTTACAGCCTCTATCTGTTGGTACAGTGTATAAAGGAAGTGTAACAATATGTTCGTGAAGCTCATGTGAACAACTGCCCTGCTGTTAGCCCTGCTCAAAAAAACATGCCCATCTTACCGCCATTTCCTGTGGTCGACGCCAGATCTGGTCAGGAAATGTCCGCAGCATTTTGTTATCGTTCACAATACCGTAAAGTGTAATGTACACTCGCATGCATTAAATGTGGTCCATTCCCCTAGATTGTAATAAGTGTTTGTCTCGTTGTAAGACAGGTACCTAAACGTGTTTTCGCAAAAAATGAATCAAAGTGCAGTCTTTTTCAATGATTCCCTTTTTACTTTCTCTACACGTATTATGTATAGAGAAGGTATTGCATTCCACCCAACATTTCACCGGAAATATACTTTTAGTATCCCCTGTACCAAAAAAAAAAAAACACTTTTAGAAAATAGGTTCGTGTATGTGTATGTCTGTGTGCCTGTGGACAGCATAACTCAAAAATCTGGTGTGTTCCATTCACATGACTTTCTCTACACCTCTGCAACAAATTGTAGATAAAAAACTTAAGCTTCTATTTACTTCATGCTAATGAGCAGAAATAGTCTTATTACTTGCTTCCTTGTAAGTAGAAGCAAAATGAGGGAGTTCCAAAGGTTAAAATGATAGCCAAAATCTGGCTGCTATGTAACTGAAGTTCCTTTGTTTGTATGGACAGGAGTTAAGAAATTCCTGTATGAGAAAAAATATGTTTTTCAAAGCTAAAACGAAAAACCAGCAATATCTTAAAAATGAACAACGTTACGAGAAAAATGTATTTTACATAAATTGTGTGTTTTATTGTGAGCTACATTTTCTTTGCAGTGAGTTTTTCCCTGTCTCTTACGGTTTAGCAGTTATGCAAAATTCCGTAAAATTCACCCAGAATAAAGCAGTCTTCAGGGGCTATTCCCAGAAAATTCAAGATATACATTTTATTTGTCAGGCAAATATCTTAATATACGATATTTTAATCAAAACCGTTAGAGCCATTTTTAAGAAAATAAAAATTTTCGAAATTTATTCTATGTAAAAGGTAGTTTGGGGTGGGGGATTTTCTTGAAAATCTTCTTGTCGCATCCTTGTAAGATACCAAACTTAAATACCAAGTTTGGGTTTTAATGTTCTTTTCGTTTTTGAGCTATACTGCCCACAGACACACACACAAACACGGACATTTTGCTAAAATGCTTTTTTTGGATTCAGAGAGTCTCAAAACATGTATTTCCGGTGAAATCTCGGTATCGAATTTTTGGAAGCAAAAACACTAACTACATAGGTTAAGTTATTAATCTGACAATTGTATATTTATCTTATTTTGTAAAATTTAAAAAAAAAATTCCTAATACATTAAATAAGGTCTGAGATATTTGCCCCGGTGTAAGTAATTAGATATCGGGGTATAGTAACACAGATTTTATTTTTATTTTTTTAGTTCGTATAGAGAAAGTAAGAACTTGGTACTAAGTTCAGTATTTTCCAAGGATAGGGTACGAAGGTTTTGAGAAAATTCCGCTATCCTAAACCACCCTTTACATGGAAAAATGTTCGACAATTTTGATTTTCTCAAAAATGTCTAACGATTTTGATTAAAATACCATATATTAAAGATTTTTAGAGGACAAATAAAATGTATATCTTGATTTTTCTGGAAATAACTTCTGAAAACTGCTCATTGTGCATGAATTTTGCATAAATGGTAAAGCATAAGATTTAGACAGACACTTACTACACATAAAAATGTAGACCTCGTTAAAACACACAATTTATGTTATATACATTTTTTCTTGGAGTTGGCCACTTTTGAGCTATTCTTGTTATTCATTTCAGTTATAAAATACTTTTTATACGGGAACTTGTCAGCTCCTGGCCACGCAAAGGAACGGATTTCAATCACATAGCAACCACAGTTTAAAACATTTTACTGTTATTTTAGATTAGTGTACTCCCTTGTTTCCCTTCTACTTATAAAGTACTACGTAATAAGATCGTTTCTGCTAATGTTTTTCTCAAATAGCTTGACCTAGAAGAATAAACCTATTAAAAATAATTTGTTACAGAGATGTAGAGAAAGTCATTTGAATGGAACACATCAGTTTTTTACTTTTCGATAGGACAACTTGAGCGGAGATATAAGCGAAATTGCACAGGGGTCTCTATACCATTTATGACAATAGGACGTCTTTTAAATGATCGAACATCCGTTTTGGGCGAGGACAGCCCAGGATGAATATGGCATAAGTTTTGTGTTGTAACGTTTTGCCTATTTCTTATGCTTTACCAAATACACAAAAGTCATCAAGAAAGAAGATGACTTCCGAGGCTTATCATAGAAAATTCTAGATACACATTTCGTTTGACTTGAAAATATCTTAAACAAGGGTATCTTAATCAAAATTGTTAAAGAGTTATTTTTGAAAAACTATAATTTTCGAAAAACTGTTCTATGTAGTTAGGATGGCGGGATTTTATTCAGAATCTTCGGGTCGCTTGAAGGACACTGAACTTAAAATAACAAGTTTGTTGGATAAACTGTTTTTTTCCTCACAAGCCGTGTGTAGGACAGGAGTTGGATAGGTAGAGTCAGACTTAAAAATGCATTGCCATAGCCGGGATTTGAACCACGGCTAGCCGGTTGCTCTGTCACTGAGCTACCATGTCAACATAAATTCAATGTTATGCCGGCATGAGCAACCGACTAGAGATCGGGAGATCTGTGTTTCAAATCCGGGCTATGGCATTCAATGTTTCAGTCTGGCTCTACCTATCCAACTCCTGTCCTACACACGGTTTGAGAAAACAATTTATCCAATACTAATGGGCCATAATAGTTGACTATTCTATGAATCCTGGGTCTAAAGTACTTAAAACATTGTAAGTCGCCATTGTGGTTGTCATCTCAAAATAATTTGAGATCACCTTGTGGTTAACCAGGAAACTTACGACTCAGTTGAGAAATTCACTGCTATGACGGCATGTTGGCATGGTAGCTCAATGGCAGAGCAACCGACTAGAGATCAGGAGATCCGTGGTTCAAATCCCGGCTATGGCATTGAATTTTTCAGTCTGACTCTACCTATCCAACAAGTTTGTTATTTAACGGACTTTTCGTTTCAACTATGCTGTCCACACAGATAGACGTTTTTCTAAAGATACTTATTATTACAATTATTATTATTCAGAGGACCTCAAAACGCGTTTTGGATGAAATTTCGTAATCGAAAATTTGGGTGGAATACAATACTTTCTCTACCTACTATGCACATTGTACATACGTTCTAGAGAAAGCAACAATTGTGTCTTCATTCTTAGCAGGGTATTTGTTGAACCGTCCTCGTTCTTTAATTTTTTGGGGAATAGAAAGTGAATTTATCTTCATTAGGTTCCTGAAATCGCTCTGTGTATCACTGTCCGCTACCGACCCCGGTAGTTTAAGCGTTTCGTCTGGGACTGCATTTGGGAGTCCATGGGTTCGATTCACGAGACCGACCGCTCTGGCCCTAGTCCGGGGTTAATGCTTGGGAGATTTCTTAAGTCCCAGGAGCTTCCTGTTTCTTCATTTCATCTGCATTCCATCCAACCAATTTCGAGTTTTAAGTGTCGGCGAGGACTGCGGTGGTGGTGTCCTTCCGTGATGGTGACTGTGCTTTGGAAATACAGCTCTCGGCAGCGGGATGGGGTTGGAGTCGTCTGTAAGACCCAGGGAAAAAATTACATATAACTTAAATTGTGTGTTTTAACGAACTGTACATTTTTTGTATGGTAACTTTTTGTCTATCTCTTACGATTTAGGAACTATGCAAAATTTCGTAAATTTCATCCATAATAAAGTAGTCTTCAGAGACTATTCCCAGAAAATTCAAGATATGCATTCTATTAATCAGGTAAATATCTTTAATATAATATATTTTAATCAAAATAGTTTGAGCCATTTTTAAGAAAATCAAAACTTTCAAAAAAGTTCCATTTAAAGGGTAGTTTGGGGTGGGGGGGTCTTTCTCAAAATCTTCGTGTTGCACCCCTGGAAGATACTAAACCCAAACACCAAGTTTGGTATTTTACCGACTTTTCGTTTTTGAGTTATCATGTTCACAGGCACACGACACACACACACACACACGGACCTTTTTCTGAAAATGCTTTTTTTGGATACAGAGGACCCTAAAACATATATTTCCGGTGAAATCTCGGTATCGACTTTTTGGGTGGAGTGCAATACCTTCTCTATACACTATGTACATAGTACACGTAGAAAAAGTAAATAGGACAAATCTGATGTGTCCCATTCACATAACTTTCTCAATATCGGTAACAAATTATTGTTACAATTCATATTCTATCTACGTAACGATAACCCAGATAAACATTAGCAGAAATTGTGTTCGTAATACGTTTGTGTTACCTTTTCTTTGTGAATGGGCCATTAGTGTTCGTGTTACGTTTGCGTTAGCTTTCCTATGTGAACGGGTCATTAGTGTTCGTGTTACGTTTGCGTTAACTTTTCTATGTGAATGAGCCATTAGTGTTCGTGCTACGTTTGTGTTAACTTTTCTATGTGAATGGGCCATTAGTGTTCGAGCTACGTTTGAGTTAACTTTTCTATGTGAATGGGCCATTAGTGTTCGTGCTACCTTTGTGTTACCTTTTCTATGTGAATGGGCCATTAGTGTTCGTGTTACGTTTGCGTTAACGTTTCTATGTGAATGGGCCATTAGTGTTCGAGCTACGTTTGCATTACCTCTTCTATGTGAATGGGCCATGATACTCTTATATCATTCTATCTTCTGGGGTGTGTCGCACACCAAGCCTGTGTTTACAGTTTGGAACCCCCTCCGAAATGACACACACACACACTACCGCAGGGCTTCTTGCTCTAGCGAGAACTTAATTACATTAGTGTACGTTTGAAGGAGTGCCATCTAACACCTGTACCGGGTGGGTCAACTTTTGTTTCTAGAGAAGGCGTGTTAAAGAAGATAAATTTCTGTAGTGAGGCACACAAATCAGGTCGGGTGCCACACCTGCATGGAAATTAATTCTGGTAGAAGCGACACCGACCTGTTGACTCTTAAGTCTGTCGATAATTTTACTGTTGACATTTCAGCGGAAGCTTAGAAAGCACACTTGAGTAGAACCTGACTCTACTCTAGAATGAAATGATATAAATTTAAGCATCAAATCACAAATACATGCTTAAATTATTTAAACCGTTTGAGATTGTTAATTTAATTCTTTATTACTTTCTCTATACGTGCACAGAAGATATTCCATTCCACTCAAAAATCCTATACCGATAACTCAAAGGAAATAATTGTTTTAGGGTCCAGCGTATCCACAAAAAAAAAAAAAAAAAAAAAAAAAAAAAAAAAACCGTTTTAGTAAAAGATCCGCGTGTCTTTGTGTCTATGAACAGCTCAAAAACGAAGAGTCCGTAAAATACCAAACTTGGTATTTAAGCTTAATATTTTCCTAGGATGCGACATGAATATTTTAAGGAAAATCCCCCCAAGTTAAACTACCCTTTACTTGGAAAAAATTACAAAAATTTTGGTTTTCTCCAAAATGTCTAAAATACCGTATAATAAGATGACATGACAAATAAAATGTATATCTTGAATTATCTGAGAATAGCCTAGAAAACCCCTTCATTGTGGCTGAATTTTGACATATTTTGCATAACTAGTAAACCGCAAGAGATAAAAACAAAAACTTACTATAAAAATGTATATATCGTTAAAACACACAATTTATGACATATACATTTTTTTCATGGAGTTGACCGACCATTTTTTAGATATTCCTTATTATCGGTCTCAGCTTTAAAATGCTTTTCACATGGGTATTTGTCAACTCCTGGCAAAAAATAAATAAATAAATTTCATGGCAACCAGCTTATATAAGATTTGACTATAGTGTATCCCATCATTTCTTCTATTTACGAGAAAGCGTTTCTGTTAATATTTATTTCGATTAGCATGAAGTAGATAGAAGCATTAGCTTTTTAACAGTAATTTGTATTAGAGTTGTAGAGAAAGCCATAAGAATAACACATCATATTTTTCACATAAGCCGCTGTTTAGTAAAATAGTTGGCTATACAATGAATCCTGGGACTTACGACGTTGTCAGTCACCATTGGGGTTCTCATCTCAAAATAACTTGAGATCACCTTAAGGTTTACAGGGAAACATGCGAGTCAGTTGAGAAATGTAATTCCATGCCGGCATGTTAACAAGGTAGCTGAGTGGGTAGAGCAACCGGCTAGAGACCGGAAGCGCCATGGTTCAAATCCCGGCTGTGACACTGAATTTTTCAATCTTACTCTTCCTATACTATCATATATAGTAGATATTCTGTGAATGAGGTCTGTGGTATTAACAGGAACAGATGTTACAAAATATGTCTTCTATCCTCATGACCTTCTCTATCTATTCTGCAAACAAACTATTCTTACAAAAGATTATTCTTCTATCTACACCATGCTAATCGAGATAAACATTCTTTTTACTTGGTTCCTTGCAAGTATGAGCGAAATAAGGAAATACATTAAGTTACAGCGACACTCAAATCGTTTAAAAGTTGTCCCTTTGCGAATGTCACTTCGCTTCTCTTTCCATGGCCAGGAGTAAAACAAAAGAGAGATGGACTACCTTGGTGGTCGAGTGGTAAGCGAGCTGACTTATCACCCGGAGGTCCCGGGTTCGATTCCCGGATGGGGCGGGGGATTGTTCTTTAACCAGGATAATTTCCTATCCCCCCACAGAGTCTGGAAGTATGTATGTGAGAGTGAATGTGTGTGAGTTTGAGGAAAATATAAAAACGATAAACCCAACGTAAAGAACCTACAGATAATGAGTTGTTTCTAGTGCAAAGCCCCCGATATGACCTTAGATGTTAAAGGGGCCTATATAAATAAAACAATAACAAAAAAAAAAAAAAACAGAGAAAGAGAGAGAGATAGAGAGAGACAGAGAGAGAGAGAGAGAGGTGGCATAGATGAGGACCTGCCGTTTGAGAACAGTTTAAATATTTTAAAACTGAAACCAATAACAAGGAATATCTCTAAGAATGTTCTCCAAAAACTTGTATATGACAAATAGCAGAATAAAGTTTTGTCTACTTCTTACGGTTTACCAGTAATGCAAACTTCATTCAGAAAGAGATCTCCTGGGGCAATTATTAGAAAATTCAAGAAATGCATTTTGTTTGTTATGTAAAAATATCTTTAATACATTGTATTTTAATCAAAACAGCCATTATTAGAAAATCAATATTTTAGTAAAGGGTAGTATGGAGAGGTAGATTTTCTGTAAGTTTATGTATCAAGTTTGGTATATAACGGAGTTTTCGTTTCTGGATTATGCCGTTCATACAAACACATACATTCAGACTTTTTATTATTATTTTTTTTCTTTTTACGGCACGTATCTTCGAAGGATACGAAGACACAAGATTTTCAGGAAAATGTCACTATACCAAACTATTCTTTTAATGGAACATTTTTAGAATGTTTTATTTTCTAAAATATGCTTGTAATGATTTTGATTAAATTGCTGTATATTCAAGATGCAGTGCTCATCCGTTTCAATCTCTTTTGTTTTACTTCTGGCTATGGAAAATGACAATCACATAGCGACAGTTCTTAAAACATTTCACTGTCGCTTTAATCTAGTGTATTCCCTTATTTTCCTTCTAGTTTTTATCCTTAATTGCATGAATTATCTTGCTACTTATCCCGTTTTTCCTCTAACTCGAAAAAAGGCATTTTTATCCTTTGCACCAGCACCACAACTTGAAGCGACTTGAACAGCCGTGATTGTTAGTGCGATACGAAGTGAACTGGCCATCCATTCAAAGAGTTCAGTGGTGAAGGATGGGAAGGACCCAAGTAAAATAACCGGTGTGAGGCACTCTTGGATGCTGACGGGTTAAATTAGACTACAGTTCCATGGATTTTACTCTTTTTTATTTAAAAGTACCACAGTTTTATTGCAAAAATATTAATAACATTTTACAATATAAGACATCTTGCTTATATGTAACGCCATGCAATAAAGGGTTAAAGAACAAGGTAACAAGACCATTCCTGGTAATGTTTATCTCGATTAGCTTGATGAAGATACAGAATAATGTTTTGTAAGAATAATTTGCTTCTAGTACAGGTAGAGAAAGTCATGTGAATGAAACCGGTCAGATCCTTTTACTTTCTCTACGCGTACTGTGTAGTAAGTGCATAGAGAAAGTATTGCTTTCCACCCAAAAACTCGATACCGAAATTTCACCGGAAATACCGGTTTTAGGGTCCCCTGTATATAAAAAGTATTTTTAGAAAAAGGTGTGTGTGCGTAGGTGTGTGAAGTGTATAGTTCAAAACCAAACTTGAAATTTAAGTTTGGTAACTTTCAAGTATGTGACACGAAGATTTTGAAGGCAACCCCCACCCACCCCAACTTCATGGAAACATTTTTGAACATTTTGTTTCACTCAAAAATGGATCAAACGATTTTGATTAAAATAGTAGCTATTTACATCTCGAATAAAGCATATATTTTGAATTTTCTGGGAATAGCTTCTAAATATCTGTTAATTCTGAATGAATTTTGTTGAATTTTATATAACTAGTAAACCGTAAGGGATTGACAAAAACTAATTACTTAAAAATGTAGATCTCGTTGAAACAAAAAGTTTATGTCATATACTTCTTTTGCTGTAGTCGACCGTTTCTGAGATATTCCTTGTTATTCATTCTAATTGTAAACTACGCATCTTCTCAAATGCGGTCATCTTTCGTTTCATTTCTCTTTTGTTTTCCTGGAAATGCAAAGTGAACCGAACTGCAATTGTTCACATATCAACTGCTTTAGGCTACTCCCTTCTGCTTATAAGAAACTAAGCAGTAAGACCAATTCTGTTAATTTTATCTCGTTTAGCATGATTTGAATAGAAAAAGAATGTTTTGTAAGAATATTTGTTTGCAGAACAGATAGAAATAGTCATATATGTAACACATCAGATTTCTTTTTATTTGGCCTCAAAATATATATTTCCAATGAAATGTTGGTAGAGAATGTTTGGGTGGAATGCAATATCTCCTCTACCTACTGGAAACGTGCATATAAAAAGGTAAGCTAAATGCAGCATTAGTATGTATCAGCTTGAGCACTGACAGTTTCCTCAGGTAAGACGATGAATCAAATTCCCGTGACAGGCGCGGAGGACACAGGTGCATGGATTTAACGCTAATCAAACATGACATAGACGGTGTTTTATGGCTCACGCAGTGCTCGATCCTATTGGTCGTTGACCCGCTATAAAGCAACACAAGGTGGCGGCAGCACCTATGTCCTTACAGGCAATTCGCCTTGGGAACGTAATCAGTGAAGAATTAGCCATCATACTCAAGCTCTAAAGTTCACGTTACCAAATAAATCTCATTGTTGACTAATAGCATACAGATAATTTACTAGGCATTATAGTACGTGCATAATAGCTAATTTAAAAATTAGCATAATGCTTGTGATAAAATACAGTGTCTGTCTTATAACTTGACTCCAATAGAACGTTTGTAAAGCGGGTGGCTGTATCTTAGCGTACATGATGAGAGTAGTGGTAGTGGCAGTATAGAGGTAGTGATGGTGGTAATAGTGGTAGTATTGCTGGTGGTAGTGGTTGTATTGGTGGTGGTAATGATAATGGTAATAGTGTTTGTGGTTGTGCTAGTGGTGGGATGGATATTGATACTGATGGTAGTGGTTGAGATGATGGTCATGGTTGTGGTGATAGTGGTTGTAGTGGTAGTGGTGGAGTGATAGTAGTTGTAGTGGTGGTAATGATAGTAGTGGTAGTGGTAGAGGTGGTGATAATGGTGATGGTGGTAGTGGTTGTAATGTTCGTGATTGGGTTGGTAGTGGTGGAGTGATAGTAGTTACAGTGTTAGAATGCTAGTGGTTGTAGTGGTTGTGGTACTGGCATTGGTGTGGGTAGTGATGGTGGTAGTGGTTGTGGTGGCCGTGGTTGTGATGGTAGTGCTGCATTGGTAGTGGTTATATTGATACTCATGGTAGTGGTTGAGATGATGGTCATGGTTGTGGTGATAGTGGTTGTAGTGGTAATGGTGGAGTGACAGTGGTTGTAGTGGTAATGGTGGAGTGATAGTGGTTGTAGTGGTAATGGAGGAGTGATAGTGGTTGTAGTGGTAATGGTGGAGTGATAGTGGTTTAGTGGTAATGGTGGAGTGATAGTGGTTGTAGTGGTAATGGAGGAGTGATAGTGGTTGTAGTGGTAATGGTGGAGTGATAGTGGTTTAGTGGTAATGATGAAATGATAGTGATAGTGGTTGTAGTGGTAATGCAGGAGTGATATTGGTTGTAGTGGTAATGGAGGAGTGATAGTGGTTGTAGTGGTAATGATGGAGTGGTAGTGGTTGTAGTGGTAATGGTGGAGTGGTAATGGTGGAGTGGTAGTGGTTGTAGTGGTAATGGTGGAGTGATAGTGGTTGTAGTGGTAATGGTGGAGTGATAGTGGTTTAGTGGTAAAGATGAAATGATAGTGATAGTGGTTGTAGTGGTAATGCAGGAGTGATAGTGGTTGTAGTGGTAATGGTGGAGAGATAGTGATAGTGGTTGTAGTGGTAATGGTGGAGTGGTAGTGATAGTGGTTGTAGTGGTAATGGTGGAGTGGTAGTGATAGTGGTTGTAGTTTTAATGCGCCAGGTAAACTAACTCCAAAAAAGACAAAGTCAATTTTCTCTGTTAACAAATTTATGGCGACTGTCTTCTAGGATGCACAGGGAATTATTTTTATTGCTTTCTTGGAAAAGGGTAAAAGTATCACTGGTGATTACTACGGAAACTTACTGTAACGTTTGAGTGATGAGGTGAAAGGAAAAATACCTCATTTGGAAGAAAAAAAGAAAAGAAGAAAAAAATCGTGTTTCATCACCACAAAGCTCTGACCCATCGTTCAGTCATTGCAATGGGAAAATGGTAATGATGGAGTAATAGTAGTTGTACTGGTAATGGTGGAGTGACAGTGGTTGTACTGGTAATGGTGGAGTGGTAGTGGTTGTAGTGGTAATGGTGGAGTGATAGTGGTTGTAGTGGTAATGGTGGAGTGGTAGTGGTTGTAGTGGTAATGGTGGAGTGATAGTGGTTGTAGTGGTAATGGTGGAGTGGTAGTGGTTGTAGTGGTAATGGTGGAGTGATAGTGGTTGTACTGGTAATGGTGGAGTGACAGTGGTTGTAGTGGTAATGGTGGAGTGATAGTGGTTGTAGTGGTAATGGTGGAGTGGTAGTGGTTGTAGTGGTAATGGTGGAGTGATAGTGGTTGTAGTGGTAATGGTGGAGTGATAGTGGTTGTAGTGGTAATGGTGGAGTGATAGTGATAGTGGTTGTAGTGGTAATGGTGGAGTGACAGTGGTTGTAGTGGTAATGGTGCAGTGATAGTGATAGTGGTTGTAGTGGTAATGGTGGAGTGACAGTGGTTGTAGTGGTAATGGTGGAGTGATAGTGGTTGTAGTGGTAATGGTGGAGTGGTAGTGGTTGTAGTGGTAATGGTGGAGTGATAGTGGTTGTAGTGGTAATGGTGGAGTGATAGTGGTTGTAGTGGTAATGGTGGAGTGATAGTGGTTGTAGTGGTAATGGTGGAGTGGTAGTGGTTGTAGTGGTAATGGTGGAGTGATAGTGGTTGTAGTGGCAATGGTGGAGTGGTAGTGGTTGTAGTGGTAATGGTGGAGTGATAGTGGTTGTACTGGTAATGGTGGAGTGGTAGTGATTGTAGTGGTAATGGTGGAGTGATAGTGGTTTAGTGGTAATGATGAAATGATAGTGATAGTGGTTGTAGTGATAATGGTGGAGTGATAGTGGTTGTAGTGGTAATGGTGGAGTGATAGTGATAGTGGTTGTAGTGGTAATGGTGGAGTGATAGTGATAGTGGTTGTAGTGGTAATGGTGGAGTGATAGTGATAGTGGTTGTAGTGATAATGGTGGAGTGATAGTGGTTGTAGTGGTAATGGTGGAGTGATAGTGATAGTGGTTGTAGTGGTAATGGTGGAGTGATAGTGGTTGTAGTGATAATGGTGGAGTGATAGTGGTTGTAGTGGTAATGGTGGAGTGATAGTGGTTGTAGTGGTAATGGTGGAGTGATAGTGGTTGTAGTGATAATGGTGGAGTGATAGTGGTTGTAGTGGTAATGGTGGAGTGATAGTGGTTGTAGTGGTAATGGTGGAGTGATAGTGGTTGTAGTGGTAATGGTGGAGTGATAGTGGTTGTAGTGATAATGGTGGAGTGATAGTGGTTGTAGTGATAATGGTGGAGTGATAGTGGTTGTAGTGGTAATGGTGGAGTGATAGTGGTTGTAGTGGTAATGGTGGAGTGATAGTGGTTGTAGTGATAATGGTGGAGTGATAGTGGTTGTAGCGGTAATGGTGGAGTGATAGTGATAGTGGTTGTAGTGGTAATGGTGGAGTGATAGTGGTTGTAGTGGTAATGGTGGAGTGATAGTGGTTGTAGTGGTAATGGTGGAGTGATAGTGGTTGTAGTGGTAATGGTGAAGTGATAGTGGTTGTAGTGGTAATGGTGTAGTGATAGTGATAGTGGTTGTAGTGGTAATGGTAGAATGATAGTGATAGTGGTTGTAGTGGTAATGGTGAAGTGATAGTGGTTGTAGTGGTAATGGTGGAGTGATAGTGATAGTGGTTGTAGTGGTAATGGTAGAATGATAGTAATCTTGAAGTATTCCGGAACCATCTCTCGGCATTTTTCGCAGTAATGCAAACCATTATTTAACTACTTTTTCACCATTTTCCTTTCTTTTCATAATATTTATTGTAATGTCTTGTATAACGTTTCAGTAGTAGTAGTTGTAGTAGTAATGGTAGTAGTCGTAGTTTTTAACCTAAAGTATATACTTCTTTACCCCACGCAGGTTTTAATTGGTTTTATAACTCAAATAATGATTTTTGGCCACTTCCAAATTCTCTTTCCTGCTTATTTTAAACACATAGTAGTCTCTTGACATTATATCTATTTGCGTACCCCTGTGCCAAATTTGATTTAACCCGATTTTTTATAATCTCCTTTGTAGCCTCGCTGTCCACCATTTTGTGTGCACTATGCTATCCATTTGATGATGATAACATATTGCTCTTGAAGTAGTTTGATCACCTATAACTATAACAACCAGGTTTGGACGATACCTATTTTAGCAAGTAGGACTTCTTTCCAGCAACATGAGAACTCAATATGAACTTTCAGATTTTCTTGATTTTCTAAAAAAATGGTTTGAAATATTTTGATTAAAATACCATATACTTGACATATTTTCATGACAAATTAAAATGTATATCTTGAATTTTCTGAAAATAGCAGTTGAAGTTGTCTTCATTTTGAGTTACTTTTGATATAATCGGAAAACCATAAGAGGAAAAATCTTGCGACATAAAAATGCAGCATCACTAATAAACTTGTTGCAGAGTCAACCATTTCCGAGGCATTCCTTGTCATTGGTTTGGAATTTTAAATAATTTTACTTTTTACAAATGGAAAATCATTCGTGCTTTACTTTCCATATTACGTATATTAAGAAGGGGAAGAATTTTATCCCATCCAAAAACTCGAGATGAGATGAGATTTCACCGGAAATATATGTTTTGAGGACCACTGATGATAAAAAGCAATTAGAAAACATGGTTAAATATCATTCGCATTTAAGTCGTGCCAACATTAAGATTTGCAATAAAATTCCCCCCTCGAACTACTCTTTACATGCAAAAGTCTTCGAAAGCGTTTATTTTCTCAAAAATATTTGTAATGGTTTTGATTAAAATGGCATATGTTTAATAACAAACTACATACATACCCACATTTTTTGGGGAATAGTATGTGAAGCTATCTTCGTTTTGAATTACCTTTGCATAAATGGAAAACCGTAACAAAATGACGAACTCTTACTAAAACTGTACATCTCATTAAAGCATACAATTATTTTTTGAAAAGTACAATTTTTTTGTAATTAACCATTTCCGAGATAATCATTGTCATTGGTTTCCTCAAACCAATTTTTCCTTTTTCTTTTGTTTTACTCCTGAACAACTGAATTTCAATTACATAGCAGCCAGATTTTAAATATTTGACTATCACTTTATCCCGGCTTATTCCCTTATTTGCTTTATTTATACGGGCCTAAGTAGTAAGACCATTTCAGCCTTTGTTTATCTAAATAAGCATGAAGTAGATAGTAAAATAATCTTTAAAAACAATAGTTTGTTATAGAATAGGTAGAGAAAGTGTTGCGATTGAAAGTTTTGGTATTACTTTCTCTACACGTACTATGTACATAGTGTATCAGAAGGTATTGTGTTCCACCTAAAAATTTGATACCGAGATTTCACCGGAAATACGCGTTTTAGGGTCCGTGTATAAAAAAAGGATTTTCAGAAAAAGTCCGTGTGTGTATGTGTCGTGTATCGTGTGTCAGTGTGTCTATGAACACGATAACCCAAAAACGAAAAGTTGGTATGATGTGCCACGAAGATTTTCAAGAAAATTCCGCCACCCCAGCTACCCTTAACATGGAAAATTTTTCGAAAATTTTGATATTCTCAAAAATGGCACTAACGATTTTGATTAAAATTTCTTATGTTTAAGATATTTAAATGACAAATAAAATACATATCTCCAATTTTCTGGAAATAGCGTCTGAAGACGTGTTTATTTTAGATGAATTCTTCGGAATTTTGCATAACTGGTAAACCGTAACAGATAGACAAAAACTTACCACACAAACAATGTAGAGCTCGTTAAAACATACAATTTTTGTTATATACATTTTTTTTCGTGAAGTGGACCGTTTTTTATACACTCCTTGTTATTGGTTTCAGCTTTGAAATACTTATACTTTTCTCATACGGAAATTTGTCAACTTCTGTCCTTACAAACAAAGGTATTTCAGTTACATAGAAACCAGCGTTTAAAAAATTTAATTATCGATTTAACCTATGGTACTCCCTTATTTCCCTTTTACTTACAAGTCAGCAAGTAATAAAACCCTTTCTGCTAATTTTTTTCTCGATTAGTATTAAGTAAATAGAAGAATTAGCTTTTTAACAATAATTTAATGTAGAGATGCAGAAAAAGTCATGTGAATGAAACTCATCACTTTTTTTACAGTGGAATTACAGCTTTGTAAATCGAAGATAGAGCATTCTGGTTTATATCAGAAACATTTTAAAGAATCACGAGGAAGTAGACATTTTAAGAACTCCGGGCGAGTTCTTAAGATGCAACGTTGAAGTATGAATAATCAATATCTGAAATACATTGCTGAATAGCCTACTAGAGCTGTCGTAAGAGAAACAAGAAACAGGGAGGAAAATAAAAAAAAATCATCAAAGAGATGGTGTAAATATGCAAATGAAATCACGTGATAAACAGCTTCACGTAACTTATGCGAGGAACTGTGCCTATTAACAGCATATTAATTCGTTTCTGTCAAGGTTTCTATCCAACACCATAATATTAAAATCAGATAAAACATTACTCTTACAAAAATTCAGCAACAGGAAAAACATTAATAATATTACATCTTACTGGACAGAGATTTGTCTATAACACTCATATTTCCTCATAGACTTCACAAAATTCTGTTAAGGGTTTATATATATTAACTGCTTCTACCTCAGACTATGGTAGATAGAGGAAGTGTGGCATTCTAGCTAAAAATTCAATACCGAAATTCATAAAAATACATGACAGACTTCTGAATAAAAAAACATTTTTAGAAAAAAGGTACATATGTGTTTGTCAGTGTGCCTGTGAACATATGATTCAAAAACAAAGTCGATAAAATACCTAACTTGGTATTTAGGTACAACATCTTTGAAGAATGAGATATGTATTTTTTGAGGAAAATTCTTCCACCCTAAATTATATTTTACATGGAGATTTATTTCGAAATTTTCGATTTTCTCGAGAATGTCTCTAATGATTTTGAATAGCATGTAATCATACATTAAAGATATTTATATGACATACTTTTTTTTCGTATTCGCCTTACCCTCCCAGTAATAGGCAATCAAAAAGAAGGCGATGGACATCTTGATTTGGATGTGATGGAAAACATTCAGCTTTTTTTAGGAACAATTATAATAAAACGATCGACATATGAAGTGAATTTTCGTGGCCAGTCATAAAGTGTTATTACAAATAAAGGTTCAAAATATTTTAAAGCTTATCTATGAGAGGCGTTCAAAACTTTAGAAAAAGATAGAAAAACAAATTATTGTTGTAAGTTTCATTTATTTTTCAACAGAATCTCCTTATACCTCGATTCACTTTTCCCAGCGTAGGATTTCGGAAGGTCCTCTGTTTGGGATATGACCTCTTTGTTAGACGTGAATTGTTTTACGCCGATATACTTTTTCAAGTTTGGAAATAAAAAAAGTCACTTGAGGATCAAATCTGGTGAATAGGGTGGATGTTATAGTAATTCAAACCTTAACTCTACAATGTTCGCCATCAAACTGCGCAGGTTTGCACGCTTTCATTGTCTTGATGAAGGGAATCCTCTTTCTTTGCCAGATGAGAGCGAATTTTCTTGATTTCTTCGCTCAACTGCTGCAGTAACGATCTACAATAATCGGGCATTTATCTTTCTTCCTTTCTGCAAATAATCAATGTGATTGATCCAGCGAGCATCCCAAGGCCATCTCCTTGTCTGCAATTTCACCACCTTTGCCTTCTGCGGAGCCAGTTCGCCTTTAAAAACCCACTTTATCGGCTGTACTTTTGTCTCTGAAATATAAGGGGTCGGCTGATAAGTCCCGGGATTTACACAGATATGACGTCACTAAACCAGTTAGACGGTAGCATCGTATAGTTTAACTCTAGACTAGTTTGTATCCATAGTTACAGGCTTGCTTAGTTTTCGAATGACAGCATTTTAAACAAGACAACTTTAAAGTTTTCACAAAAATGGAGGAATTGGAAAAACGAGAAGTGATTAAAATACTTCCATTTGAAAGGATTTACGCCTAAAGAAATCAAGGAGGAAATGGACAGTACATTGAAAGCCTCTGCCCCTTCATATTCAATGATTATAAGGTGGGTTGCACAGTTTAAAATGGGACGTACGAGCACTAGTGATGAGTCTCGCTCTGGACGCCCGTAGAAGTGACAACCCCAGAGATCATTGAAAAAATTCATTGTTTAGTACTGGAAGAAGCGGATTAAAGTTGTTTGACATAGAAGAGGCTGTAAACATATCAAAAGAGCGTGCAGGCAATATTTTAAGTAATATTTTGGGCTTTCACAAGATCTATGTAAGATGGGCGCCGCATTTGTTGACACCTGACCAATAGTTGCAAAGAAAAAGTGTTTCTGTTAAGAATGTGGAGCTCTACCGTAAAAATTCCAATGAATTTTTGAAACGGCTTATTACCATGAATGAAACTTGGATACATCACTACACTGTAGAAAGTGAGTCACAGTCAAAACAGTGGATTGCGCCAGGTAAACCAACTCCAAAAAAGACAAAGTCAATTTTCTCAGTTAACAAGTTTATGGCGAGTGTCTTCTGAGATGCACAGGGAATTATTTTTATTGCTTTCTTGGAAAAGGGTAAAAGTATCACTGGTAATTACTACGGAAATTTACTGTAACGTTTGAGTGATGAGGTGAAAAGAAAAATACCTCATTTGGAATAAAAAAAGAAAAGAAGAAAAAAATCGTGTTTCATCACGACAAAGCTCTGACCCATCGTTCAGTCATTGCAATGGGAAAATGTGCGAATTAAAATTCGAATTGTTTGAACATCCACCCTATTTGCCAGATTTAGCACCCAGTGAGTACCACCCTGTTCCCAAACCTCAACAAATTTCTTGGAGGACGAAGATTTCACAGCAACAACGGCTCATTTATGCGGTAAACAGCTATTTTGAGAACCTTGATAAATCGCACTACAGAGATGGTTTAATTAAATTAGAACATCGATATGACAAATATATTAGCCTTTCTGGAGATTATATTGATAAATAAAGCAAAAAATGTTTTAAATATTGATTTCATCAACCGATAGAGAAATATTTCTGCTGAAATCGGGGCTTCACCAACCGATAGAGGATTATTTCCGGAAATATCAGGGATTCACCAAACAATAGAGGATTGTTTCTGGAGAAATCAGGGGTTCACTAAACGACAGAGGATTGTTCTGGAAATATCAGGGTTTCACCAATGATAAAGGATTATTTCCGGAGATATCAGGGTTTCATCAAACGATAGAGTATTGTATCTGAAGATATCAGGGCTTCACCAAATGATAAAGGATTATTTCCGGAGATATCAGATTTCATCAAACGATAGTTATTTCTGGAGATATCAGGGCGTCAGAAAATGATAAAGGATTATTTCCGGATATATCAGGGTTTCATCAAACGATAGAGAATTGTTTCTGGAAGGGCTTCACCAAATGATATAGGATTATTTCCAGAGATATCAGGGCTTCACCATACGATGGAGGATTGTTTCCGAAGGTATCAGGCATTCACCAAATGATAGAGGATTATTTCTGGAGATATCAGGTCTTCACCAAATGATAGAAAATTATTTCCGAAGATATCAGGGAATCAACAAACGACAGAAGATTATTTCCGCAGATATCAGGACTTCACCAAATGATAGATTATTATTTCTGGAAAAATCAGGGCTTCACCAAATGGCAAAGCATTATTTCTGGAAAAATCAGGGCTTCACAAAATGATAAAGGATTATTTCCGGAGAAATTAGAGCTTCACCAAATGAGAGAGGAAAACTTCTGTAGATATCAGGGCTTCACCAAATGATAAGAGGAACATTTCTGGAGATATCAGGACTTCACCAAGTGACAAAGGACTATTTCTGGAGATATCAGGGTTTCACCAAACGATAGAGGATTGTTTCTTGTATATCACTATTGTCTTAGCATAAAAAGGCCAGTTTTGGAGTTATCATGTTCTGACCAAACGCTACAGAAATATCTTGACAGAAGGGAGATTACGATGAGAAATAGAGTAAGGTAAATAAAGTTCTGTGTTGATATGTTTCATTATGATTTAGTTATGCCAAATCGTCTGTCAAATTCTAGATTGTCCTCGTATCATGGTTTTCGACACGAGGGAAAGTGCTAATGTCCTCAATTTCAGAAACTTGGCAAAATACACATGAATTAGTGAAGTTGAACCAGCAGAATCAGATGTGATTGGAGGTTGGTACTGCTACGGATTACCAAACTGTACCATTGGTGGTATAGTGTGAAGAAAGCCATTTCAAGTATAAGAGGAATCAGTATTCCGGATAATAAACCCTTTCTAGTGCATCTGCTTGCGGTGCCTCCATTCATTCTGAATGTTGGTATATAAAAAACGCATGTTTAGTGCAAGGTCTTGAGCTAAACATTTAATTACAGTGTAGAAGCTTCTATTGACGTTACAAGACTGTATAAACGATTCGCTGTGTGGTAACGCCTTGGGCACAAGTCACTGACCGACCACACAAACTGTCCATGCAAGGTGGGCATGCACCAGCCGGATAAACTATATCACTTCTGGGCAACTGGGGATCATACACGAGGCCGCTGTGTCAACAAATTCAAACTTGCTTACGTAGAAAAGTTAGTACAGGTCATGTGAATGTGACATTCCTATTCTCTCTATTATGTTAGTGCAGGAAATATTGCATTCATTCAAAAATTCGGTACCCATATTTTACTGGAGATATATGTTTTGAGACCCACTGATTCAAAAAATAAACAATAGCAATAAAAAAAAAGTAAAAGCCTTTGTGTGTTCATCTGTGTGTGAGAAAAATTCAGTATCCAAACTTTTTTGGAAATATATGTTTCGAAACCCCTGAATAAAAAAAAAAAAAGCAAAACAATAACAAGAAATACATTTTTAGTAAAAGTCCTTGTGTGTTCTTCTGTGTGTGTGTGAGAGAGAGAGAGAGAGAGAGAGAGAGAGAGAGAGAGAGAGAGAGAGAGAGAGAGGGTAGTTCCTCGGCTCACTGTATTACGTTGCGTCATGAAGTATACTCAATAAAATATGAATTAACAAAGTACCTGGAGTCGGTGGCCTATTGGGTGGCCGGTGTCGGTTGCGATAGTTATTGATGTTTTCTTTGCCAAAGATGTGCCACTTGAAGTCGCTGTAGGACTGGCCATTGCTGGGCTGCTGGTCTTGAAATCCTTCTCCATCCTGAAACAACAAAGTAATAATAATGAAAACTAACATCACTTAGTATTCTGGTCGCAGACACTCCTGCAGGGAGCAGAAACAGTTTCTTAAAAAACACATTTGCACAAACAAGCATGCCGCAACAATAACATATTCAAGAGGTACACCCAAGCAGTTTTGCATGCGCGGAATATCCGGACAACGCCGACATGAGAACAGGGCTATATTTACAGAAACTTCTCTTACCACACCGGACCCCCCACTGATTTTATTTTTATTACTTTAGCTACTAGTATACTAAATAGAGGAATTATTGTATTTCACTCACAAATTCGATAACGAGATTTCACTGACAATTTAGCTCAATTATTAAAGCACCAATGCAATGGCCGAGATTAAGTAATTTCAACCAATCGCGGTAGCGATATTTCGAAACATCTTATTGCAGCTGATCTTCATTTCCTTGAAATTTTGTCGTACCTAACGTTCGTTTGTTTAAGGAAAATTGATCAAAAAAAAAAAAAAAAAAAAAACTTTGTTTGCCTAATTAAATAATGTAATGCTTGTATTTCAATTTCCTGTTGTTTTTATTACCATGCGGCGCTTTAAACCGTATCACGTGACGATTTAAATGAATGACTATAAGTGGGTGTGGTGCTTTAACCTTTTCACTATAGTGAAAAATTGGTAAAAATCCGAATTTTGGTTTTGACCAATAACATTTGATCTATTTCAAGTTGAAAATAAAATAATATGCATTAATAACTAAAAAAAAAAAAAAAGTGAGTATAGTAATATGTTTCAAAATTTACAAAACAGGTCTCATGCCGGGTGCTTCTACCTGCCCCGTCATCATCCAGGCATGCCGCATCACCGATTACTTAACCTGGGCCCTCCCCATCCTAAATCACAGGCGAGATAGAGCACCCGGCGGGCCTCCCCACATCCCACCAACGAGACTTCACTAACAATTTAGTTCAACTATTAAAGCACCACTGCAATGGCTGGGACTAGGCAATTTCAGACAATCGCGGTCATCTGACTGGAGCGATATTGTCGAAAATTCTTATCGCAGCTGATGGTCATTTCTTTGAAATCTTGTCGCACCTGACGTCCGTTTGTTTAATCTCCTGCCTTGGTTATTGATAACAAGGTGATAATCCAGTCAGCAAACCTTCACTTTTAATAGCTGTTGGTTCCACAATTGTACTAGCAGTTAATTCAATTACAATGTTTTTTAAAAAATTATCCAGCTCAAAATATATTTATTAAAAAAATTAGTGAAAATAATTATTATTTGTAATTATGTATGAGGTGAGTGCAATAACCTCAAATAAAATAGTGTTTGTTTCCATTTCATGCATTAGTTAATAAAAACTGAAATAAAGTCATTATTTCCTATGTCTATTGCTACTATTGATATTCGTACATTGGGTGTAGACACGGTCGGCCATATAGTTCAGGAGGCAGTGAAGAAAGAAAGAAAAAATATCGGTAAGCAAACATGGTCGAATGTGTCAACTTCTATTTGAGAACTAATGTATTACAACCATAACCTCATAAAATCTCCCTTTCTATATATTATAAAGTACTAATATTCTATTTCTGAATTGTCTTATCAAATACAGCTCGTGTTTTCATCTCTTAGAACAATTCATGAAAACACCTGTGGTATTAAGTATGTAAATATATTTTGGGGTCCTCCGATTCCAAAAGGTAGAAACTAATCTAATGCATTCCACTCATATAACTTCTCTAGCTGTTCCATATACAAAGTGTTCCTACTAAATATTATTATTTTATCTACATAATGCTTATCGAGATAAAAATTAGCAAAATTAGTCTTATTATTCGCTTCCTTGTAAGTAGAAGGGAAATAAGAAAATGCATGAGCTAAATCGAAACTCAAATCTTTTAAAATCTCGTCAATGTGTGAACAACTGAACTTCGAGTCGCTTTGCATTGCCAGTAAAATAAAGGAGACATGAAACGAAAGTTCACTCCGTTTGACAAAAGTTAACATAGTGTAATATTTAACCCAATAACAAGGAATATCTCGGAAACGCTCAACTCATAAAATAAATTACATAAATTGTATTTTATCGAATGTACTTATGGTTTTCCAGTCATGCAAAATTCTGCAAAATTCATCCAAAATGGACAACTTTTCAGAAGCTATTCCCAAAAAGTTCAAGATTTTATTTGGGATGTAAATATATTTAATATACGGTTTTGTAAGAAAAGTTTGTTTGTGGAACAGGTACAGAAAGTCATGTGAGTGGAACATGTCAGATGCTGACTTTCTCTAGGGCATAGGTGCAACATACATAGCAGGTAGAGAAGGTAGTGTATTCCATCGATATATATGATCTGAGACACCCTGTATAAGATAAATAAAGGTATTTTAAAAAAGGGTTATTGCGAGTATTTCTGTGTGTGCGTACTTGTGGACAGAATAACTCAAAAACGAAGTGTCAGTAAATACTAAACTTGGTATTTAAGTTCAGTATTCCCCAAGAATACGACACGAAGATTTTCAGAAAAAAATCTCCCCTGCCCAAGCTAACTTTTACATGAAAAATGTTTCGAAAATTTTGATTTCCTCAAAAATAGCTGCAAAGATTTTAATTAAATTACCGAATATTAAAGCTACTTACATGAAAATAAAATGTATATTTTGAATCTTCTAGGAGTAGCCTCTGAAGACCTCTTCGTTCTTAATGACTTGTGCATAACAGGTAAACCGTAAAATGTAGATCTCATCAAAACACACACTTTATGCCAACTACATTTTTGTTGTAGAGCTAAACGTTTCCTAGACATTCGTTGTAACCGATTTCAATTTTCAACTAAAACTTTTCTCAAGCGAAAATTCAACTTTTGTTGTACTCCCGGGAATACAAAAGAAAACCATATTTCAATTGTTTTACATAACGAGAGCTTCTAAAATATTTGACTATTGCTTAAATCTATCGTATTCCCTGATTTCGCTTCTATTTACAAGGGAGCAAATAATAAGACTTTGTGCTAATTTTTTCTCGATTAGTATAAAATAGATAAAAGAATAAGCTTTTTAACAATATACAGATGCAGAGAAAGTCATGTGAATGGAACACATCAGATTTCTTCATACGGGAACTTTTCAACTCCTGGTCACGTAAATAATCGGATTTCAATTCCATTGCAACCCTATTTTAAAACATGTGACTGTCGGTTTAGTCTAGTGTATTCGCTTATTTCCCTTTTGCTTATAAGGAACTAATTAATAAGACCCTTTCTGCTAATGTTTATATCGATTAGCGTGAAGTAGATAGAGGAATAAGCTTATCAACAATAATTTGTTATAGAGATATAGAGAAAGTCATGTGAATGGAACACATCAGATTTTTGCGGCTGTTATTGCTAGGGTTTCTTGCAATAAAGAACTATATTTTCCTAGTGCTTACGTTGTGCTTTTGAAATGTAACTTGACTAAAACTTCCCGATTTGTATAGGTTTTTGTGATGGTCGATGCGGCGTTTGGGCGGATTTTCTCCGGGTGTTCCGATTTCCCACTTCACTCATTCCACCAATAGCTCCTCCCTTCCTATCATCACTTTTGCTTACATTTCATATCATCCACTTCATGTTCATGTCTGGCTACGAGCCGACCCCTCGTAACCTCGACAGGCTTCTGAACACTAGGCATTGTAAGTCCTGAAGGGGGGGGGGTGTCATTCCTAAGAATTCGGGGAGGGTAAGCCGATTACGGAACTAAACGAAATCTACGGCACGGGACCAATGACATTACTTCCCTTCCGGAGGATGTCATGCTAAGAATGTTCACGCTCGAAAAATTCCATCGTCCTCCGACAGGTTTTAACCCGCAAACTCAGGTATATGAATTTAGCATGGTAACCATCACACCACGGAGGACGACCTACTTTTGGAACATATTATACCTCAACGTGTGCATGTTTACGCTACAAACCCCTCCCCTCTATTCTATCTTCATACCCCTGTGTGTTCGTAACTGTGTGCGCTTCGGAAGCCAAAATCGAATCCGTAGTTCTCCCAGTCCGGAATCGTGTTAATATGTAGGAAGACACTTTGCTCAAATACTCATTAGAAGTTCAGACAGATATATTGCTTGAAGAAAGCCGTGAATAACACTGATACGACTACACGATCAGTTCGGAAACAGATCACAAGAACTAATTCTAGATGAAAAAGATATCGAAATTGAATGGATTCTCAACTTCATTGTAGAATCAATGCACGTTCCTTTTTTTCAGGACACGCCGCCCATGCTACATCGACTGACCTCAGCAAGTCAGGTCATAAGTAATGAAGGATATATATTGTCAAAAATATACATTGAATTGTTTATAACCGTCCGCAAAATGTACTGTTTCTCTAGTGTTGCTGATAGTTCGGGCAAACTGACCTCGTCAATTAGAAAAAAATAGAAAAACAAATTGATTTAAAAGATTTGTTTTCAACATAATTTTCTTTTAGCTCAATATACTTTTCCCGGAGTTTCTTCCAAAAAGAAGGATTTTGAAGGTACTCAAAATAGGCATCTGTTTGGGAGACAACCTCTTCGTTATACGTGAATCGTCTCCCGCCGAGCCGCTTTTTCAAATTTGGAAATAAAAAAAAAAGTCACTGGGCCCAAATCTGGTGAATATAGTGAATGTTGTAGAAATTTGAACCTTAATTCTATAATCTTCGAAATCAAAACAGCACAAATGTGCACCCTTGCATTGACTTAATGGAAGAGAATCTTTTAACTTGCCAGTTGAGGGCGTTTTTTCTTGAGTTATCCGTTCAATCGGTGCAATAACGATGCATAATACGAATATTGGGCCAGTTTAAATTAATAGTCACATGTGGAGATTTACGGTGAAAATGTAATGACAGATGGAATGGTGAGAAAGTGGGTTAGGCAAATCAATGATGGAAGCTCTAATGTTCATGGAGAATCACAGATTGGGCTACATTCTGTTGCCACTGATTTTCATTGAACAACTGAATGAGGCAGTTCGTGAAAACAGAAGACTCACAATAAGTGCTATTTGTGATGTGTTTCCACAAAACACAGAGTTCAGCAGTGGCTGTCTTCACTGGCGGCAGCTTTTTTTTACTTTCTCTGGCCCCGTATGTACAACGTACATAGGGATAGAGAAGTATTGTATTCCACCCAAAAATTCGATACCGAGATTTCATCGGAAATATATGTTTTAGGGTCCCCTATATCCAAAAAAAGCATCTTCACAAAAAGGTCCGTGTGTGTGTGTCCGTGTGTCAATGTGTCCGTGTGTCTGTGAACACGATAACTCAAAAATGAAAAGTTGTAAAAGCACCAAACTTGGTATTTAGGTTTAGTATCTTCCAGGGATGCGACATAAAGATTTTGAGAAAAATTCCCCCACCCCAAACTACCCTTTTCATAGAACTTTTTTCGAAAATTTTGATTTTCTTAAAAATCGCTCTAACGATTTTGATTAAAATATCATATATTAAAGATATTTACCTAACAAATAAAAGTATATCCTGAATTTTCTGGGAATAGATTCTGAAGACCTGTTTATTCTGAATGAATTTTTCTTAATTTGGCATAACTGGTAAACCGTAAGAGATAGACAAACACTTACTATACAAAAAATGTAGGTCTTGTTAAAATACACAAGTTATGTCCTATACCTTTTTCTCGTGGAGCTTACCGTTTTCGAGGTATTCATTGTTATTAGTTTCAGTTGTGAAGTACTTATACTTTTCTCAGACGGGAGTTTCCGTTTTTCTTTTGTTCTACTCCTGGCCAAGAAAAGAAGCGATTTGTAATGACATTCGCATAACGACAGCTTTTAAAACATTTCACTATTGGTTAAGCCCAGTGTTTTCCCTTATTTTCTTCCTACTTTTACGGAACTAAATAATAAGAACATTGTGCTAATGAGTACCACGATTAGCAAGGTGCAGAAAGAAGAAGAATCTTATATATGAAGTTTGTAGAACAGCTAGAGAAAGTCATGTGAGTGTAACACATACGATTTTTTTTTTAAGAAGTCATTCAGAAATTGATTCCGTGATATGACAAATGCCTGAACAATTGTGGCATCTGTGTCGCAAAATAGATTAAACATGCTCCTTCATATAAAAATAAATGTTGTACAAACAAATATTTTATGCCTTTTTACTTTCTCTATACTCACTATGTACATAGTGAATAGAGAATGTATTGCACTCCACCAAAAAATTCGATACCGAGATTTCACCGCAAATATATGTTTTAGAGTCCCCTGCACCCAAAAAGGTATTTTCAGAAAAAGGTCCGTGTGTGTGTGTGTGTGTCCGTGTGTCTGTGAACACGATAACTCAAAAACGAAAAGTAGGTAAAATACCAAACTTGGTATTTAAGTTTAGTATCTTCCAGTGATGCGACACGAAGATTTTGAGAAAAACCCCCACCCCAACTACCATTTACATGGAACTTTTTTCGAAAATTTTCATCTTCTCAAAAATGGCTCTAACGATTTTATTAAAATTTCGTATATTAAAGATATTTACCTAACAAATAAAATGTATATCTTGAATTTTCTGGGAATGGCCTCTGAAGAGTAGTTTATTCTAGATGAATTTTACTAATAACTGCTAAACCGTAAGGGATGGACAAAAACTTACTACACAAATATGTAGAGCACGTTAAAACACAATTTATGTTATATACATTTTTTTCGTGGAGTTCGTCGTTTTTGCGACATTCCTTATTTTTTGTTTCTGCTATGAAAAACTTATACATTTCTCATATAGGAATTTGTCAACTGCTGTCCATACAAACAAAGGAACTTCAGTGACATAGCAACCAGCTTTTGATTATCACTTTAACCTATGGTACTCTCTTATTTCACCTCTACTTACAAGGAAGCAAGTAATATGGCTATTTCTGCTAATGTTTTACTTATTAGCATGAAGTTAATAGAAATAAGAATAATTTGCTGCAAGGATATACAGAAAGTCATGTGAGTGGTACACATCAGATTTTTTCCAAACAGGTACCTTCAGGACAAGCTTTGTAGTAGAGGCACCATCTTTTAATGCCGAACCTAGCATGCTTTGTACTTTTTACTTTCTCTACTACTATCTACGTACATAGCGTATAGAGAAGGCATTGTATTGCACCCAAAAATTCGATACAGAGGTTTCGCCGGATATAAATGTTTTGAGACCCCCTGAAATAAAAGCAGAATTTTTCGAAAAGTTTCCGTGTGTGTCTGTGTGTGTGTGTGTGTGTGTGTGTGTGTGTGTGTGTGTGCGTAGGCGGGGGCAGCATAACCCAGAAACGAAAAGTTTGTAATCTTCCAAGGATGTGATTTTCAAGAAAATCCCCCACCCCACTACCCTTTAAATGAAACATTTTCCAATATTTTGATTTTCTCAAAAATTGCTAACGATTTTTATTAAAATACATCATGTTTAAGATATTTTTATGACAAACGAAATGTATGTCGAATTTTCTGGGAATAGCCTCTGAAGGCCTCTTCATTCTGGACGACGTTTGTATAACTGGCAAACAGTAAGAGATATATAAAAACGTAACTCACACAAATATAGCTGTCATTAAAACACACAATTTATTTCATATACAGTTTTTTTTTTTTTTTTTTTTTTTTTTTTTTTTTTTGTAGAGTTAACCGTTTTCGGGATATTTTGGATTATTCGTTTCAATTTTAGCCACTTATTTAAACATTTCCCAAACGGGAAGACAACTTTCTCCTCGTTCCTCGTTTGTTTACTTCTGGCAATCAAAGAGATTGGAATTTCAATTGTTTTACATAACGACCGGCTTTTAAAGGAGAGACTATCGCTTTAGCTTGTACATTTTCTTGTTTCCCTTGTTTACTTACAAGGAACTAATAATAAGACTAATTCTGCTTATGTTTTTTCTTGATTAGCATGATGTAGATAACAGATTAATATTTTGAATAAAAGGTTTGTTTACCAAACAGCTAGAGGACAGTATGAGAATGGAACACATTAGACTTTTTTACCTTCTACTTATAGGGGACCAAGTAATACGGATAATTTACTTCACAAAAATATTTATCTCGATTTGCATGATGTAGAGGGAAAAATCAGCTTTTTAACAATAATAGTTTACAGAGATGTAGAGAAAGTCATGTGAATGGAGCACTTCAGATTTGTTTTCCCAGACAGGCCTCGTAGTAGAGGAACCACATTTTAATGTCCAACCTAGCACGCTTATGTTTATTTTGAGTTAAACCTTCAATGCGGTATACTTTATCACAGCTGTTATTTCAATTTTATCCATTTTGTAGTAAATGGTAACTTAGTTTGTTTACACGATCGTAATTACATTTACGCTAGAAACTGGGGAATTTTTTACTTTCTCTACACGTACTATAGTGTACAGAGAAGGTATTGTATTGCACTAACAAATTCTATACCGAGATTTCACCGGAAAGATATTTTTGAGACCCACTGAATCCCCCCCCCAAAAAAAAACATTTTTAGGAAAAAGGTCCATGCGAATATGTGAACGTAGACAGCATAGCTCAAAAAAGAAAGAAAAAAACTGTTAAATATCAAACTTGGTATTTAAGTTTGGTATCTTCCAAGGATGCGACACGAAGATTTACAAGAATATCCCCCACCCCAAACTACCATGTACATGGAAAAATTTTCGAATATTTTGTTTTTCTCAAAAATGGTGCTAACGATTTTGATTAAAATACTGCATGTTAAAGCCATTTTCATCACAAATAAAACGTATATCTTGAATTTTCCGCGAATAGCTTCAAAAGACCTGTTTATTCTGGTTGAATTTTGTTTAATTTGGCACAACTAATAAACCGTAAGAGATAGACAAAAACTTGGTATACAAAAAATCTGATGTCAAAGCAGTGTACTCTTATCACAGCTGTTATTTTATACTTTAAGAAAATGTTGATGCTAGTTTGTTTACCTGATCGTCATAAAGCAGTAACTACATTTTCGTATCAGAAATTGGGGAAGGTGGGCAGCTTTGGAATCATGCTACAGAGCTAGAAAACTCCGCTATTCCAATATAGTGAAAGGCATCCCCTCTCCAAAAGCACATAAACATGACACATGGATGCTTGAAATGGGCCGGACCTTTCTTACCTTTTCTCAGAAACATAAATCATACTCAGCTAATGGCTGCATATGAAGGATAATTAATGTCTCAAAGTTATTTGTAACAGCGTTGAATGTTGATCGTTATAAACGCATGTCTGCATGTCTCGTTAGTGAGATAATACATTGCTCTGTCTCTATTTGCCAGGCACATAATAAATAATGTGATGTGTTCCATTCACATGACTTTCTCTGCATCTCTACAGCAAATTATTGTTAAAAAGCTTATTCAAAAGTTCTTTTGTTTGTATGGACAGGAGTTGACAAATTCCCGTATGTGAAAAGCTAAGTATTTTAAAACTGAAACAAAAAACAAGGAATATCTCAAAAATGGCCAACTCCACGAAAAAAGTTATATGACATAAAATGTGTGTTTTATCGTGCTCTACAGTTTTTGTGTAGTAAGTTTTTGTCTATCGGTTACGGTTTACCAGGTATGCAAAATTCAATAAAAATCATCCAGAATAAAGAGGTATTCAGAAGCTATTTCCAGGAAATTTAAGATATCTTATTTGGCATGTAAATATCTTAAATATAAGAGATTTTAACTAAATCATTAGAGTCATTTTTGAGAAAATCAAAACTTTAGAAACATTTTTCCATGTAAAAGTAGTTCGTGGTGGGCGATTTACTTGAAAATCTTCCTACCGCATCCTTGGAAGATACCAAACTTAAATACCAAGTTTGGTATATAACGGTCTTTTCCCTTTGAAGCTATGCTGTCCATAGACAGACACACACATACACACAAGGACGCTTTTCTATAAACTTTTTTTTTTTTTTTGGAATTAGGGGATCCTAAAACGTGTATTTCCGGTGAAACCTCGGTATCGAAATTTTGGGTGGAATATAATACTTCCTCTATACACTATCTACATAGTACGTATAGAGAAATTAAAAATGGATGACATTTGAGGTGTGATTTATTAGCATTATACTGCACCTGTTGCATAAATTTGAAAAAAAAAAAAAAAAAAAAAAAAAAAAAAAAAGGAGTCAGCTATGCTTAGTTTGGAATTTCAAACTTTCAGTCATACATGTGCAAGGAATTTAATGCGATGTCGACGTAATACCATTCTAACTCAGCACTTAGAGCAACCCTCTCAGATTGGGAGATCCTGGTTCAAATCCCGGCTGTGGTATTGCATTTTTCAGTCTGACTCTACCTATCTAATAAATTCTGTTCAAAGTGAACCATTCACTATAATCGTTTACTTGAACTGCATGTTTGTCTATTCGCCAGGAAATGAAGGCCTAAGTCGACGACTCACAGCTAACTTTATGCTCGTACATGCGTCTGGCTTGTAATACAATACACAATGGATGCATTCGCATCTCTTGTTTTAAAATTAATACAATGTCAGATGATAAATATGCAGCTAGGTTTCGCACTTGACCCTCACAGTGAAGTCACATCCCAGACCATCCGAAACAGTAATATGCTTGCTATTTATGGAACGTAGCTTTCAGCGTGGTGATCTCACAAAATAATTGAAACACTGACCTCTAAAAATGTATGCAATGCTCAGCATATATATTCCTCAGTCATATTAAACAAGGCTAGAGAAATTGGATTTTGTGTGTGTCCACTTTGAACGTTGACACTTTATATTTATTGAGAAGATGATTGTGGTGTTGACTGACTTCGCATTTCTTAGTGCAAGGAAGAGATCCAAGTGGGGTTAGCTATTAAAAATTAATGCGTTTCATTCACATGCCTTTCTCTATATCTCTGCCACAAATTATTGTTATAAAGCTTATAGTTCTATTTACTTCATGCTAATCAAGAAGCAAAATAGCAGAAGTGGTCTTAATTACTTGGTACCATAGGCTAAACTGATAGTCAAAAGCTGGTTGCTATATGATTGATGTCCCTTTGTATGGACAGGAGTTAACAAATACCCGTATGAGAAAAGTATAAGCTGAAACCAATAAAAAAGAATATCTAGGAAACGGATACCTTCAACAAAAATTTAAGGATATAAATTGTGTGTTTTGACGAGATCTACACCTTCTATTTGGTAATTTTGTCTATCTCTTACGGTTTACCAGTTATGCAAAATTCCGTAAAATTCATCCAGAATAGATGTCTTCAGAGACTATTCCGAGCAAATGTAATATGTACATTTTATTTGTCATGTAAGTGTCTTTAATACACGATATTTTAAAATCATTGGAGCCATTTTTGATAAAATCAAACATTTGGAAACCTTTTCTGTGTAAAGGGTAGTTTGCGGTGGGAGATTTTCTAGAAAAGCTTCGTGTTGCATCCTTGGAAGATACTCAACCTAAATACCAAGCCATGTTAATCAGTCGGCATTTTGCCATCGTAGGTCAGCGGTTAGAGTGACCAATTAGGGACCAGAAAATCCGTGCTTCAAATCCCGGCTATGGCACTGAATTTTTCAGTCTGACTCTACCTACGTAATATATTTTATTCGAAGTGAACGATTCACTGCAATCGTTTACTTGAACTGGATGTATCTCTGTTCGTCAGGAAATGAAGGAGGTAAAGCTTCTTCCCTTATGCTGGTACATGCTACTTACTTGTAATACAATACACAATACCCATCTCTTGTTTTAAAATTAATGCAATGTCAGATGCAGCTCGATTTCGCTCTTGACCTACACAGTGAAGTCACATCCCAGACCAGCCTAAACAGTAATATACTTGCTATTTATGGAACGTAACTTTCAGCGTGGTGATCTCACAAAACAATTGAAACACTGAGCTCTAAAAAATGTATGCAATGTATAACTAAGGCGTCGCCACAAAAACTGGATTTTTTTTTTTTTGTGTCCCAACTTTGAACGTTGATACGTATTTATTGTGATGCAGGCTGCCTCCGTATTTCATAGTGAGAGATCCAAGTGGGGTTAACTATTTAAAAAAATGTAATGTGTTCCATTCACATAACATTCTCTAGCAAATTCCAAATACAAACTAATTTTACAACATTTATTTATTTATTTATTTATTGAAAGAATAACAATAACAACTCCCCATATTTATGGGCTGCCAAAAAGGACAGAGTAAATTAACTATCTAAAGAACTCTGATGTGTACAATTCACATGACTTTATCTACATCTCTGCAACAAATTATTCTTAAAAGCTTATACTTCTATTTACTTCATGCTAATCAGTAAAAAAAATAGCAGAAATAGTCATATTACTTGCTTCTTTGTAAGTAGGAGCGAAATAAGGGAGTACCATAGGTTAAAGTGATAATCAAAAGCTGGTTGCAATGTCATTGAAGTTCCTTTGTTTGTATGGACCGCAGTTGACAAATTCCTGTATGAGAAAAGTATAAGTTTTTCATAGCAGAAACCAAAAATAAGGAATGTCTCAAAAACGACGAACTCCACGAAAAAAATGTATATAACATAAATTGTGTGTTTTAACGTGTTCTACATTTTTGTGTAGTAAGCTTTTGTCCATCTCTTACGGCTTAGCAGTTATTCAAAATTCAGTAAAATTTATCCAGAATAATCTACTCTTCAGAGGCTATTCCCAGAAAATTCAAGATATACATTTTATTTGTCAGGTAAAATATCTTTAATATACGAAATTTTAATCAAAATCGTTAGAGCCATTTTTGAAAAAATTGAAATTGTCGAAAAAGGTTCCAAGTAAAGGGTAGTTTGGGGTGGGGAGGATTTTTCTCAAAATCTTCGTGTCGCACCCCTGGAAGATACTAAACTTAAATACCAAGTTTGATATTTTACCGACTTTTCGTTTTTGAGTTATCGTGTTCACTGGCACACGGACACACTGACACACGGACACACACACACACACATACACACACGGACCTTTTTGTGAAAATACTTGTTTTAGATAAAGGGGACCCTAAAAAATATATTTCCGGTGAAATCTCTGTATCAAATTTTTGGGTGCAATACAATACCTTCTCTATACACTATGTACACATTTTGTATAGAGAAAGTAAAAGACGGAAAAAAAAAACTTGAAACTCTTCTATAAAGATAATGAAATATCGACAGTTTTCATTGGATAGCAATCGAAAAGGAAACTAAAAGCAGTAAAAGGATTATAAAACATAAATAATATAAAATTAACATCCAATAAATAATTTATATCAAAGAAATATAGACCGTGGAAATACTAAAAATGGTTATTATAGAAATGATTTCGAAGAATAGAAAGTGAAGCTCTTATTGCAGATATAGCAATTTCTTTTATTTTTCCCTTCTTCAGTCCAAACTTCAACCAGGTTTTGAAAAAAATTAAAGGGATGATGCCCCGAGCTCCGACCATGAGACCAATTACCTCTATAATATTACCAATTACCTCTATTTTGCCTTGAAGTATGGGATTATGGGTGTGTAAATATCCCTTTTCTCTTTGTCGACGTCCTCTGGTTGTCCTTTGAGTTTTTCAAAACTAACGGTAGGGTTGATAATAAATCCTATTTTTGTGTCTTCTCGAATTACAATCAAGTCAATTCGTCTGGTGCTACCGTTAGTCCATGGATTTCTTCAAACACTTTGTAGTTGTTCGTTCGCAGTTCTTTTATCTACATCATGCTAACTGAGAAAACATTGGCAAAAATGGCCTTATTACTTGCTTCCTTAGAGGTAGAAGTGAAATAAGGGATTACATTATGCTCTAGCGATAGCCAAATCTTTTAAAAGTAGTTGCTATGTGAAAAAATAGGTCGCTTAAAGCTGAAATTAATAACAAGAAATATCTAAAAATCAGTCAATTCTACAAGAAAAACGTATATGACATAGATTTTATGTTTGTGCTTTATGTTTTAGTCTATCTCTTACGGTTTAACCGTTATACAAAATCCTCCATAATTCATGCAGAACAAAGAAGTCTTCATGGACTATTCCCAGAAAATTCAAAGCATACATTATATTTCCGATGTAAACATGATTAATATGCGGTATTTTAACCAAAACCGTTGGTCATTTTTGAGAAAAACAAAATTCTCAAAAATTTTTCTATGCTAAGGTTAGTTTGTGGTGGGGGGGGGGGATATTTTACTTTCTCTAGCCTCGTATGTACAATGTCCATAGTGGTTAGAGAACGTATTGTATTCCACCCAAAAATTCGATACCGTGATTTCACCGGAAATACATGTTTAGGATCCCCTGAATAAATAAAAAAAAAAACATTTTCAAAAAAGGTCTGTGTTTGTGTGTGTGTCTGTGGACAGCATAGCTCAAAAACTAAAAGACTTGGTATTTAAGTTTTGTATGTTCCAAGGATGCTTGCTTCACGAAGATTTTCAAGAAAATGCACCCACCGCTAACTACCCCGTACATGGAAAAAATTTCGAGCTTTTTGTTTTATTAAAAATGACTCTAATTGGCCGATAATTTATCATCTCCATAGAAATATTTATGCTTGGACACAAAGTGCTTCTGATATTAAAGTGTGTAATAAGCTTCTTGAGATCATATTAAACAAAGACTTATTGTCTTGTAGAATGAAAAAGTTCCTGTTTTCCCATTCGCTGTTGAAGATTCGTTTAGGAATATTGGTTGAAGTGGAAGGTGAAGTCATCACTGCTTGTTTTTGACGTGCTATGTCAACATGAACTGAACCGGTCGATATGCTTTGTTAGTCACGAAGGGGAAAAGCTATCACACCCGCCGAGAACTGTTCGCCATGCCTGATTTAGACCATACTTGCGTTATAGATAACACGCTTCATGCATTAGTGTTGATGGTTGCATATACAACAAGGCTCACGTTGCCGTAATTTTCCGTGCCAAGTTCCAATATTGCTCGTTTGTACTAAGAATGTGGGGATCCCCGTAAAAGAGCTGCTAGTTGTGTCTGCAGCGTATTCACGTCTCCCTCGTGCTGAGCAGAAGTTTTGAGTCGCACACGCTGTACATGGCACACTGACCTGCTGAACTGGCGACAAATGAATGGAAGGAGGCTGGTATACGACACGCACAAAAACTTGTTTGACGGAACATAATGATTTACACATGCACGCAAAGTATTGCGTTATGAAGCACGTGCCACGATTACATGTTTGCTGAACATACAAATAAGGAGAAAATAAGTAGTTTTTGTTTCTCTTTACGTTAGAGATATCTCGATTACGACAATACCTATGCAATTTCGGTGTCACCCCAAATACCTGCTTCAGAATCCTAACACTGAAGAAAACTCGATTTCTTTTTACTTTCTCTACACATACTACGTACAGATTGTATAGACAGGTATTGCATTACACTGAAAAAGTCGATACTGAGATTACACCGGAAATACATGTTTTGGGAACCCCTGAATAAAAAAAGTATTTTTGGAAAATGTCCATGTGTGTGTCTGTTTTTTTTATGATAGTGTTTAACGCCGTCTTTTCCTACCATGGCACCGCAGGCGTTGACGCTGGTGACACATTGAATGAAGATGGAGCAGCGATGGAATGCGATGGCGGGGGAAACCGGAGAAGCCGGAGAAACCCCGTCCCTGCGCCGCTTTGTCCACTACAAATCTCACATGCGGTCGCTTAGGATCGATCCATGTGGGATGGTTATTTTTAGTTTATTTTAAGTTTGTTAAGAAATATTCGACATGTCGCACCGTTCCGCTCGTGAAAATTCAACACGATGAAATCCCTGCTGTATTACTTATGATAATATAATCCTATCTCTATATTACAGTTAAATATTTACATTATGTTAGCTTATTAATAATTTACAGCTTCTTGCTGCCACAAAATTTGAACTAGATTCAAGAGGTAGACATAAAAGCAAAACTTTTCTCTGCCAGAACAGAGCAGAGAAAGTTGTGCAAATGCTATACATTGGATTTCTCTGTTATGTAATCAAATCAGATCGGATTGAACTCAATAGAGTGCATTCTTTTCTCCTTTATACTTTCTCTACCCGTGTTATGTATGTACATAGTGTATAGAGAAGGTATTGTATTGCACCCAAAAATTCGATACCGAGAATCCAGAAAAGCATTTTTAAAACAATGTCCGCGCGTGCGGTGTGTGTGTGTGTGTGTCTATGGGCAACTTACCTCAAAAACGAAAATTCCGCTATATATCAAACTTGGTATTTATGTTCAGTATCTTCCAAGGTTGCGTCAGGAAGATTTTCAAGAAAATCCCCCAACTCCAAACTACCCTTTACATGGACACAATTTCGAAAATTTTGTTTTTCTCAAAATGGTTCTAACGATTTTGATTTTAATCTCTTATATTTAAGATATTTACTTTCCAAATAAACTGTATATCTTGAATTTTCTGAGAATAGACCTCTTTATTCTGGATGATTTTTATTGCATTTTGCATTGGTGAGCCGTAATAGATAGACAAAACTTACTACACAAAAATGTAGTTCACGATAAAACACACAATTTAAGTCCTTTACATTTTGTTGTGGAGGTAACCGTTTTCGAGATATTCCTATTTATTGATTTCAGTTGTAAAGTACTTATATTTGTCTGAGACAATAAGTGTCTGTTTTTATTTTGTTGCACTCCTAGACAAACAAAGAAGCGATTTGCAATGAGGAGTGCATAACGACAGCTTTTAAAACATTTGACCATCGGTTTAGCCTAGCGTATTCTCTTATTTTCTTCCTACTTATATGGAACTAAGTGATAAGAACATTCTGTTGATGCTTTTTTTCCCCTTAATATTCTTTAACCTGGTTGGTCATATCGGACGATGAATGTAATTGTTGAAATGATGCTCAGATGATCTCGGGGTCTCTGGAGCTTATAGTTACTCGATATTCATCTTCTCAGGATAAGGGAACACCCCCAAAAAACCTTATCCGGGTAATTCATCCTAAGCGAGATTCGAACTCACGACCTGTTGAATGTGAGGCAGACAGGCTACCACTACACTACACAAGCGGATTTGTTAATGCTTATCTGAATTAACAAAGTGCAGAAGGAAGAATAATCTTATGTAATAAGTTTGTAGAGCAGCTACAGAAAGTCATGTGAAGTAACACAGATTTCTTTTGATACAGGGGACTCTAAAACGTGTGTTGCTATGTGGCTGAAGTTCCTTTGTTTGAATGGACACGAGTTGACAAATTACTATATGAGCAAAGTATAAAAGTATATGTTTCTTAAAGCTGAAACAAAAAACAAGGAATATCTAAAAAACGAACAGCTCCACGAAAAAAATGTATATAACATAAATTGTGTGTTTTAAAGTGCTCTACAGTTTTTGTGTAGTAAGGTTTTGTCCATCTCTTACGGTTTAGCAGTCATTCAAAATTTAGTAAAATTCATCCAGAATAAACTACTCTTCAGAGGCTATTCCCAGAAAATTCAAGATATATATTTTATTTGTCAGGTAAATATGTTTAATATCCGACATTTTAATCAAAATCGTTAGAGCCATTTTTGAGAAAATCAAAATTTTCGAAAAAAGTTCCATGTAAAGGGTAGTTGGGGGTGGGGGATTTTTCTCAAAATCTTCGTGTCACATCCCTGGAAGATACTAAACTTAAATAACAATTTTGGTATTCTACTGACTTTTCGTTTTTGAGTTATCGTGTTCACAGACACACGGACACACACACACACACACACATACACGGACCTTTTTGTGAAAATGCTTTTTTTGGATATTGGGGACCCTAAACCATATATTTCCGGTGAAATCTCGGTATCGAATTTTTGGTGGAGTGCAATACTTTCTCTATACACTATATACATAGTGCGTATGGAGAAAGTAAAAACGAAAAGTAGCTCAAATACTAAACTTGGTATTTCAGCTTAGTATCTTCCAGGGATGCGACACGAAGATTTTGAGAAAAATCCCCCCACGCCAAACGACCCTTTATATGGAACTTTCGAAAATTTTGATTTTCTAAAAAATGCTCTAACAAATTTGATTAAAATATCGTATATTAAAGATATTTACCTAACAAATAAAATGTATATCTTGAATTTTCTGGGAATAGCTTCTGAAGACCTCTTTATTCTGGATGAATTTTGCTTAATTTGGCATAACTAGTAAACCGTAAGAGATAGACAAAAACTTAGGTCTTGTTAAAATACACAAGTTATGTCATATACATTTTTCTCGAGGAGCTTACCGTTTTAGAGGTATTCATTGTTATTAGTTTCAGTTGTGAAGTACTTATACTTTTCTAAGACGGGAGTTTCCGTTTTTCTTTTGTTCTACTCCTGGCCAAGAAAATAAGGGATTTGTAATGACAATCGCATAACGACAGCTTTTAAAACATTTGACTATTGGTTTAGCCTAGTGTATTCCCTTATTTTCTTCCTACTTATACGGAACTAAATAATAAGAACATTGTGCTAATGAGTACCACGATTAGCAAGGTGCAGTGAGAAGAAGAATCTTATGTATGAAGTTTGTAGAACAGCTAGAGAAAGTCATGTGAGTGTAACACATCAGATTTTTTTTTTTTTTTTTTTGGTTACAGGGGACCCAAAACATGTATTTCTGGTACGTGTACATATAGAAAAAGTTCTAAACGTTTTCGCTGTCAGAACAGAACAGAGAAAGCTATACATAGGATTTCTCTGTTATGTAATATATCAGATCGGAATGAACTCAATAGAGTGCATTCTTTTCTCCTTTTTTGTAAGTTTTAAGTGTGCACAAGGCCGTAAACAAATGCATACGATCATGGACTAAATAACACATTTTCCTTAAGATAAAACTGACATCAGTAGCGCACTAATTGCTTGAAGCACATCACTGCTCAGATAAATTTCGACGTCTGACATTTCACAAATGAAGTGGCCATGTCATCCACCAATTAGCACATTCCTCAAGGTCCTCCACTTTTCTGGGAAGTAATGAACCCTCTTGCAGAGACTGTTGTTATCCCTTCCTTCATCAACTTTGCTATGTCCGGAGTTATTACATGATAAACATCAAACTTCATCAGCGCATGCCTCATTTGCTTTGCTTAGAATGAATTCATTTAGCAACTATCGAAGTTACAAGTACCTTTTCGTATGCAGATAAGAGTTATAAGGTACAATGTAAGAGCTGAAATATTTTAACCATAATTTGTACAGAGATGTACAGAAAGTTATGTGAATGGAACACAATAAATTTTCTTTTTTTTTAAATCAATCTACTGGTGGCTTAGTACTGTTACTCTCCCAGTGTCATAAGTAACTTTTGACAGTTGGCGGAAGATACGCCCTAGCCAGAAAGGTGCCTTTCCCTCAGGCGTAACTTTGAGGGGTAACATGTTTCTTCGTCGTAACTCACAGCAACCACCTCTTAAAAGTTCAATAGAGATAGCATCTTGAGGAACAGAATCGAAGTTAGCGCAGCACGGTATATAGTTGTGATGTGTTGACAATACAGTGTGTACGTAGTGGTACTAATAGGTCAGTGGTAGACTGTGATGTTTTCACTAGCAGTGAAGGCGAATGAGGTTGGGTGGGTGGTAAATATAAATAACACTGATTTACGGGAACTAACAATTTTAATATTAACTAATTCAATTGCTGTTGTGCCATAAGTCATGGGTATCATTATCCGTTTCAACATTCGTAACGTCTTAAATGTGAATCGTCTCCGATTGGCACATAAACAGGCGTTGTATTGTGAAAAACTTGGTTCCACATCATAAGATGTGAAAATATGACACATCATCGACTATTGGGTAAGCTACTCCATCAGAAAGTATTTCTGTAGCAACATCTAGTAGCATATTTCGTATATCACGTATTATTGAAAATCCGACATTTTTTCCAAACAGAACAGGTATCACGGATCTCTGATTAATTGCTTGCACAAGTTCATTGACAGCTTTCAGGACTTGAGTCTTCTGTGTGAATTGCAAGTCTTAATGCAATCCATTTGAAGCAAGATTTTACAATCTTGATTAAAGAACATGCACTATTATCAAAGTTATTAATTATGTGTAAAACAGTGTTGTAATATACACCATAGTATACTGCTGCGTCGAGCCACGTTCCCCAACGCATTACTACAGGTTGTTTACATGCGGCGTATGCAGTCGCCAATACAGGTCGGTCTCTACTCGGTAGGTGTGCAACTGGTATCCGCATGTGTCCCTCTGTCGTCTCCAAGATGCTGCCCCTAGTTATTATAACCGCTTTAGTCTGGCGTATTCCCTTACACCCACTCTTCCAAACCCAAACCCAAAACCAAACCCAAACCCAGTCACTCTCTTCAAGGCCTGCAACAATCACATTCATCAAACCGCCTTCAAAACATTAAAAATCCAGTACAATACAACCAGCAACAAATTGAAGATAGCAATATTGAACATGAGAACTTTAGCAGGTGAAAACAATTGACGGAACAAGAAGAAGCAGGCCACAGAAAGTAAGACGTCAGTAAAGAATTTTTAATGTTGGACCCAAAGGCCTAAAAACAGCCAAGGACCGGCAAGGGTGAAGACTGCTGACTGAAGCAGCAACAAAAGAATGATGATCTATCCCAAAATGGCCACTCGGGTTAGTCAGAACAGCCACTTTGCCAGCCTTTGCCCTTCAGGGATTCTACGAGCTAATTCTAACTCTGATTCTAATCCTCTTGTATCAAAATCATTTCTAAAATTGTTTATCCCGATTAATAGAAAGTAGATAGAACAAGAATGTTTTGTAACCGTAATCTCTTATGCGGGTCGACTCCTTAGCGCGGTGATAGCGTAGCCGATTACCAAGCGGGAGACCTGAGTTCAATTCCTGGTACCGGCGTGGGGATTTTTTCCCTATGGGAGACCTGGTCCGGGGTGCACTCAGACTCGTGAGGTCCCTGGGGGGGGGGGCCAATTTAGGAGCTACTTGATGGAGAAGTAGCGGCTTCAGCTCATGAGGACCGCATTAACCGGCCAGGCGCTAACCACGTCTCACACTCTAATACTGGACCCATCACAGACGGAGATGGGGGACGCAGCGATCGGGCGGCAGGCCAAGGTTCCTTGTGAGCTGTTGTGCCATGGAGTTACAATCCCGTAGTGCTACAGTGCTATTAGGGCCTTGGCCTACCAACCCGACTGCTGCCTCTCGTCCACGTACCGACCGATGTGGTCAGCATCATGCATCCTCCATCAGAAATGATGTTTTCGCTACTCCTCTCTTTCCTCGCGATGCTGAATAGGCACCGGGCCTTAGCGCGACTTCGGATCCGAAACCGTGCGCTTTCGGTGATCGGGAACCAAAACTACACGTTCTAGGCCACTGCGCCACGACTTTGGTAAGAATAGCAAGCTAAATTGTTCATACATGGCAAAAAATATCGCCTTTATAATTATTAGCTTATTATATATTATAATAACCGATTTAATTTCAATCAGATATCTTATATAAGATAAGATATTAAGAAAGCAATATTTACCACCAAATGTTTCAGACCACAACTATGGATTGACGGCCTATATGGATGTAACGTTGGACGCTGGGTATCATAAAATTGGGTTATTACTTTCTCTTCACGTACTATGTACATAAAGTTTAGAGAAAGTATTGTATTACACCCAAAAATTTGATACCGAGATTTCACCGCTATTAAATATTTTGATACCTACTGAATAAAAATAACATTTTTAGAAAAAGGTCCGTGTGTATGTGTGTGTCTGCGGGCAGTATAGCTAAAAAACGAAAAGTTCATTACCACCAAACTTGACATTTAAGCTCAGTATCACCTAATACACGAAGATTTTTAAGAAAATCCTCCCATTCCCAACTACTCTTTACTTGGAAAAAATGTCGAAAACTTTGATTTCCTCAAAAATGATTTTGATTAAAATATCATATGTTAAAAATATTTACATGACAAATAAAATATATATCCTGAATTTTCTGGGAATAGCCTCTGAAGATATCTTTATGCTGGATGAAGTTTGCGGAATTACTGTGAAAGCGTAAAAGACAAAAACTTAAGACACAAAAATGCAGAGCTCGTTAAAACACACAATTAGTTATAAAACCTATTTTTTTTCGTGGAGTTGACCGTTTTTGAGATATTCCTTGTTATTTGTTCCACTTTTAAAATACTTGTACTTCTCTGATATGGGAACCTGTCAACTCCAAGCCACGCAAAGAAACAGATTTCAATCCCATAGCAATAACATTTGACTGTCGATTTAACCTGTGTATTCGATTATTTCCCTTATACTTATTAAGACATTTTTGCTAATGTTTATCTCGATTAGCATGAAGTAGATGGATGAATGAGCTTATTAACAATAATTTATTATTCAGAAATGTAGAAAAAGGCATGCAAATGGAACCAATCAGATTTTTGGCATCAGTTGGTCTCAAAATGTGTATTTCTGCTGAAATCTGGGAATCTAATTTTTGGGTAGAACACAATACCTTCCCTATTATACACTATGTACATAGTATGTGTAGAGAAAGTAAAAAGTTCTGAAACCGAAAGAGGTTTTATAGGACTAAGTTTTAGTTTCAGAACAGAAAATAGTCTCTGTGATGGTTCATTGACCATTGTAAATGTGTTTTTCTTCGATATGAAACATGAAAGTTTATAGTCCTAGGAATTCATAAGTGGTTGTGTAGTTGAGGTTAAAAGGAAAAGAAATAACACATACAATAATTTTGTTTTCCAAGAAAATAACCGTTATGTATCATTCTGACAATGAAAGCACTATAAAAATAAATGAAGCCTCAACTACTCTTGCAGCTTTTGGTCGTTTTGGAACATAAGAAAACATTCTTAGCATATTTGACTGGTTAGAGAAGTTTCTTGAGGAAACCTTTTGACATTGTTGACGTCTATTTCAAAGTGATTGGTACCGCCACTTTCTGGCGCGTACATGATGAGAAAATTTACAGTGAAAGTCTCGGCTGATTTACTGCAGACAAGGCTATAAACTTGTTTGCTCTCAGCCAGAGAAGAAGAAGAAAAAAACTAATGGAACACACTTCCTGTGCTTTCAATGGCAGTGTTAATGTATCTAAAGGTTTGCAGCAGGCGATAATGTTATCATTAAGGTCATAATCTTCGACGAAACATAACAGCAATAATTGAGAATCGTTTACTATGAAGTAGCCTGGTTTAGTAAGATGACTCATAAATGATTTTGAACGGCCAGGAAAAGCTTTATGATAGCAGCTTCTATCGGAGTAATTCATTTACACCCAAAGTGTACGATTCCTTCCTAAAGGAAGGGAAAACACTTGCATTTCTTCTAAATCTATTCTTCCTCCTCCTCCTCCTCCTCTTCTTCTTCCTCCTCTTCTTCTTCCATACAAGTATAGGGGTATGGCGGTTAAAGCTCTCGCACGTTACTCATAAGCCAACTTCTCGCGAGAGTGGCAACGAGTCTCGTGTAACGAGAACTAATGCATAAGAGCGAGTATTCTCGTAACTACAGGCGAAGTAGGTTGACTTATGATCCGTAGTATAAACTGGTTACGTAATAACTAGGATCGGGATTTTTAGGCTTTAAGTAAGTTAGAGGGTATCAAATAACTTTTATGTTTCAAGCCGTTGGGTGCTAATGTGTGGATTTTATTTATAAAAAAAATCTGGTGTGTTTCATTCCCATGACTTTTTCTACAACTCTGCAACAAGTTATTGTTAAAAAGGTTAAGCTTCTACTTACTTGATGTTAATTGAGAAAACTTAGAAGAAATAGTCTTATTTGCTTCCTTGTGAGTGGAAGGGAAATAAGGGAATACCATAGTTTAAAGTGATAGTCAAATGCTGGTTGCTGTATGTCTGAAGTTCCTTTGTTTGTATGGTCAGGAGCTGACAAATGCCTATGAGAAAAGTAGAAGTTTCTTAAAGCTGAAACTAATAACAAGGAATATCTCAAAAACGATCAACTCTACGAAAAAAGTATGGCATAAATTATGTATTTTATCGTGATCTATATTTTTTGTGTAGTAAGTTTTTGTCTATCACTTACGGTTTACCAGTTATGCAAAACACAATAAAAATCATGCAGAATAAAAAGGTCTTAAGAGGCAATTCCCATAAAATTCAAGATATACATTTTATTTGGGTTGTAAATACCTTTAATATACGGGATTTTAACAAAACCGATAGAGCCATTTTTGAGGAAATCAATATTTTCTAAAGTTTTTCCACGTAAAGGGTAGTTTGTGGTGGGGGGATTTTCTTGAAAATATTCTGTCGCATCCTTGGAAGACACTAAACATAAATACCAAGTTTGGTATTTAACGATATATTCGTTTTAGAGCTATGCTGTCCACAGACAGACACCCACACCCACACACACTAAAACACACACACACACACACACACACACACACACACAACCCTCGGATCTCGGTTTCGATCCCAACTTGGTGAGGTGCCCACTCCGCATCGTGAGGAAAGTGAGGAGCTGCGATAGGCAGCGATTCTGATCACGAAAGCCAGCACTCCAGCTAGGGGATGCGTGGTGCTGGTCTCACCGATGGATGATCGTCCACTTGTCCTGCGTAAGTGGACATGAGACGTCAGTCGGGTGAATAGATCAAGGCCTTAATATGATGATTAGGGTATTAAGGGCGCCGAACTTATAAGGTCATTAGCACCTTATAAAACAAAAAGTTCTGATGTGTTCCATTCCCATGACTTTCTCTACTTCTCTGTAACAAATTATTGTTTAAAATCTTATGCTTCCATCTACTTCATGCTAATCGAGATACACATTATCAGAAATGCTTTATTGTAAGCAGAAAGGAAATAATGAAACACACTAGGCTAAAACGATAGCCAAGTTTTATAAAAGCTGGCACCCATGTGGATGAAACTGTTTCTTTGCATTGCCAGGAGTTGACAAATTCCCGTGTGTGAAAAGTAATTTAAAACAGAAACCAATGGCAAGGAATATCTCAAAAAATGGTCAACTCCACGAAAAAATAATATAACATAAATTGTGCGTTTTAAGGACCTCTACATTTTTTTTGTAGTAAGTTTTTATCTATCTCATGCGGTTTACCAGTTATGCAAAATTCCTCAAAATTCATCTAGAATAAAGATGTCTTCAGAAGCTATTCCCAGAAAATTCAAGATGTACAATATATTTGTCGTGTAAGTACCTTTAATATACGGCATTTTTATCAAAATCGTTAGAGCCATTTTTGAGAAAATTGAAATTTTCGAAAATATTTCCATGTAAAGGACAGTTTGGGGTTGGTGATTTTCTTGAAAGTCTTCGTTTTGCATCCTTGGAAGATACTAATACCTAAATACCAAGTTTGGGATTTTACCGACGTTTCGTTTTTGAATTATCATTTTAACAGACACACGGACACACTGACACAGGGACACACAAACACGGGCCTTTTTCTAAAAATCTGACGTGTTTCATTCACAAGGCTTTCTCTACGTCTCTGCAAGAAATTATTTAAAAAGTACATTCTTCTGCCTACTTTAAAATAATTGAGATAAACATTAGCAGATTACTTCCTTACTTGTAAGTAGGTGGAAGGAAAGTAAGGAAATACTCTAGGTTAAAACGAATGTGAAATCTTTTAGAAACTGATAGCCATGTGGCTGAAATCCGTTTCTATGCAGCGCCAGGAGTTTACAGCTTTCCGTATGAGAAAATGTTAAGTATTTTAAATCTGAAACAAATAACTAGGAATATTTCAGAAATGGTCATTTCCAACTATCGTTTACGGTTTAGCAAACATACAAAATTCCGAAAAATTCATCCAGAATAATGACTTCAGGGGCTATTCCCAGAAAATGCAAGATATATATTTCAACTGCGGTGGAAATGGCTTTAATATGTGGTATTTTAATCAAAATCATTAGTCATTTTTGAGAAAATAAGAATTTTCGAAATGTTTTCCATGTAAAGGGTAGTTTGGGGTGGGGAGATTTTCTTGAAAATCTTCGTGTCGCATCGTTTGAATATACTAAACCTAATTACCAAGTTTGGCATTTAACGGTCTTCATGTTTTTGAGCTATACTATTTACAGACTCAAACGGACCTTTTTCTAAAAATTATTTTTTCGGACTCGGGGGATCCCAAAATATGTATTTCAGGTGAAATCTCGATACCTAATTTTTGAGTGAAATGCAATACGTTCTCTATACACTACGTGCCTAGTAGTGTAGATAAAGTAAACATTTAATTTTTAGAGCATTTTTGGCGTAAGTTTTTGTTGGATATCCTTAGACAGCTTCAGTTAGTGGTTCATTTATTTATTTGTGTATAAATATGTTGAAAGGAAAACATGTACTTGCAATGAAAGCATGTTGGGGTTACGGCATGCCGCGCGCTGTCCCAAATTGAGATACACTCCAGTGTCAGCAGACGCACGCAGTGAAGTGGACGACTCGTTAAGAGTGAACACATTCCGTGCGCATGCGTGCATATTATCTACAGCTTAATGAAGACACTTGTCCGCTAGAAGCCCATAAAACACTTGGTCGGTCGGGTTCTTCCCTCCCCCTCATCCCGCTAATCTTATTGGTGAGGTCATCATCGGATTTACGAGTCTCGTGCTGCTACCAAATTCTAGTTATTATACCCCATTTGAAGGAAATTCGGTTGTTGTCTCGCTGTAATGACACTACAGTCATTTGTTTGTTACATACCAAATCTTATTCTGTGGCAACAAAAGTATATATAGGTTCAGTAGTGGCATCACTATATACATATATACAATGGTGATATTAATTCTGAAGCTATTTTTACTTTCTCCATACGCACTATGTACAGTGTATAGAGAAAGTATTGCACTCCACCAAAAATTCGATACCGAGATTTCACCGGAAATATATGTTTTAGGGTCCCCGATATCCAAAAAAAAGCATTTTCACAAAAAGGTCTCTGTGTGTGTGTGTGTGTGTGTGTGTGTGTGTGTGTGTGTGTGTGTGTCCGTGTGTCTGTGAACACGATAACTCAAAAACGAAAAGTCGGTAAAATACCAAACTTGGTATTTAAGTTTAGTATCTTCCAGGGATGCGACTCGAAAATTTTGATTTTCTCAAAAATGGCTAACGATTTTGAATAAAATTTCGTATATTAAACATATTTACCTGACAAATTAAATGTATATCTTGAATTTTCTGGGAATATCCTCTGAAGAGTAGTTTATTCTGGATGAATTTTACTTAATTTTGAATAACTGCTAAACCGTAAGAGATGGACAAAAACTTACTCCACAAAAAGTGTAGAGCACATTAAAACACACAATTTATGTTATATACATTTTTTTCGTGGAGTTCGTCGTTTTTGTGACATTCCTTATTTTTGGTTTCTGCTATGAAATCGTATACTTTTCTCATACAGGAACTTGTCAACTCCTATCCATATAGACAAAGGAACTTCATTGACATAGCAACCAGCTTTTGACTATCACTTTAACCTACAGTTGTCCCTTATTTCGCTTCTATTTACAAGGAAGCGAGTAATTAGACAATTTCTGCTATTTTTTTTCTGATTAGCAGAAAGTAAATAAAAGTATAAGCTTTTTAAGAATAATTTGTTGCAGGGATATGGAGAAAGTCATATGAATGGTGCACATCAGATTTTTACTTTCTCAACAAGCACTATATGCATTGTGTATAGAGAAGGTATTGCATTCCACCCAAAAAGTTGATACCGCCATTTCACCGGAAATACAAGTTTTGGGTCCCCCTGAATCCAAAAAAAGCATTTCTGGAAAAAGGTCCGTGTGTGTGCGTGTGTGTGTGTGTCTGTGGACAGCATAGCTCAAAAACGAAAATTCGATAAAATACAAATTTGGTATTTAAGTTTTGTATCTTCCAAGGATGCAACACGAAGATATTGAGAAAAACCCCCCACACCAAACTACCTTTTACATGTAACCTTTTTCGAAAATTTTGATTTTATCAAAAATGGCTCTAACGATTTTGATTAAAATATCGCTTATTAATGATATTTACCCGACGAAAATAATGTATATCTTGAATTTTCTGGGAATAACCGCTGTAGATTACCTTATTCTGGATAAATTTTACGGAATTTTATATAATTGCTAAACCGCAAGAGATGGACAAAAACTTGCTGCACAAAAAACGTAGAGCACGTTAAAATACACAATTTATGATATATACACTTTTTTCGTGGAGTTGATCGTTTTTGAGATATTCCTTGTTATTGGTTTCAACTTTAAAAAACTTTTCTTATACAGGAATTTGTCAACTCGTGCCCATACAAACAAAAGAACTTCAGACACATAGCAGCCAGCTTTTGACTTCACTTTAGCCTAGTATACTCCCTTATTTCACTTCTACTTACAAGGAAGCAAACAATGAGACTATTTCTGCTAATTGTTTCTCGATACCATGAAGTAAATTGAAACATAAGTTTTTAGCAATTTGTTGGAGGGATGTAGAGAAAGTCATGTGAATGGATCACATCAGATTTTTATAAAAAGTTCCGTGTGAGTGTGTGTGTGTGTCTGTGAACTGATAACTCAAACTTGGTATATCAGTTTAGTATCTCCTCGGGATGCGACACGAAGATATTGAGAAAACCCACCCACCTCAAAGTACCCTTTATCTGGAAGGATTTTTGATAATTTTGATGTTCTCAAAAATGGCTCTAACGATTTGGATTAAAATACCGGATGACTTTTTTTTTATATAGGGAACATAAAACGGTGAAATTTCGGCATGGAATTTTTGGGTGAAGGGTTACTTTTTCTACCTACGTACGAGGCGTATTCCAAAACTAAGGTCCGTTTGGTCATAATGAAAATATCGCTCATGAGACAAGATTTTTATTGACAGTACTATGTGACTACATATCTAATTCATGTTTGCCGTTCATATCTATCCATATCTACTTCTTTCTCCCTTCGGCATAGACGTCTGCCGCCTGTGAGCTGAACCATTTGGTAACGCTCGTCTTGAGCTCATCGTCAGCTTGAAATCGTTGTCCACCAAGCCACCGTTTCAAATGCAGGAAGAGGAAATAGTCACTTGGTGCAAGATCGGGACTGTACGGAGGGCCGTCAAGGTGTTCCTAACGAAACTCTTGGTTTGGGCAGCGGTATGCGGGCCTGCGTTGTCGTGCAGGAGGATGATGTTAGACGACAGTTTCCTGCGGCGTCGATTTTATATCTCACGTCTCAGTGTGGTGAGCGTTCACCAATACACGTCAGCTGTAATGGTTGTCGATGAAATCGTTCAATAGGACGCCCTTTTCGTCCCAAAACACGATATCCATCAGTTTGCGATTCGTGTACGGCGATTGCTTATACTTTCTTGGTTTGGATGAATCGGAATGGTGCCACTGCATTGACTATTGTTTTGATTCTACGTTGGTGTACGCTATCCACGTCTCATCACCCGTAACAATGTGGGACAACAAACCATCTCCATCTTGTCTATATCGCCCCAAAAACTGTCGCTCACTATACATTCGTTGCTCTTTGAGCTGACCGGTGAGCAGTTTTGGCACCCACCTCGCCAACATTTCCGATATCCGATACCAGTGACAACCCTGTAAAGTGTGGTGTGAGCAATATGTCAAAATTCCATAGCCAGATCACTAATCGTCAAACGCCGATCATTTTGAAGTTTTTAGTTCACTTGAACAACGATGTCGTCGGTCTGAATACTGGGCTTGTCACTCCGCTGTTCATCGTGCACATTTGTGCGGCCAATTCGAATGGATGTTCGCTGCTGACGATCCTTTTGCCAGCAAAAGAAAACTAATCACGCCGCACACTTCACAAGTGGCGGGGGCTACGATTGTCGCGGCTATTTCGATCTGCTCTCGCCAGGCAAGCGCCTACTGCGGCACACAAACACTACTAGAAGTTGGTAGATAGTGCAGCAGGCGTGAAACGTCATTCAAGCCTATCATTGGTGTCATAATGTCCACCGGACGTTAGTTTTGGAATACGCCCCGGACCATATTGAGAAAGTAAACATCTGGTTTCTGAAGTACCTCAGGAAGATGGCATTATTGCTTTGAAGGACTGGTTTCATCAAATACAAAAATCTATTGATGTTAAAGCGTAATATTTTAGAGAACAACACAATATTTAAAAAAAATGAAATTCTTATCTGATTCTTCACCCACATACTCAAGCAATATCAGGTAAGCCAATTAGTAACTGATAGAACGTTTTTCAAATTAGTCCCGTAATCTACTGGAATGACCTAAGTTTTGATCAGTAAATATTTAAGTAAATGACATTGAAATAAGATGAAGGAAGGTCCACAAGTCACAAGGGTGTGAAGAGTAATGGGTTCTCCATTGTATAGGAGAGTTTCATAGATAAAACTTACTTCAGATGTACAATAAAGTTCATAGTTCATTCAAAAGCATCTATAGTATATAGCGCACTAAGAACTGTAAGTTATACTTATCAGGTGGGTATGCATTTCCCAAGCATTCGAGATCTAATAAGTATAATTTATTTACAGTTCGTGGTTACCCAATTACTTTTCGAAATAATTGAAAAAAAAACTGTAAAAAAAAACCCAATAATAAATTAAACATATTTTTGAATGCGTTACTGAACATTAAGAAAAAAATCTGATGTGTTCTATTCATATGACTTTTTCTACATATTTGCAACAAATTATTGTTAAAAAGCTTAAAGTTCTATCGACTTCATGAAAATCGAGGTAAAAATTAGCAGGAAGTTTTTCTTGTAAGTAGAAGGGAAACAATGGGATACACTGGGCTAAAACGACACTTAACTCTTTTAAAATGAATGACATTCGTTTCTTTGCGTTGATGAATTCCAGCGTGCGAAAAGTTTTAAGTATTTTAAAACTGAAATCAATAACAAGGAATATATAAAAAATGGTCAACTCCACGAAAAAAATGTATATGACACACGTTATGTGTTTCAACGTGATCTACATTTTTCTGTAGTAAGTTTTTGTCTATCTCTTACAATTCAGCAGTTACGCAATATTCCGTAAAATTCACCCAGAATAAACAGGTCTTTAGAGGATATTCCGAAAAATTGTAGATATATATTTTATTTGCAATATAAATAACTTTAATATATGATAATTTATACAAACTTTAAGGCCTTTTTGAGAAAATAAATTTGTTCGAAATGTCCATGTAAAGGGTTGTTTAGGGGGGGATTTGCTTGAAAATCTTCGTGTCACATTCTTGGAAGATACTGAACTTAAATACCAAGTTTGGTATTGAACGGAGTTTTCGTTTTTGAGTTATCGTGATCACAGACACACACAAACGGACCTTTTATTGAAAATAATTTTTTGGATACAGGGGACCCTAAAACATGTTTTTCCGGTGAAATCTCGGAATCGGTTTTGAGTGCAATACAATACCGTCTCTATACACTGTGTACATAGTACATGTAGAGAAAGTAAAAATGAATTCTCAGTGTGAACAAATAAAAATTTACACCTAAATTATATGGACTTATACACTCTTTTGTTCATGAATGTTGCAACAGATTCTTTACTCGAAGAAGCACATGTCTTGAGTATTACGTCATTTCCTAATTATACTGTAAGTATTAATGAACTCTCAAAGTCTTACTGTAAGTACCTACAGTGCTTGTTGGCATGGCAATTAATACATTTAGCTTACATTACTAAATATGTGTTCAGAATGATTAACTTACTTATCAAGTATTTCAAAAAGAGTATTTAAATTCGCACAACGTCTTGTTGAGATGGGTTAAAGCTTTAATCACGTGACTATAGAAATAGTTGAAGAGGCAAGAACAACTTTGTCCGGACTGGATCCTCCCTCCGCCTTATTTAAGCTCATAAAGTTTCCGTATTTGGACTAGTGAAAAACCGGCTCTAATCGGGAGGACCCTTAAATGACGAGAAAGTGTGTGCCACGAGCCGGGGAAGAGCCGTACAACAATGTTCTTGGGCGCGTTCGTCTTGTCCATCCACGAACTCTTACTTATAGGGAACACAGAGAGGCTGCAGAAAAAAAAAAAATGATGTGTTCCATTCACATGACTTTCTCTACATCTCTGCAACAAATTATTGTTAAAAAGCTTAAGCTTCTATTTATTTCATGCTAATTTAGAAAACATTAGCAGAAATACCTTGCTTCCTTCTAAATAGAGGCAAAATAAGGAAATACCATAGGTTAAAGTGACAGTCAAAAGCTGGTTGCTATGTGACTGAAGTTCATTTATTTGTATGGACATGAGTTGACATATTCCTGTATGAGAAAAGTATGTTTTTCAAAGCTGAAACTATAAACAAGGAGTATCTTAAAAACGATCAAATCCACAAAAAAATGTGTATAACATAAATTGTGTGTTTTAAACTGCTCTACATTTTCTGTGTGATAAGTTTTTGTCCATCTCTTACAGTTTAGCAGTTATGCAAAATTCTGAGACTATTCTCAGAAAATGCAAGATATACATTTAATTTCTCGTGTAAATATCTTTAATCTATGATATTCTATTCAAAATCGTTACAGCCATTTTTGATAAAATCAAAATCTTCGAAAGAAGTTCCATGTAAAGGATAGTCGGGGGTGAGGGGGTTTCTTAAAAATCTTCGTGTCACATCCTTGGAAGATACCAAACCTAAATACCAAGTTTGGTTTTTAACGGACTTTTCGTTTTTGAGCTATGCTGCCCACAGACACACTCAAACACATGTTTCTAAAAAGGCTTTTTTTGGATTGAGGGGGGTCTCAAAACATGTATTTCCGGTACAATCTCGGTATCAAATTTTTGGGGTGCATTACAATACCTTCTCTATACACTATATACATAGTACGTGTAGAGAAAGTAAAAAAAGTCTTACAAAAGATTCTTCTTCCTGTTCCATGTTGATCGAGATAAGCTTATTACTTACTTCCTTATAAGTAGAAGGGACTATGCTAAAGCGACAGTCAAATGTTTTAAAAGCAGTCACTATGCAATTATCATTAATACGACGAGTGTTTTCATGTTGTCGATAATTCACGACTGGAGCGAAGCGACTAGAGTCAATTGTCCTAAGAGATGCAAACTCGAATTGCATTTGATAAGGCAATTCAACGATTAATAATTGATAATATATAGGAAGGGAGATTTTATCAGAGTATGGTTGTAATACCTGCATTGGTTCCCAAATGGTATATGACGCATTCGACCATGTTTATTTACCATTTTTATTTCCTTTCTTCACTGCCTCCTGAATTCTGATATGGTCGACCGTGTCTGCACCTACTGTATGCGGAACAATTACTTTATTTCAGCTTTTAATAACTAATACATGAAATGGAAACAAAAGTTATTTTAGTTGGGGTTATTGCATTCATCCCATACATAAGAAATACAAAATAATTATTTTCTCTCCTTTTTTGAACGAAATACATTATGAACTGGATAAAACTTTAAATAATCATTGTAACTGAATTAATTTTAAATATAATTGTGGAACTGACAGTTATTAAAAGTGAAGATTGCTTGCCTGGATTGTCACCTAGTAACGAATAACCAAGACAGGAGATTAAAGATACGAACGTCAGGCGCGAAAGGATTTCAAATAAATGAACATCAGCTGCGATAAGATGTTTCGACAACATTGCACCAGTCAGATGACCGCTATTGGTTGAAATTCCTAATCTAGACCATTCCATTGGCGCTTTAATAGTTGAGCTGAATTGTCATTGAAGTTCGCTTCTTTACATAACCAGGAGTAAAACAAATGAAACACGGACGACTTCCTGTTTCAGAAAAGTGTAGGCATTTTAAAATTGAAACCAATATCAAGAAATATCTCGGAAACGGTTAACTGTAATAAAAATACGTGTATGATACAAATTAAGTGTTTTGACGTGATCTACATTTTTGTCTGTCTATTATGGTTTACGAGTGATGCAAAATTCATTCATAATGAAGAATCTGCAAAGGCTATTCTCAGAAAATTTAAGATGCACATTTTATTTGTCGTGGAAATATATTTAACCCTTTCAGTCCTGACCTTTTATGCTTCATTGAAACAATTATCTGTGAACCTCCTTGTCCATCTTGTAACAAAATCTCCAAAGTAGTTCTAAACTTGGCCACAGATAGCAGCACAAAACTGGAAAACTTGAAAAAATAACAGTTCACACCCCAAGTGATCTAAATAGTAATTACAGCTTTTAATTTATTACATATTCTGTAGAAAGTCATGTCCATACCAATGGACACCGGGGTTGAAAGGGTTAATATACGGTATTAATAAAAATAGCCATTTTTGAGATAAACACATTTTTACTTTCTCTAAACGCACTATGTACATAGTGTATAGAGATACCGAGATTTCACCGGAAATATATGTTTTAGTGCCCCCTGTTTCCAAAAAAAGCATTTTCAGAAAAAGGTCCGTGTGTGTGTCCGCGTGTCTTTGAACACGATAACTCAAATCGAAAAGTCGGTAAAATACCAAACTTGGTATTGAAGTTAAGTAACTTCCAGGGATGCGACACGAAGATTTTGAAAAAAAAAAAACACCCCAAACTACCCTTTACATGGAACCTTTTTCGAACATTTTGATTTTCTTAAAAATGGCCCTAACGATTTTGATTAAAATGTTGTATATTAAAGATATTTACCTGGCAAATATAATGTATATCATGAATTTTCTGGGAATAGCCTCTGAAGACTACTTTATTCTGGATGAATTCTACGAAATTTTGCATAACTGCTAAACTGTAAGGGTTGGACAAAAACTTAACACACCAAAAATGTAGAGCAAATTAAAACACACAATTTACATTATATAATTTTTTTTTTTTTTCGTGGAGTTGATAATTTTATAGATATTCCTTATTTTAGGTTCCATCATTAAAAACTCATACAGGAATTGGTCAACTCCTGTCCATACAAACAAAGGAACTTCAGTCACATAGCAACCAGCTTTTGACTATCACTTTAACTTATGCTACTTCCTTATTTCGTTTCTACTTCCAAGGAAATAAGTAATAAGACTATTCCTGCTATTTTTTTTTTTTCGATTAGCATGAAGTAAGTACAAGTATAAACTGCTTAACAATAATTTATTGCAGGGATGTAGAGAAAGTCATGTGAATGGAACACATCAGATTTTTCAAAAATGTTTCCATGTAAGGGGTAGTTTGGGGTCCGCGGATTTCTTCAAACTCTTCGTGTGTCATCCTTAGGAGCCTTCCTTTCTTAGTCGGCTTACCCTCCCCTAGTTTAGGTCGAAACTGTTTACAATTAATTTGCTTCTTGCTTAATTTCAGTTAAATAAGGAAGATTGATAAAGCAACGCCTTTTGAGCGTAAATCAAATGTTATATTTAACTATAACCCTGAAAATTATTAAGAGCCCCCCTAGGACTTACAATGCCTAGGGGTAAGAAGACTGTCAGGGAAACCACAGAATGGAGAACCGGGAACGAGTGGTCGGCTCATAGCGTGAGGAAGCGGTTGGTGTGAAATGCAAGCGAATTATCTGATAGGAAAGGTGATGGTGGAGCAAATGGTGGAAACCGGAGGATCCGGAGAAAACCCGCCCAAGCGTCGTTTGGTCCAAGACAAATCTAACATGTGGGAGTTTGGGATCGAACCCGCCGCCTAGGTGCAAGGCGAGCGGCGATACAAACTTAAATACCAAGTTTGAGCTATGCTGTCCACCGACACTTACACAGACGGACACAGAGACACACACACTCACACACGGATTGTATTATAATATTTTTATTCAGGGCACCTAAAATATTTATATTTGCGGTATCTTCTCTACCTACTAGACACATGTCAGACAAAGTCACTGTTATGCACGTTCGCGCTACTGAAAACACCGCATTGTCAACTCGGGGGTGGCAGACGGTTGCTGGCGCGACTACTGGGATATATTTAAACTGTCCGCAAAAACTTGGGAATGTCGTCGAACCGTTTCATTTTATTTGCCCATTGTTCTGCACAGTGTCTGGGGGCCGATCACAAGGAAGTAATTTGGGCGTTGATGCCAAGGCTGCACTCGGCCCACCTGGTTCGTGTCTCTGAAGAGCCCAAGGTAGGCGTAAGAAACAGTCGTTTTCACAATATTCAGGAAGAGGTCAGTTAATTTATTGACATGTTCTGGCAAGCGAGCTGTATGGAAACCTAGAATGTCCTCTCCGACTTTTGTTCAGAACTTATACACCTTATTTGTGTTCTTCACGATTTTCTTCAACACAACAAGGTGTGCCTCTGAATATTTTAGAGTAACGGATGATTTGCACCTCCATATTCAAGTCCTGCAGCTGAGAGAAATGTCTATTATTTCCTCTTTTTACTTTCTCTACACGTACTAAGTACACTCCACCCAAAAATTCATTACCAAGATTTCACCGGAAATATATGTTTTAGGGTCCCCTGTATCCAAAAAAAGCATTTTCAGAAAAAGGTCCGTGTGTGTGTGTCTGTCTGTCCGTGTGCGTGAGTCGGTGAACACGATAGTTCAAAAACGAAAAGTCGGTAAAATACCAAAGTTGGTATTTAAGTTTTATATCTTCCAGGGATGCGACAAAAAGATTTTGAGAAAAATCCCACCACCCCAACTTACCCTTTACGTGGAACTTTTTTTGAAAATGTTGATTTTCTCAAAAATGGCTCTCAGGATTATGACTAAAATTTCATATATTAAAGATATTTACACGACAAATAAAATTTATATCTTGAGTTTTCTGGGAAGACTATTCTGGATGAATTTTGCGTAATTTTGAAGAACTTCTAAACTGTAAGAGATGGACAGAAACTTAAAACACAAAAAGTGTAGAGCACCTTAAAATACATAATTTGTCTGGTATGCATTTTTTCGTGGAGCTGATCGTTTTTGAGATACTCATTGTTTTTTGGTTTCAGCTTTATAAAACAAACTTTTCTCATACAGGAATTTAACAATTCCAGTCCATACAAACAAAGGAACTTCAGTCACATAGCAACCACCTTTTGATTATCACTTTAACCTATGGTACTCCCTTATTTCGCTTCTATTTACAAAGAAGCAAGTAACAGGACTATTTCTGCTGATTTTTTCTCGATTAGTATGGAGCAAATAGAAGCATAAGCTTTTTAACAATATTTTGTTGCAGAAATATAGAGAAAGTCACGTGAATGGAACACATCAGATTTTTATAATACAAACTGGAATATCTATACACGTGTAGAGGGTTTTAAATGTATATGAAAGTATATTATTTAATTAGGTGCAAAAGCCGTGGTGAGTGAAGGGTGAAAAAATTTATTTTCTGTTTATTATTTTATAAATTAGTTAGACGTCATAAGAACCTAATCTTTAAGTTTTAGATTTAAATTCAATCTAGAACTTTTTTTAACTTTTCCATTTGTATAGTCCCATTTAACTTCAATGATCATATCGGAGGCTTTGACTAGTGAAACAACTCGTATTACTGTAGGTTTAGAACATTAGGTTAATGTTTTTTATATCACTAAACACACGCACATTCACTATCACATACATACTTCCAGGGAAAAGTTCAAGTTAAAGAAAAATTCCCCACCCCAGCTGGGAATCGAACCTGGGACCTCCGGATGAGAAATCAGCTCGCTGACCACTCGAGCACGGAGGGGTTAAAAATTGTTGTGTTAAACATGTGTTTGTATAAAGGGCTGCAATGCGTTACGCCCACTTTCTGTCAGACAGAATGTTCAGAGAATAGTCTCAAATTTTTACTTTCTCTACACGTACTACGAGGGCCGTTTCTTTTTTCAACCTCCGATAGGCTATAACTTAAAGACAAGTTCATAGAAAACAATTATTTTATTACTAAAAAGTTTTGCACAGCTATGGTTACTTTTCAACATAATCACCAAAAAGATTGAGACATTTATCGTACCTGTGCACAAGCTTTGCAATACCCGCTTCAAAGCATGTTGCCGCCAATGATTTAAAATGAGCATTGGCGTTGTTTTGAAGATAGTTTGAAAGTGCTGCCCTCCTAGCCACGTCTTTAGTTCAGGGAAAAGGTGAAAGCCCTGGGTGCCAGGTCAGGACTGTACGGCGAATGATCGAAAATGTCCCATTGAAATTGTTCTAGAAACCGATGGGTTGTGCCAGCAGGGTGTGGACGGGCGTTGCCATGGATCAACACAATTCCTGAAGTCAGCATTTCTCTTCGTTTGTTTTGAATGGCTCTCCGCAAACGTCGCATAGTACCTTCAAAACAACATCAATAATCATTTGAAATCATTGGCGGCAACATTTTTTGAAAGGGGTATTTCAAAGCGTGTGCACAGGTACGAAAATTACCCTTTACCTGAAATCACCCTTTACATGGAAAAATTTCGAAAATTTTTAATTTCTCAAAAATGGCTGTAACATTTTTGACTAAAATGTCGTATATTAAAGATATTTACAAGACAAATGAAATATATATATCTTGATTTTTTGGGAATAGCCTCTAAAGACATCTTTATTCTGGATGAATTTTGCTTAACTGCTAAACCCCAAGAGATAGAAAACAATTTACTACACAAAAATGTAGATCTCGCCAAAACACACCATTTTTGGCCTTTACTTTTTTTTTTTTTTTTTTGAGGTAACCGTTTCGAAGATATTCTTTGTTATTGGTCGCAATTGTAAAATACTTTTCTCAGACAGGAAGTGTCCGCTTTTCATTTGTTCTACTCCTGGCCAAGCATAGAAGCGATTTGTAATGACAATCGCATTACGGCAGCTTTTAAAACGTTTGACTATCGTTTTAGCAGAGCGCATTCATTTAGTTCCCTTCTACTTATAAGGAACTAAGTAAAAAGGATATTCTGCTAATGTGTATCTCCATTAGCATTGTGTAGAAAGAAGAATAATCTTTTGTAAGGATTACTGTTTATAGAGCAGCTAGAGTCATATGACTGTAACACATCAGATTTTTTTCTAATTTGTTTTTTATAGTCAACATTTATTGCAGTTGTTGTATAATTGTCAAAAATGACAAGACGGCGTCTAAAAGCTTACAAGAGAGTTAGTAAAATGTATTTGGACCACTAAAGAAGAAAAGTCCTGAAGAAACAAATGCCTGTAATAGGAATATGTTTATAGCACACATTAAAACAATCCCAGGTACATAATGTCCTCAATTATCTCTTTCAGTTTTCCAAAACTTGCATTTTCATTAGGTAAGGCATCTGTTTCTCACAAGCGTATGTAAGGTATTGCAAAGAAACTTTCTAAGTTTTTCTGGATACAAGAATACAACTTTTCTCATTTGCCTGTTTGTAGTTTCTGAAAAAAAAAATCTTGAAAGTCTTACTTCAGTAGTTTTCAAGATTAATGAACCTTCTTAGTTTGACCGTCAAATATTTTAAAATCCGATTGTCATGTAGCTGAAATCCGTTTCTATGCAGGGCCAGGAGTTTAAAACTTTCCGTGTGAAAAAAGTTTAAGTATTTTAAATCTGAAGCAAATAAAAAGGAAGGTCTCAAAAATGTTCAAGTCTACAAATATATATATATGTATATATATATATATATATATATATATATATATATGACATAAATTTTGTGTTTTATCGAGATCTACGTCTTTTGTGTAATAAGCTTTCGTCTATCTCTTGCGGTTTACCCGTTATGCAAAATTCAATAATAATAATTCAGAACAAACAGGTCTTTAGAGGCTATTCCCAGAAAAATCAAGATATACATTTTATTTGTGATGTTAATATCTTAAATATTAGAGATTTTAATCAAAATCGTTGCAGCCATTTTTGATAAAATAAAAATGTTCGAAAATTTTTCCATGAAAAGGGTAGTTGGCGGTGGGGGTATTTTGTTCAAAATCTTCGTGTTGCATCATTGGAAGATACTGAATTTAAATACCAAGTTTGGTATTTATCGTACTTTTCGTTTTTGAGCTATGCTGCCCACCGACACACATACACACACGGAAATTTTTCTAGAAATGCTTTTTACTTTCTCTACACGTACTATGTACATCGTGTATAGAGAATTTTCATCATTTTCGTTAGAGCTATTTTAGAATAAATCAAAAGTTTCGACATTTTTTCCATGTAAAGAGTAGTTTTTGTTGGAGTGGAGGTCTTCCTCAAAATCTTAGTGTCTCATTCATACAAGATACCAAACTTAAATACCAATTTTGGTATTTATCGAACTTTTTGGTTTTGAGCTATGCTGCACATGTTTTTAATTTTTTTTGTTGGATTCAGGGGGTCTCAAAACATGTATTTCCGATGAAATCTCGGTATCGAATTTTTGAGTGCAATGCATTACCTTCTCTATAAACTAGTACATTCTACATACGTGCTAGAGAAAGTAAAAATCAGCAGTATCGTCTAATGTGTAAAGAGTGGTTTTGTGAAGGTACTTCAAATGTGGGCCGCTCACTTCTCGCCTCTCACCTAGGCGGCCCGGGTTCAATTCCATAGGCCGCGCCTATCACCTAGTTCGATCCCAAGCTACCGTATGTGAGATTTGTAGTGGACAAAGCAGCGCAGGGGCGGGTTTTTCCGGGTACTCCAGTTTCTCCCGCCATTGCATTCCAACGGTGCTCCATCTTCATTTCAAGTATCACCAGTGTCATCACCTGCGGTGCCACAAGTAATAAAATGATTCCCAAGTGATTGCATGTGGGAAATGAAATGGCGTGTTATTTATGGACGCTCTTTAATTACTGTGGTTCTCAGCGTCCTATTCTAAATTTGGCGTTAAAGACCGCTTAATTTTGCTCAGAGGCTTCTCTATCAGGCTTGAGGTTGTTTTACATGCCGTAAATCTACGGCTTTACTTCCCTATCGAAGGAAGCCATGCTAAAGATTTTTACACCCGAAAAAATGCATCGTCCTCCGCCGGGTTTGAACCCCGACCTTGGGTATATGAAGTCAGCATGGTAACCATTACACCACGGAGGGCGACTTTGCCTGTGGGATGTGTGGTGGACAAAGCGCCCTTTCTCCGGTTTCTCCCACCATGTCATTCTACCGGTGCTCCATCTTCATGCCAGGCAACATCAGTGTCATATGTAGTAAAAGCAGGCGTTAAAACACTGTAACAAAAACTCCAAATGATAGTTCATAGACATTAACAGACGCTTGAACTCTACACTTTTGAAGGTGGTAGGAAATGCAGCAGACAGATGCCCCGCATTGCACCTGACTTTTGGACCCGACACCTCATTAGCCTGTTAACTGTATGAGGTATTGGCGAAGAACCGCATGTAGGTGTGGGTCGTATAATGAATTCCCAGCACGGAAGCCTCCGGGGGGGCTTGTCCCGTGCTAATGACATGTGTAAACATGTTCCGCCCTCCGTAATGAACGTGACACCGCCAGTGCGTAATGTAACCGTTGTTAAGGTGGCTGCACAGGTCATTCACACCACTTTCCAATACACTGTTGCAGACAATAAACAGAGCACTATTTTCACTAGTCAACTCAATGTTCCTACAAGAGCAGTTTTTTTTTGTTTTTTTTTTTGGGCAAACTTCGATAGGCTATAAATCAAAGACAAGTTCATACAAAACAATTATTGTATTACTAAAAATTTCGTACGCGTATGGTTACTTTTCAACATAATCAAGGAAAAGATTGAGACATGTATCGTACCTGTGCACAAGCTTTGCAATACCCGCTTCAAAAAATGTTGCCGCCAATGATTTCAAATGAGCATTGACATTATTTTGAAGATCTTCGTACTTTACGAGTTTGCGGAGAGCCATTCAAAACAAACGAAGAGAAATGCTGACTTCAGGAATTGTGTTGATCCATGACAACGCCCGTCCCCACACTGCTGACACAACCCATCGGCTCCTTGAACAATTTCAATGGAACATTTTCGATCATCCGCCGTACAGTCCTGACCTGGCACCCAGCGACTTTCATCTTTTCCCTGAACTGAAGACGTGGCTAGGAGGGCAGCTCTTTCAAACCAACGAAGATCTTCAAAACAACGTCAATGCTCATTTGAAATCATTGGCGGCAACATTTTTTGAAGCAGGTATTGCAAAGTTTGTGCACAGGTACGATAAATGTCTCAATCTTTTCGGTGATTATGTTGAAAAGCAATCATAATTATACAAAACTTTTAGTAATAAAATAATTGTTTTCTATGAACTTGTCTTTTATTTATGGCCTATCGGACGTTGAAAAATAAAACGGCCCTGGTGTATAGTAACGAACGTTTTGGCATAACTAAATAATAACCACAGATATCAACACAAAACTTTATTTACAAAGTTGCAGTACCTTACTCTATTTCTGAACGTAATCTCCATTACTATCAAGGTATTTATTGGCACGTGGTACCGGTGTTATACTCTTACACCGCTAAAGATCTGAGCGACGATGTTGCGATTTTCACCGGTTGCGAAATCTTTTCCAACTAAAAAGTCATGTATGATGACCAAAGTGAAATACCGGTTTTTCTGAATTCTTTCACCATCAGTTACTTACAGTTCCTTCAGAACGATTGAGGTCTTTGTTGGGAACACTGATTCTTCCTTGATTACTCGTAAATATTGTGCCATTTCTTCACTGAAGACTCACTTGCGTTATTTGCCTATAAAATTCGATTGGCCGAACATTTCGTACATTCATAAAAGCGAACAAATTCTTTGGCGGTAGAAAAGTGTAACATCAGCGTTAAAAAGTGGTATCACGCGACAGTAAATATCGCGACAGAATGGAGATAACGTTGAGAAATAGAGTAAGGTACTGTAACTTTGTAAGTAAAGTTTTGTGCTGATATCTTTCGTTGTTATTCAGTTATGGCAAATCGTTCGTTATTTTCTGGATGGCTCTCGTATTTAATGTATTTGAAATGAGAAAATCGCCACAATCTAAGAAACGGGCGGGAGCTCTAAGCTTGATTTTCCTACAATCATCATCATTATCATCTTTCAAGATTTAAGCCCGTTCCCATCTCAATGTTACGTATTTTAAAATCAACTCCGTGTAGCAGTGTTCATCCATCCTATCCACATGTTGTTTCTAGTTTTGATTTTTACTTTCTCTACACGTACTATGTACATGGCGTATAGAGAAGGTATTGCATTCCACCCAAAATTCGACACCGAGATTTCACCGGAAATACATGTTTTGGGTCCCCCTGAATCCAAAAAAGGCATTTTTTGAAAACGGTCCGTGTGTGTGTGTCTGTGGACAGCATAGCTCAAAAAGGAAAAATACCCTTAAATACCAAACTTGGATGCGACACGAAGATTTTCAAGAAAATCCCTCCCAACTATCCTTTACATGAAAATTTTTTCTAAAATTTTGAATTTCGAAAATGGCTCTAACGCTTTTGATTAAAATATCATATATTATGGATATTTACCTGAAAAATAAAATGTATATCCTGAATTTTAATGGGAATAGCCTCTAAAGACTACTTTATTCTGAATGAATTTTACGGAATTTTGTTTTCGGTTTCAGCTATGAAAAACTTATTCTTTTCTCATACAGGAATTTGCCAACTCCTGTCCATACAAACAAAGGAACTTCAGCCATATAGCAACCAGCTTTTGACTATCACTTTAACCTATGGCACTCCCTTATTTCGCTTCTTCTTACAAGGAAGCAAGTAATAAGACTATTTCTGCTACTTTTTTCTCGACTAGCACGAAGTAAATAGAATCATAAGCTTTTTAACAATAATTTGTTGCAGAGATGTCGAGAAAGTTATGTGAATGAAACACATTAGATTTTTTTCTAGTAGGTTGAAGATTTTTAATTCTTTACGTAGGTCTTCGCTCTTCATTTTGTTAGTGTATACCCTGCTAAGTGTCTTAAAAAAAAAGCTTACTTCTATCTTTCTTTCCATTGTGTGGTTACTGTCCAACATTCAGATCCATACGTTAACACTGAAAAATCATTTTGAGTCGCTTTTCTTGTACAATTTAAGTTTCGAATATGTGGTTGAATTTATTTATTTTATATATGTCATCATTTTTATTTTCTCTGCACAAATTATGCACATAGTGTATAGAGAAGGTACTGTGTTGCACTCCAAAATTCGGTATCGAGATTTCACCGGAAACACACGCTTTAGGGTTATCTGTATCCAAAAAAAAAAGTTAAAAAAAAAGGTCATTTTTGTGTGTGTGTTCGTGTATGTGTGTCTACACATAACTCAAAAACGAAAAATCGATAACTTGGTATTTGAGTTTAGTACAGACAGACACATACACGGACATTTTTCTAAAATGCTTTTTTTGGATTCATGGGTCTAAAAACGTGCATTTCCTATGAAATCTCGGTATCGAATTTTTGGGTGCAATACAATATTTTCTCTATACATTATGTACATAGTACGTATAGGGAAAGTAAAAAGTCACACCTTTCCTTCTAATGAACAGAAGTATTCTATTTTTCATCAATCAACTATAAAGGTATTGCTGAAAAAACTAGCCCGTTATCTTAAATAGTTGCTGAGATAGTGGGTCAAACTTTAACATTGGCAAGATAGGTTATTTTGACTCCTTAAGTATTGGGAAAATAAAAAGGGTCAATAATTATTTTGCATAAATTTGCGTACTTTAAACTTCATTTTGAACTGAAATTCTTACGCAATGTTTGCAAAAGATACGGTTGGTCAGAACGGTGATAAAACCTGCTGAGAGGAAGTGTGATGTATTCGTGCAAGTCACAGTCCGGGGGGCGAGGACAGCTTGTAAATTGGTATGGGGCGTAGCTCTCCGCCAATAATAAACAATGTCTCTCTCTCCAGCGACACGATACATCTGGATGGTTCAGGAAACAAACTGGCTCTACCCGGATATCATGAACACAGGGCGATCCAAAATAATAAACGAGGCTGAAAACACGCACACACACACGCACGTTGATTTAAGCAATTCAATTCTTAGACTGCAATAGTTATTTATGACGTAAGAGCGTAAAGTTATGATTTTTTATCCAAGCGAAAATATTGTGAAACGACACGCAGTCGATTTCACAACCACGCGAGAATCAAAAAGAAACTTTGCCCTCCTGTGTAGTGTGGTGGTAGCATGTTTGCATCACACTCAAAAGGTCGTGAGTTTGAATCTCGCTTAGGGTGAGTTACGCCGATAAGGTTTCTTTCGGGGTTTTCCCTTATCTGAGAAGATGAATGTCAAGTAACTTTAAGCTCGATGGACCCCGAGATCATTTGAGTATCATTACGTCAATTTCATTTATCGTCCGATAGGACCTTCCAGGTTAAAGAACGTTAAACTACCCCCCTACCCCCCAAAAAAGCTTTACGCTCGCGTATCATACAACGTTTTTTCTGCGAGGACTTTCTGATAGTAAAAGAAAAACAACGAAAGATGAAATAAATTTGAGGTTAAGTTTGAGCCATTCATCAAGGGTTATAGTTCGTTATTTATTTCGCAGTGGTAGGATAGGGTGCGTTCAGTGGGTATACTTTGGCTTTGTGGGTGCTGAGCGCGATAACCGTATGGTTACAGCAGGCCGTCACAAGCTAATATAGATTTATTACTTGTTACCTTGTAAGTAGAAGCAAAATAAGGCAGAACCATAGGTTAAACTGATAGTCAAAAGCAGGTTGCTATGTGACTGAAGTTCCTTGTTTCTATGGATGGGAGTGACAGATTCCTGTATGAGAAAAGTATAAGTTTTTCAAAGCTGAAACCAAAAACAACGAATACCTTAAAAATGCTTACCTTTAAGAAAAATAATTATATAACATAACCTGTGTGTTTTAATCTGCTCTACATTTTCTGTTTAGTAAGCTTTTATCCATCTCTGTCGGATTAGCAGTTATGCAAAATTCCGTAAAATTGATCCAGAATAAAGTAGTCTTCAGAGGCTATTCCCAGAAAATTCAAGACATACATTTTATTTGTCAGGTAAATATTTGTAATATACGAAATTTTAATCAAAATCGTTAGAGCCATTTTTTAGAACATCATAATTTTCGAAAAAAGTTCCATATAAAGGGTAGTTGGGGGTGTGAGGGATTTTCTTGAAAATCTTCGTGTCGTATCCTTGGCAAATGCCAAACCTAAATATATTTGGTTCTTAAGGGACTTTTCGTTTTTGAGCTATACTGTCCACAGACACACACACACACACACACACACACACACATACACCTGGTCCTTTTTGTAAAAATGTTTTTTTTTTGGATTCAGGGGGACACAAAACATGTATTTCCGGTGAAATCTCGGTATCGAATTTTTGGGTGCATTACAATACCTTCTCTATACACTATGTACATAGTACGAGTAGAGAAAGTAAAAAATATGAGTATTTCAAAACTTAAAACAATAACAATAAATATTTTATAAACGATCAGCTCCACTAAATATATATATTAAGCATACATTGTTGTTTTATCGAGATCTACATCTTATGTGCAATAAGTTTTTTACTTTCTCTACACGTACTATGTACATAGTGTATAGAGAGGGTATTGTATTGCACCCAAAAATTCGATACCGAGATTTCACTGGAAATACATGTTTTGGGTTCCCTGAATTAAAAAAAAATCACTTTTAGAAACATGCCCATGTGTGTGTGTGTGTGTGTGTGTGTGTGTGTGTGTGTGTGTGTGTGTGTCTGTGGACAGCATTGCTCAAAAACGAAAATACCGTTGAATACCAAACTTGGTATTTAAGTTTGGTATCTTCCATGGATGCGACACGAAGATTTTCAAGAAAATTCCCCCACCCCCAACTAACCTTTACTTGGAACATTTTTCGAAAATGTTGAATTTTTTAAAAATGGCTCTAACGATTTTGATTAAAATATCGTATATTAAAACTATGTACCTGACAAATAAAATGTATAATCTGAACTTTCTGGGGAATAGCTCTGAAGACTACTTTATTCTGAGGAATTTTGTATTAACTGCTAAACCGTAAGAAATGGACAAAAACTTACCACACAAAAATCTAGAGCACATTAAAACACAAAATTTGTGTTATATAAAATTTTTTCGAGGAGTTGATCGTTTTTCAGATATCCCTTGTTTTTGGTTCCAGATTTGAAAAACTTGTACTTTTCTCATATAGTGTCCATACAAACAAAGGAACCTCAGTCACCTAGTAACCAGCTATTGACTTCACTTTAACCTATGATACTCGTATATTTCGCTTCTACTTACAAGGAACCAAGTAATAAGACTATTTCTGCAATTTTTTTCTCAATTAGCTTGAAGTAAATAGAAGAATAAGCTTATTAACAAAAATTTGTTACACAGAAGTAGAGAAAGTTATGTGAAGGGAACGCACCAGATTTTTTCTATTCCTGATGCTTTACTATTCATGCAAAATTCCCAAAAATTCATCCAGAATATAGAGATCTTCAGAGACTATTCCCAGAAAATTCATATATATATATTTCGAAAATTTTGACTTTTTTAAAAATGGTTCTAACGACTTTGATTAAAATGTCGTATATTAAAGATATTTACCTGACAAATAAAATGTATATCTTGAATTTTCTGAGAATAGCCTCTGAAGACTACTTTATTCTTGAAGAACTTTGCATAACTTCTAAACCGTAAGAGATAGACAAAAACTTACCACACAAAACATGTAAAGCACACAAAAACACACAATTTATGTTATACACATTTTTTTTCGCGCAGTTGATAGTTTTTTTATATATTCCTTGTTTTTGGTTTCAGCCTTGAAAAACTTATACTTTTCTCATACGGGAATTTGTCAACTCCTGTCCATACAAACAAAGAACTTCAGTCTCATAGCAACCAGCTTTTGACTATTACTTTAACTTATGGTACTCCCTTATTTCGCTTCTACTTACAAGGAAGCAAGTAATAAGACTATTTGTGAAGTAAATATTAGCACAAGCTTTTTAACAATAATTTGTTGCAGGGATGTAGAGAAAGTCATGTGAATGGAACACATCAGCTTTTTTAGCTATGCTGTCCTCAGACACACACATATACACTGACGGTCCTTTTTCTAAAAAATGCTTTTTATGTTTATTCAGGGGACCTCAAAATTTCAGGTGAAATCTTGACATTGAATTTTGGTGGAATACAATACCTATCTTCTGCATACATTATGTACATAGTACGTGTAGAGAAGGTAAAAGAGACAAATTTTAAAATATAGTTTCTTATTGCAAGGAATTCTAGCAACAAGACTCACAAAAAAGTCAAGGATTTCAAACAAAGTATTCGTTTTATCAGGAGTTATCTGGAAGGGAAGAGTATTTGAGGATGATGAACATGTGCATCGGTTGTGTAATATCACCAGACTCCCGATAACCTTGTCTACAGACGGTGCAAAAATAAGTAAACAGTTCACAAAGTTCATCGCGGAGCATTGCCTCCGTGCGTCTGTTGCTGCTATTTATTCTTCTGCTTCAAAGCGCGCTGCAAACACAGACACCCTAATCGGCCAAAGCTCTTTCCAAGCTCTACAGGAAGATCCTTGATACTGCTCCAATCATTCTTCGTTTTGGTCTTCTGAGCTGATTGCAAGCCTGCACATTCCTAAACTCTGTTTATATTTTATCTCCGTACTTTAGCTTCCTGAAAATAAAACTCGTAGAACTTTCCCTGGTCCGTTAAACCATAATAAATCTGCAGTGACATGCTATACATTGGTGCCCTCCGTGGTGTAATAGTTACTATGCTAACTTCATATACCGAAAGTCGCGGGTTCAAACCCAGCGGAGGACGATGGCTTTCTTTTTCCGGTGTAAAACTCCTTAGCATGACTTCTTTTGGGAGGGAAGTAAAACCGTTGGTCCTCTGTCGTAGATTTAAGGCACGTAAAAGAATCTCAAGCCTGATCAAGAGACCTCTGAGCAAAATTAAGCCGTCTTTCACGCCCAGTATAGAATGGGACACAGAACCATAGCAGTTAAAGAGCGTCCAAAAATAAAACTCAGTTTCATTTAATTTACAATATGCATAGTACGTAAGCAGGTATTGTATTCCGACTCAAATTTTGATATCGAGATTTCACCGATTATTCATGTCTTGAAGACCCCTGAATCAAAATAAAGGCACATGTAGAAAAAGGTACATATATATACAGGATAATTCAAAACGACACCAAACGAAGATGTGGACCTTGTTGGTCATACCGTACGTGATACGTGAATATAATTTTTTGCTCCAAATTCGGCACATACAAAAACTGCCAGTAAATCACCATGGATTAGGCAGTCGTACATAACCAAATGGCACGTGCCCGGCCCGCTCCAAGAGAGATGCCGGTTGGTAGCGATGATCCCAGTCCCGTGGTGTAGGCGTAGTTTGCTAGACATGCCGGCGCGGGTCAGGTCGCCTTAGTAAAACGTAGTATGTGGGTGAGGCGTATGACAACCGTTGTTCCTTCGCTCCTATTCTCAAATGTGTGCGATTTTAAAACACACATATAACTTTGAATAGAAGAGTATGAAAGTTGCGACATCAAGTTTCGGACAAGTCAAAGTGTAAGCTAATCGACTGCTATCTTCGTCGTTTTGAAACGGCCTGTGTGTGTTTGTGTATATACAACCTTCGCTACCAACCGGCATCTCTCTTGGAGTGGGCCAGGCACGTGTCATCTGGTTTTGTATGATTGCCTAATCCATGGTGATTTAATGGCAGTTTTTGTATGTGCCGAATTTAGAGCTGAAAATTATATTCACGTATCACGTACGGTATGACCAACAAGGTCCACATCTTCGTTTGGTGTCGTTTTGAAACACTATGTACATATGTATATATATAGCCAAAATCAAAAACGAAAAGTTCCAAGTATGCGACACGAAAAGTTTCAAGGAAATCCCCCCACTCCAAGCTACCTTTTGCGTGGAATATTTTCCGCAATTTTCGATTTTATAATAATAGCTGTATCGATTTTAATTAAAATCCCACATTTTAAAGCTATTCACAAGACAAATAAACTGCATTTCTGGAGAATAGCCTCTGAAGTCCACTTCATTCTGAATGACTTTTGCATAACTGGTAAAACCGCAAAAGTTAGACAAAACATCAAACATATATGGTATAGAACATAATTTATTCAAAATCTTCTCGGGCTTCTAGCCAGGTAAAAACTTGGCTTGACACCTTTTTTTTTTTTACCTGGCTAGAAGCCCGAGAAGATTTTGAATTAACACGTCGCCAGGAAAGCTTTAGTTCTTAACATAATTTATGTTTGGTATTTCACCAACTTTTCGTTTTTGAGTTATTCCGTCCATCCACACATACGCATACACAGACACACACATACAAATACACGCACTGATCTTTTTCTAAAAACCGGATGTGTTCAATTCACATGACTTTCTCTAGCTGTAACACAAACAACTTTCCTCACAGAAAATTATTCATCTATAACATGCTAATAAAAGTAAGCATTAGCAGAATTTGCTTTTTGTTTCTTGCTTAAATCGACAGTAAAATCTTTTAAAAACTGGTCCTATGTGAAACAATTGAAGTTCAATTTGCTTTGTATAGCTTGCAGTAAAACAAGAGAGAAAACTAAACGTAACTTCCGCTTTGAGGAAAATTTAAGTAATTTAAAATTGCAAACATTAACAAGAAATTTCTCAGAAACGTGCAGCTCATCAAAAAAAAAGTATATGTCATAAAGTGTGTTTTACGAGATCTACATGTTGCGTGTAGATAGTTTTTATCTATCTCTTATGGTTTAACCGTTATGCAAAATTCTGCAAAAATAATTTAGAATAAAGAAGCTTTCAGAGGCCAGTCCCAGAAAATTCAAAACATAAACTTTTTTGGGGGACGTAAATATCTTAAATATACCGTTTTTAATCAAAATCGTTACAGCCATTTTTGAGAAAAACAAAAGTTTCAGAAAAGTTTTCATGTTAACGGTGTTTTTGTTTTTGAGCTATGCTGCGCGCGCGCGCGCGCACACACACACACACAGAAGGACTTATTTTTAATTTTTGTTTTTAATCAGGAAGTCTAAAAACATATTTCCGGTGAAATCTCGGTATTGAATTTTTGGGTGCAATACAATACCTTCTCTATACACTATGTACATAGTACGTGTAGAGAAAGTAAAAATATGATGTGCTCCATTCACATGACTCTCTCTAGCTAATCTATAAACTTCTTACAAAAGATTATTATTATTCTTTCTACTTTTTTTAATGAATTCATTTTTGAAAAAATTTAATTTTTTAATATTTTTTTCCATCTAAAGTGTAGTATGGGGTGGGAACATTTTCCTTAAAATCTTAGAATTGTATTCCAGGAAGATACTAAACTTAAATACACTGCTAGGAAGTTAATGGACGTTTTATTTTTGAGCTATACTTCACACACACACACACACACACACACACACACACTCAAAACGGACATTTTTCTAAAAATTCTTTCTTTGGTTCAGCGGTCTCAAAATGTGCATTTCCGGTGAAATCTCGGTATCGAAGTTTTGGGTGGAATGAAAGACCTGCACTATCTACTATGTACATTGAACATTCGTGTTAGAGAAAGTAAAAATCAACGTGAGTTAACCTATAGCCTTGTTCCGAAAGTCAGAGCCCCCGATATGGGCATACAAGTTAAAAGTGGGCTATTCAAGAACTCCAAATCTCACGATCTTACCACCCATACAGGTGAAAATGTATTCTGCCAAATTATACGCAGCAGCTGTGCAAAATTCCCACATTTCTGTGAGGTTACTGACGCTAGGGCTTGACCCAAAGGGGCGGTACCAACCTAGAAATTTCTGTTGTTCGTGAATTCATTAGGCTTGGTTCTTGCAAGTCCTCAAGCGATACCAACTTGTAGGTCAAACCTAGCCGCAGTGAATCAACTCCCAAAAAGTTTCCAGTTTCTATATAAGGTGCAAGGGAAATATACACAACGTGTCTTAAGATAAATATTCTGTGTCGTGTACAAAAACGTAAGCAATAACTTATTAGAAGTCCAAATTAGAGAGTGGTTTTGGCTCTCTCTTTTCGGCAAAATCTCTAAGGATTCTCGTCTGAAGTTTGTGAAATAATTATTATCTGGGATACCGCAATGTTATTCCTGTTTAGCAGAAAACTCTTCCATGAAAGGCTAATTTGCGATGAAGCGATTTTCTTGGTAATTCAGCTCAACAATTAAAGTGCCGATGTAAGGGCCAAGATTGAACAATCACCAGTTGATGAACTTCCACTCCAGTCTTTATCATACAGATTACTCGTAAATTGTGCCCATTTCCTCGCTGAAGACTCGTTCATTGCATTATCACCATAAACTTGGATATCTGCCTCAAAATTCGAGTGGCCGAACATTTTGTGTTGAACATCGGTACCACGTGACAATAAATGTCTTGACAGAATGGAGGTTACATTGAGAAATATAGTAAGGTACTGTAAATTTTATTTTTACAACACGTTCTATGTACATAGAGTATAGACAAGGTATTTATTGCATCCAAAATATAGATATCTATATTTCACCAGAAATACATGTTTTGGAATCCCCTGAATCCCCCCCCAAAAGTTTAAAAAATGTTCATGTGTGTGTGTGTGTGTACGAAAGGTCGGTTAAATACCAAACTTGGTATTTAAGTTATCTTCCAAGGACGAGACACGAAGATTTTCAAGAAAATCCCCCTACCCCCAACTACCCTTTATATGAAAAAAAATATTATTTTTTATTTTTTCAAAAATAGCTCGAACGATTTTGATATTTTTAAGACAAACGAAATGTATATCTCGAATTTTCTGAGAATAGCCTCTTAAAACCTCTTCATAAGGTGTTTATATAACGGGCAAACCATAAGAAATATACAAAAACTTACTACGCAAAAAACGTGTATCACATTAAAACACACAAATTATGTCATATACATTTTATTTTTGTAGAGTTAACCGTTTCCGAGATATTCCGGATTATTGGTTTAAATTTTAAGCCACTTAAACTTTTCTAAAACGGGAAGACATCTTTCCTCTCGTTTCTCGTTTGTTTATTCCTTACAAGCAAAGAGATAGAATTTCAATTTTATTACATAGCGACCGGCTTTTAAAATATGAGACTATAGCTTCAGTCTGTGCATTTTCTTATTTCCCTTCTACTTACAAGGAAGCTAGTAATAAGACTAATTCCGCTTATGTTAATTTTTATTAGCATGGTGTAGATAACGATTAATGTTTTGAATAAACGGTTTGTTTACCGAGTAGCTAGAGGACATCATGTGAATGGAAGACGTTAGAGATGTCGCTTTACTTACAAGGGCCAAGTAATAAGTACAATTTCTGTTAATGCTTATCTCGATTATCGTGAAACAGATAGAAGAATACGCTTTTTAACAATAATTTGTTACATCGAAGTAGAGAAAGATTCTCTGGTAATGTTTAACGCGCGCTTTTACTACCTGCATTGTCCACTAAGAATCTCAAGCGGTCTCTTGGGAGCGACTATGAGAAACGAGTGCCCTAACCGCTCTGTCACCGCGCGGAAGGGCGACTTAGAAGTGCAGTATTTTTCAGAACATGAGAACCCTCTTCCAATAGCTACCTGATTTTAAAGTTTTGGATTAGAGAATTTCCGGTTGGAAAGCAACCCTCGGCGTTGCCAAGTCTTCCACTTACTGGTCCCTTAACCGTGGCGTGAATCTCGACTTGCAATCAGAGTCTTCGTGAATCAAGGAAACACAGATTTTTACTACGTTTCCTCTCACCCCTGATTATTGCCCTGTGATCAAATTTGAAGTTATGTTTTGGAGAAAACTATATAATAAACATGCAGGAAAAACTCTGATGTGTTCCATTCACAAGACTTTCTCTACATCGCTGTAACAAATTACTGTTAAAAAGCTTATTCTTCTATCTACATTATGATGATCGAGATAAACATTTTCAGAAATTGTCGCAATCATTTGCTTCCTTGTAAGTAGACGAAAATAAGAGAATGCACTAGACTAAAACGATAGTCAAATCTTTTAAAACCTGGTTGCATTTGGTTGAAATCCGTTTCTCTGCAGAACCAGAAATTAACTTTCCGTCCGAGTAAAGCTTGTTTTTTAAATCTGAAAACAATAACAAGGAATATCTCAGAAATGGTCAATTCCACGAAAAAAAAAAACGTGTATGACGCAAATTCTGTGTTTTAACGTAATCTACATTTTGTGTGTATCTAAGTTTCTGTCTATCTCTTACGGTTTACCAGCTATGCAAAATTCAGTAAAATTCATTCAGAATAAAGTAGCCTTCAGAGGCTATTCTCAGAAAATTCAAAATATACATTTTATTTGTCAGGTAAATATCTTTAATATAGATATTTTAATCAAAGTCATTAGAGCCATTTTCGAGAAAATCAAAATTTTCGAAATTTTTCCATATTAATGGGTAGTTGGGGGTGGCGGGATTTTCTTGAAAATCTTCGTGTTGCATCCTGGAAGATATCAAACTTAAATATCAAATGTGGTATTTAATAGTCTTTTCGTTTTTCATCTATGCTGTCCACAGACACACACAAACACATACAAACACACATACACACACACATATATATATATATATATATATATATATATATATATATACACGCAGACACACACGGCATTTTTCTAAAACTGCTTTTTTAGGTTTCAGGGGGTCTCAAAATATGTATTTCCGGTGAAATCTCGGTATCGAATTTTTGGGTGCAATACAATACCTACCTTCTCTATACACTGTGTACAGAATACGTGCAGAGACAGCAAAAATATCTTGTGTGCTCCATTCACATGACTTTCTCTACAGCTGTGTTACAAATTGTAGTTAATAAGCTTATTCTTCTGTCCACTTAATGCTAATCGAAATAAGCATTAGCAGAAACGGTCCTTTTACTTACTTCCCTATAAGTAGGAGGGAAATAAGGGAATACACTAGGTTAAACCAACAATCAAATGTTTTAAAATGCGGTTGCTATGGGATTGAAGTCCATTTCTTTGTATGAGAAACATTCAAGTATTTTAAAACTGAAACCAATAAATGCCAATATTTGGAATAAGGTGAACTCCACGAAAAAAGTGTATATGACATAATTTGTGTTTTTTTTAAAGGAGATTTACATTTTTTTGTGTAGTAAGTTTCTTCGGTCTCTTTCGGTACACCATTTAAGCAAAATTCAGAAAATGATCTCCAGCATAAAGCGGTCTAGAGGCTATTCCCAGAAAATTCAAGCCATATATTTTATTTGTCATATAAATGCCTTAAATACTAGAGATTTTAATCAAAGTTGTTAGAGCCATTTTTGAGAAAAACAAAATCTTCAAAAATGTTTCAATATAAAGGGTAGTTAGTGGTGGGAGATTTTCTTGAATATCTTTGAGTCTCATCCATAGAAGATACTAAACATAAATACCAAGTATGGTTTTATGTGGTCTTTTAGTGTTAAGTTATGCTGTCCACAGTCTCACCGACATGCTCGGGACTTTTTCTAAAAATGCTTTTTTTCGAACTCAGGGTACGTCAAAACTTATATTTCCGGTGAAATTTTTATAGAATTTTTGGGTGAAATACAATACCCTCTCTATCTACTATGTAGGTAGTACTGTGTAGATAATGCTAGAGAAGGTAAAATAAAGTGTAGAGCAAGAAGGGCTATGTATGCGCATATTGGGCCACCTTTACTGTGGTTTCCTGATTAGGGAATTTTAGTTTGCGAATGTGCATTTGACGAGGGACCAACTCATCACCCATGGATGATACTATAAGACGTAATCAGGACTTGCGGACGTGAAAATTAGCAATTTAGCCCAGAGACCATTTCTTTCAAGGAAGCGGGTTCATTTACGTGCAAATATACACTAGACAGGACCAACGGTTTTACTACCTGTCTGACGAAAGAATGCAGCTGTTAGGGGAGGTCGCTGGTGTAGCATGGACGATTTAGAGCGGTCAGAGTAGGCTGGAATATAATGCAGTATAGTCTGAACATCAAAACATCAGCACAGGAATAAACTAAACAATCCAACTGCTGCATCCCAGTATTGCAGAAATGTACAAGGCATGTACCGGGAGTGATGACGTAATACCGCTTATCTGTTTGTGCTTATGCCTGCTTCCACTCGTGGCCGTCTGGATTCATTCTTCTCTCCGAAGGAAGCCATGCCAAAAATATTTTTCCGTCTGGTAAATATTCCATCACCCTCCAGTGGGTTGAACACTGAGGCGGTTCCCGAATAAAGAGGTTCTGGGTGCGAATCCCGCGTGCAGGTTTAGGATATTTATAGAATGGTGTGAAGATGTGAGTGCCCTAGCTCAGGATTTTGTTGTCATGGAATCTTTCTCAGGTGTGGTAAGACAAGTGGTTTTCTTCGAGTTCGAGATTGTTATTGAACTCATTTATTCATTTTCCTCGACCTGTTCTGTCGCCCAACACACACACACACACACACACACACACACACACACAAACGCACACACACATTCCTCCTAAATTTTCATTCCTTATTACTTTTGACCGTCTTCTGGCATATTAAATAAATACTATCTGTCGTGGACATACGTGGCCCGTTTTGCTCCACTGCGAACCCAAATATGACATCTTACCTCCGCGAATCTTCCATGGCTGGTGACTTCGATTGTATTCTGGTGTATTAAATTAACACTATTTCCGTCGTGGCCATTCGAGTATGTAGCTCAATCGGCACCACCGCGGACTCAAATTTCACGTCTCAACCCCTCGAAACTTCCATGGCTAGTGCCCTCGACCAACAAGAGAACTGTTTTACATTTCTTTCCTGGCCACTTCCAATGTACGAGGGTCAGTCAATAACTAATGCCTCCTATTTTTTTCTCCATAACTAAGTTAGTAAGTGAACAATTTGAATTTGGCGCAATTCCTCAAACCTTCTTCTCTAATCCACTGTAGTAGCAGCTTTCTAAGTCAACAGGTGGCGTCACTACTACTTTTTGCAAAATGGCTGACATCGATGTGCGTATTAGACAGCGTTCCGCAATTGAATTCTTGCATGCGGAAGGTGAAACGCCCATTCGCATTTATGAAAGGATGAAAAATGCGTATGGTGATGCAGCAATGGATGTCAGCACTGTTAGAAGATGGGTCCGTCGCTGTAATGAAGCAGAAGGGCACTGAAAATCAGTGTGTGCAGTGACTCCACGCAACATTGAGCAAGAGGATGAGATAATTCGTAACGACGGATGAATTGTGTTGCATTGTGTCCCTCAGTAATGGCAGTGTGATGACAATTATTCAACAACTGGGTACTCAAAGTTTGTTCACGGTGGGTATCCAGAATATTAACCGACGAGAATAAGGAGACAAGAAAAACAATAGTCACCGAACTCTTGCAGCGCTTCCATTTGGAGGGAGAGGAGTTTCTGGATGCTAATGACTGGAGACGAAACATGGGTTCATTTTTTGAACCTGAATCAAAAAGACAGTCAATGGAATGGCATCGCACAACCTTACCGAAGAAGAAAAATCTCAAAACTATGCCATCGACAGGGAAAGTGATGGCGACAGTGTTCTGGGATGCACGGGGTGTGATTCTGTTGAATTTTTGGAGCAGAGATGCGCAATAAATTTTGTTCCATACGTCAGCACCCTCAAAAAACTTAAAGCACGTCTTCGGCGAGTTCGCCCAACAAAAATCATTCCGGATGTTGTTCTTTTGCAGTTCGTCACACCATTCATCACACCACTGAAGCAATTGTGAGAATTGGATGGGAAGTCTAACCTCATCCCCCATACAGCCCAGACGTAGCACCATCAGACTGCCATCTGTTTGGGCCGCTAAAGAAAGCTCATCGTGGGATTAACTCTGAAGATGTAGAGGCTGTGGAAACATCTGTACAATGGCTTCGGAAGCAAGACACACTGGAATACATGCTCTTGTTAAAAGGTGGACCAAAACTGTGGAAAAGGACGGCGATTACATTGAAAAGTGACAATATAATCTTCAATGTTATGCTTACATGCTGTGTAACCAAAGTTTAATTTTCCTGCATATTAAAAGAGAAAAAAATAGGAGGCATTTGTTATTGACTGACCCAGTTATACTAGGGTCGGTTGATAAGTCCCGAGCCTCACAAAGATATGGGGCGTCTAGGCCAGTTAGACGGTAGCATCGTATACTTTAACTCTAGACTAGCTTAAATTCATAGTTACAGGTCAATAGCTTGTTTAGTTTTCAAATGACAGCATTTTAAACAAGACAACTTTAGAGTTTTCACGAAAAGGGAGGATTTGGAAAAACGAGCAGTGATTAAATACTTCCATTTGAAAGGCTTAACGCCTAAAGAAATCAAGAAGGAAATGACAGTGAATTGAAAGACTCTGCCCCTTCATATTCAATGATTAAAAGGTGGGTTGCAGAGTTTAAAATGGGACATACGAGCACTAGTGACGAGCCTCGCTCTGGACGCCCTGTAGAAGAGACAACTCCAGAAATCTTTGAAAAAATTCATCGTTTATTACTGGAAGACCGCAGATTAAAGTTGTTTGAGATAGCAGAGGCTGTAAGCATATCAAAAGAACGTGAAGATAACATTTTAAGTAATGTTTTGGGCTTTCACAAGGTCTGTGCAAGATGGGTGCCGCGTTTGTTGATACCTGATCAAAAGTTGCAAAGAAAAACTGTTTCTGTTAAGAATGTGGAGCTCTAACGTAAAAATCCCAGTGAATTTTTGAGACGACTTATTACCATGGATGAAACTTGGATACACCACTACACTCCTGAAAGTAAACCACAGTCAAAACAGTGGATTGCGCCAGGTGAAACAACTCCAAAAAAAACGTCAAAGTCAATTTTGTCAGCTAACAAGGTTATGGCGAGTGTTTTCTGGGATGCACAAGGAATTATTGTTATTGATAACTTGGGAAAGGGTAAAATATCACTGGTGACTAATACGCAAGCTTACTGCAACGGTTGAGTAATGAGGTGTACAGAAAAAGACCTCACTTGGCAGAAGAAAAAAAATCTTGTTTCATCACGACAATGCTTCGGCCCATCGTCATTCCAATGGGAAAAATTTGCGAATTAAGGTTGGATACCTGAACATCCACCCTATTCACCAGATCTAGCACCAAGTGATTACCACCTGATCCTAAACCTTAAAAAAATTCTTGGAGGACAAAGATTTCACAGTGATGGTGCGTCATTGTTGCGGTAAACAGCTATTTTGAGGACCTTGATAAATCGCACTACAGAGATGGTATAGTTAAATTAGAGCACCGATATGACAAATGAATTAGCGTTTCTGGAGATTATGTTGCGAAATAAAGCAAAAAAATATTAAATGCTGTTTTCATTGAGAGGCCCGGGACTTTATCAACCACTGCCAAGGAGTGCGAATTAGAAGCACAATAAACAAGCAAAAGAAATAGAATATCTTGTACCGAATTTCAGCGATGTAGTGCTTTAATGTGGGAGGGGCTGTGGACACTCTCAGCCCCTTCCTGGACCCGCCTATGCCTGGAGCGAAATGTTGTGGTATCCCTTGAAGATTACCGTGATGAAAGTCATTTACCCGAGTTCGCACCCAAACGCCTCGAGAAGGTTGATGTGGGGAGGGAGTGCCAAAGCATGACTGTTGGGGGCACAGCGCCAAATTGTCTGGGAAGGCAGGCGGGTCGCTCAGCCTTGAACATGACTAATGCCCTGTAGACAGCGTGACTCACAAGACTCGGCTCGTTTGCTCCCAATTTCGGTTACTCGTCCATGTAACTCGCTATTGTAACGGCCGCCATGTGATGACAAACAGCTGCATTGTTCTCCACCTGGCCGCTTCATGATGCCACTGGTTAGAGATTCACCTTCGTGAGCGCAGCTCATAGATTCGTTCATATAAGTGAACCGGATCTTTTGAGACGATCAGTGGTTCACTAACATTTTCACTTAGTAGAGAAGGTATTGTATTGCACCCAAGAATTCGATACCGAGAAAATCGAAAATTCCGAAACATGTTCCATGTAAAGTTTAGTTTGTGGTGGAGATTTTCTTGAAAATGTCCCTGTCGCATTTCATTATTAGAGATGCACTGCCTAATATCTACCATGACAAATGGATAGGTAGAAGGGGACCAGTTCCATGGCGTGCACGTTCCCCCGACTTCAGTCCTTTGGATTTTTACTTTTAGGGGGTACCTTAAACCAATGGTTTGTTTAGCACACATCCCGGATGAAGACTTTTAATCTACATATCATAGAAGTCTGCAAAATCATACGACACAGACTGGGAATATCAGACATTCCATGCTTCGATGAGTACACAGAAGTCTAGACGCAAGAGGAGGGTATTTGGATCATTTGCTATAAGTGGTGTTCGTGTGCAACACCTCCTAACAAGCTGACATCAAAAATAGAATACTAAACCATTTTTGATAGTATCTAACGCCCGCTTTTACTACCATGGCACCGCAGACGATGGCACTGGTGATATATGGAATGAAGATGGAGCACCAGTGGAATGCGATGACGGGGGAAACCGGAGAATCCAGAGAAAACCCGTCCCTGCGCCGCTTTGTCCGCCAAAAATCTCACATACGATTGGAATCGAACCCGGGCCATCTAGGCGATAGGTGAGTGGTCTATGTCACTTTAAAATGTTTTGTAAATGGCATTTTGAACCTCAGTAAATGGAGAATGAAGGGTTTTGGGACGTTTATTTATATGAACATTTTTTTCTTGTTTTGATGTAAAGAATCTGTCCCCACATTTTGTACAAGTATTTTTGAATCAGCCTATACAAGTAAATCATTTACTTTCGCGTACAGTACTGGTTAGACGGAAGCGCCTAAAGCTACGGCGTATTACAGCTTATTGCAAGGCTTTCTCTTTAGGTGGTGTATAAGGCAGGCACTTGACTGAACTAAGATTCCAGCCGGTCTCGCAGCATCAAGACTACACCGGTATTGACTCTGAATCGTTTTTCCTTCCTCTTATGGGAAATATTCAAAAACATCCATTCGAAAATGGCTGGTGATTGCGGTCACGTTTAGAGATGCCATTTTGGGAGAATCAGATAGTGTTGATGCATCGCTGTGCATGTTAAAACAGCTGAGCAACACGCCGTCTATGAAATGTGTGTCATACGTCTCTTGAATGTAACAACTATAAAGGCTGCCGAGATTCATTGTTCCCCATGCTATTGTTTTAGTTCACGATTTTGGGCGTGACTGAGTGATGGGGGAGGCACATGAGACGCGACCCTCCTAACAATTACAAACTTGGAATTTATAATTACCATGCCGTTCTAACATGGAGCTATTTCACGTAGGAAAATATAACGTACAAGCCGGGTGGAAGGAAACCTTCTAATATGCGATTCATAGAAGCATTACAAACACAATAGTCTAATGGCATTTTGCTCTTTGATCAGCCCATCTCGAAAAAATAAATGGTTTTTGTTCCAAATGGAATGCCTACTTCCACAAGAATGTACGAAGATAATAGTTTGTTACTTGTAAAATGCGTAGAGTAATGTATTTCTAACATTAGTTTCGATAGGAATTTTGGGACATCACTCAGAGTTTCGAAATAATTAATAGTTGAAAAGAATTAAAGTAATATTCCGAGTAGACTTTTCAGACGCTATGTAACTCATTAACATTGCGTTGAGATTGGTCACGTTTCTGGATGTAAACACGTCGGTCGCTTGCAAACACGACGCAGGGTGATGTAATGTTTTGAAAGATAATGAATGCACATTCTGATTGGCCTACACTGGTGTGGTAGCAGCAGTAAGGCGTGTTAGTTAATGTACTGACCTAGTGCAAGTGAAACCCCACAACCTATAGCGCTGCGAGCTCTTTGTTTTCGAAAAAAGTAAATTATTTCCATAAGAAATGGTCAGAAACAAAAATTAAAGACACAAAATGTGTCACAAATACAAAGATCTATCACTGGTTTAAATTAATGCAATGACTTCCCTTCCACCCGGTATATACAAAAATATGTGTTCCATTCACACGACTTTCTCTACAACTCTATAACAAATTACTCTTAAAAAGCTATCTTCTATCTGATTCATGCTTATCGAGATAAACATTTAACGGAAACGGTCTTATTACTTAGTTCCTTATAATTAGAACGGCAATATGGGAGTACACTACGCTAACTTAAAAGCTGCTGCTATGTAACAGAAATTCGTTCTTTTTGCGTGGCCAGGAGATGATAGGTTCCCGTATGAGAAAAGTTTTAAGTTTTTTTAAAACTGAAACCAATAACAATGAATATAGCGAAAATGGCCAAGCCCTCGAAAAAAATGTATATGACATAAATTGTGTGTTTTAGCGAGATACATGTTTTTTGTGTTGTAAGTTCTTGTCTATCTTACGGTTTACCAGTTACGCAAAATTAAAAAAAAAAATCATCCAGAATAAAGAGGTCTTTAGAGGCTATTCCCAGAAAATTGAAAATATACATTTTATTTTCCACGTAAATATCTTTAATATGCGGTATTTTATTCAAAATCGTTAAAGCCATTTTTCAGAAAAACAACATTTTCAAGAATTTTCCCATATAAGGTAATTTGTAGTTGGGGGATTTTCCTCAAAATCTTTCTGCCGCATCCCTGGAATATAGTAAACTTAAATACCAAGTTTGACATTTTATCGACTTTTCGTTTTTGAGTTATCCTGTTCAGAGACATAGGACCTTTTTCTAAAATGCCTTTTTTGAATTCGGGGGCTCCAAAAAATGTATTTCCGATGAAATCACGTTATCGAAATTTTTGGTGCAATACAATACTTCTACACGACATGTAGAAATGTGTTTCTTGAATTTTCTGGGAAAAATCCTCTGAAAACTGCTTTATTCTGGATGAATTTTGCTGAAATTTGCATAACCGGTAAACCATAAGATATAGGCAAAAACTTACTACATAAGAATGTAGATTTCGTTAAAACGCAAATTTTATATATATACTTTTGAACCCAAGCAGCCGAATGTGGGATTTGTGGTGGACGAAGCGACGACTGGACGGGTTATCTCCGGGTCCTCCGGTTTCCCCCGCCACTCATTCCAACAATTGCTCCATCACCTTTCCTTTATGCATGTCATATCATCCCCTCCCTCATGTTCATGCCTGGCTATGGGCTGAAAATTCCTTCCAGGTTCTCCATTCTGTGGTTTTGTGCCGTTGGTTTCCCGACAGGCTTCTGACCCCTAGAACTCCGCTTGTAAGTCCTGGGGGGTGTCAGTCCTAAATAGGGGCACAGCCAACTACTATCTTTATTTCGTGGAGTTGGCTATTTATGAGATACTTCTTGTTATTGGCTTCAGTTTTAAAATACTTAAACATTTTCTCATATGAGAATTTTTCAACTCCTGGCCATGCAAAGAAACGCTTTTAAAAGATTTAACAATCGGTTTAGCCTATTGTGTACTCTCTTAGTTCCCCACTACTTAGGAGGAAGCAAGTAATAAGAGCATTTCTGCCAATTTTATCTGGAGTAATATGAAACAGATAGAAGAGTAAGATTTTTAACAATAATTTGATACCGTAATGTGGAGAAAGTCATGTGAATGGAACGCATCAGATGTTTATTTGTTGCTCTGCGGTAGACTACAACAGAACCACTTTTATGGTTTGCAATGTGTTCTTAAATATATTGATTTAACTTCAAAACCTGCTTATAATAAACAGATAACAAACATATGTTTAACAGGTTTCCCTGCGCAATTCCAAGGTTTCCAACATAAATAGATGAATAACATTATTTTCAAACCTTGCGTATTCAAATGACCTCAATTTGTATTGCATTCAGCATGTGCATCGCAGATCGTATTGAGATGGAATTTGACTCTAATAGATTTCAATTCTCTATGGAAACGCGATAATTGTCACGTGGTACCTGTTTCTCCCCCGCTAAAGACCTCAGCCAAGATGTCACAGTCACTTTGAGGCCTTCATCGGTTGGAAAATATTTTCCACTCAAAAAGTCATGTACGGTGTCCAAAGTGAAACACCGGGTTTTCTGAATTATTTATCAGCATTTGTTTTCAAATCTTCTTCATTGTGATTGGTTAACTTCCACTTTGGTCTTTGTGTGCACATTGGCCTTGTTTACTAGTAACTTATGCACCATTTCCTCACTGAAGATCATTTAATTATCAACATATACTTGCAATATTTGCCTATAAATTTCGATTGGCCGAGCATTTTGTACATTAAAAATCTGATGTGTTCCATTTACGTGACTTTCTCTACATCTCTGCTACAAATTATTGTTAAAAAGCTTATGCTTCTATTTACTTCATGCTAATCGAGAAAAAATTAGCAGAAATAGTCTTATTACTTACTTCCTTGGTAGTGGAAGCGAAGAAAGGGAGTATCATAGGTTAAAGTGATAGTCCAAAGCTGATTTCTATGTGACTGAAGTTGCTTTGTTTGTATGGATACGAGTTGACAAATTCCTATATGAGAAAAGTACAAGTTTTTCAAAGCTGAAACCAAAAACAAGGAACATCTAAAAAACGATCACTTCTCGAAAAATATTTATACAACATAAATCGTGTGTTTTAACGTGCTCTACATTTCTTGTGTGGTAAGTTTTTGTCAATTTCTTACTGTTTAACAGTTATGCAACATTTCGTAAAATTCATCCTGAACAAAGTAGTCTTCAGAGACTATTCCCAGAAAATTAAAGATATAAATATTAATTGTCAGGTAAATATCTTTAATATACGATATTTTAATCAAAATCGGTAGATCCATTTTGAGAAAATCAAAATTCTCGAAAAAAGTTCCATGTAAAGAAAGAGAAGTTGCGCGTAGGGGGTTTTTCTTGAAAATCTTCGCATCCTTGGAAGGTACCAAATTTAAATACCAAGATTGGTATTTAACGGTATTTTTGAGCTGTCCATAGACACACAGATACACCTTTTTCCAAAAATGCTTTTTTAAGGTGGACCCAAAACATTTATTTCCGGTGAAATCTCGGTATTGAATTTTTACGTGCAATACAATACAATACCTTCTCTATACACTACGTACAAGTACGTACAGAGAAAGTAAAAATGTAGAAAAGTACAACATCGGTATTGAAAAATTTGTAGCAACTAGCAATATGTACCTTGACAAAATGTACATTACGTTAAGAAATAGATTTTTGTTATTACTATGGCACCATAGGCAATGGTACATGGAATGAAGATAGAGCACCGGTGGATTGTGATGGCGAGGGAAACCGGAAAACCCGGAGAAAACCCGTTCCCTTTATCGACCACATGCGGTGAGAAATAGAGTAAAGTACTGTAACTTTGTAATTAATATTTTGTATTAATATCTTTCATTGTTATTTAATTATGCCAAATTGTTCGTTTTTTACTTTCTCTATACGTACTATGCACATTATGTATAGAGAAGGTATTGCACTCCACCGTGTGTCCGTGTGTCTGAACACGATAACCCAAAAACGAAAAGTCGGTAAATACCAAACTAGGTATTTAAATTTAGTATCTTCCACGGATGCGACACGAAGATTTTGAGAAAAATATCCCCACCCCCAACTAGCCTTTACATGGAACATTTTTCGAAAATGTCTATTTTCTCAAAAATGGCTCTATCGATTTTGATTAAAATCTCGTATATTAAAGCTAGTTATCAGACAAATAAAATGTATATCTTGAATTTTCTGGGAATAGACTCTGAAGAGTACTTTATTCTCGATGGATTTTACGGAATTTTGAATAATTGCTAAACCATAAGAGATGGACAAAAATTACTACACGAAAACTGTAGAGCACGTTAAAACACACAATTTATGTTATATACATTTTTTCGTGGAGTTCATCGTTTTTTAGACATTCCTTGTTTTTGGTTTCTGCTTTGAAAAACACATACCTTTCTCATACAGGAATTTGTCAACTGCTGTCCATACAAACAAAGGAACTTCAGTGACATTCCAACTAGCTTTTGACTATCAGTTTAACCTATGATACTCCCTTATTTCGCTTGTACTTACAAGGAAGCAAGTAATAAAACTATTTCTGTTAATTTTTTCTCGATTAGCATGAAGTAAAAAGAAGCATAAACTTTTAACAATACACACTATACTTGACGATCATGATGAACGGTACTTGGATCAAGACGCCTGAATTTTCGTGGAAATTTGCCATTGCTTTCCAGGTCACTAAGGTGTCCTGCTCGGAATGGACCCATATTTCGTTACATTCCTGTAAAAAGCTAACGTGTTCCATTCACGTGACTTTCTTTACATCTCTGATTCAAATTATTGTTAACGAGTTATCCTTCTATCTATTTCACGATAATGGAGATAAAAATTAGCAGAAATTGTCCTTATGACTTCGTTCCTAATAACTGGCAAACAACATTATGTATGTATGTATTTATTTCTCTGCAAGTGGGTATCACCCGGTGGCAGAGTTATATATGTATACAAGATATGTAAACAATAAATCACAGCTGCCAGTTTATGGCTTTGTAAGCTAGATATAATAGTTATTTACAACAAATATGAAAACATTAATTTTTCTCTCAATTCAGATTAATTCATTTCATAATTAGAATCACCAACCAATTTAACATTTGTATTTACAACAATATAAAATCACAAGCATTTCATTTAAGGAATATTTACAAAAATTATCCAACATTAATATCTAGATTTTTCCTATATTTCTTCAGAGACAGAGGACAACCCCGAAAGGCTGCTGCAGGCAATACATTCCAGTCTTTTATGGTTCTATTAACAAAGGAGAACTTTCCCACGTCAGTTTTGTATCTTCTACCTTAATTTTGAACGGATGATCGTTTCGTGCATAGTAAGTTGGGTATTTCAGTTTGGCAGTAACGTCCTTCCATGCGTTTAAGCCAGCGTAAGCTTTAAATAAAGCGCACAACCTCTATTTCTCACGCCTAACTTTCAACGGCTCCCATTTTATCTCCTCAGCGTTTGTTTTATTCAATCCTTTAATTTTACCCCCCCCCCCCACACACACACACAAGGACCTTTTCCCAAAACATATATTTCCGGTGAAATCTCGGAATCGAATTTTTGGCTGCAATACAACACATTTATCTTCACAGGTACATAGTACGGGTAGAGAAAGTAAAATCGATTAAGTTCTTTGGCGATAAAGGAGTATAATATCGGCATTTAAAAACTGGTACCACGAGACAATAAATGCCTTGACAGGATGGAGATTACGTTGAAAAGGCACTGTAAAATAAGGTTAAACAAATCAAGTTTTGTGTTTATATCTTTGTCGTTATAACAAATCCTGCGTTACTTTCCGGATGAACCTCGTATTTAGAAAACTACTTGGTCATGATGAACGGTTCTTGGATCAGGACGCCTTAATTTTCGTGGAAATTTGCTGCTGTTTTCCAGGTCACTGAGGTGTTCTGCTCGGAATGGACCCAACACATATTTCGTTACATTCCTGTATTCCAAGGATGCCTTAGCAAGCCCCAAACTGGAGCAAGCCTTTGATCTGGATTGTAAAACGTCTATCACCGACAAGCCTAACCTTAGTAAGGAAGGCCAAGAGAGTGAATGGACAGTGATTAAGTAGACAGGATATTTTTCTTGGCGTCCTATTAGCTCAGAGTTAAATAAATTTAATGTCGCATGTCTAAACATAGAATTGAGATTCCTGACGCGACTTAACAGAACATTAGCGTCCCTTTGAGGTGAACGTTTAGAAATCATGAGGGCCTCACGACTATAAAGTGCGTAATAAGGCGTTGCAGTTGACAACCCTTTTGTTTTCGGTTTCCAGGAACAATTATTTCAAAAGACCCGAGTGTTTTGAAATAGGAACACCGAAGCAACGGCCCCAAATTAAAACCGTAATTTCAAAACAGGTCTCAGGTTAAAAAGATACATTCACGGGTTGCCCAACTAGGTCTCCAGAGATATTTTTGCTTTGCTGGCGTCCTTCAGCACATTTCCAGGATGCACTCTTTTAGCTGCCAAATTGGTGCTAAAATAGAACATCCTTACTTGCAGTCAAATAAAACTGAGTCCCCTTACATTACCACTGTAAATATAGTAAACAGAGGAAGGATTCGATACGAAATTTCACCGAAAATACAACTGTAGCCCTCTGAATCCGAAAAAGCATATACATAAAAATCTGATGTGTTCTATTCACATGACTTTCTCTACATCTCGGCAAAAAATATTATTAAAACGCATATACTTCTATTTACTTCACGCTAATCGAGAAAAAATTATCAGAAATAGTCTTATTACTTGCTTCCCTATAAGTAGAACGGAAATAAGGGAGTACCATAGGTTAAACTGTTAGTCAAAAGCTGGTTACTATGTGACTTGTTTGTATAGATAGGAGTTGACAAATTCCTGTATGAGAAAACGAAATGTTTCAAAGCTGAAACCAATAACAAGGAATATCTCCAAAACGATTTAATCCGCGAAAAAATGTGTATAACATAAATTGTGTGTTTTAACGTGCTCTACATTGTTTGTGTTTTAAGTTTTTGTCCATCTTTTACGGTTTAGCAGTTAAGCAAAATTCCGTAAAATTCATCCAGAATGAAGTTGTATGCAGAAGCTATTCCCAGAAAATTCAAGATATGCATTTTATTTGTCAGGTAAATGTCTTTAATATACAATATAGCCATTTTTGAGAAAATATTTTTTTTTAAAAAAGTTCCATGTAAGGGGTAGTTTGGGATGGGGGGATATTTCTCAAAATCTTCAAGTCGCATCCCTGGAAGATACTAAGCCTAAATACCAGGTTGGTATTTCACCGACTTTTTGTTTTTGAGTTATCGTGTTCACAGACACACACAGAACCTTCTTCTAAAAATCTAATGTGCCTCATTCAAATGACATTCTGTATATCTCTGTAATAAATTATTGTTAAAAAGCTTATGTGTCTATTTCCTTCATACTAATCTAGAAAAAATTAGCAGAAATATTCTTAATACTTGCCTCCTTGTAAGTAGAAGCGAAATAAGGGAGTACCATAGGTTAAAGGGATAGTCAAAAGCTGGTTGCTAAGTGGCTGAAGTTCCTTTGTTTTTATGGACTGGAATTGTTAAATGCCTGTATGAGAAAAGTATACTTTCTAAAGCTGAAACCAAAAGACAAGGAATATCTCAAAAAAGACCAACTCCACGAAAAAAATGTATACAAGATAAATTGTCTGTTTTAAGGTGCTCTACATTTTTGTGTGCTAAATTTTTGTCCATCACTTACGGTTTAGCAGTTATGCAAAATTCCGTAAAATTCATGCAGAATAAAGTAGTCTTCAGAGGATATTTCTTGAAAATTCAAGATATACATTTTATTTGCGGTGTAAATATCCTTAATACACGAAATTTTTTTTTCAAAATTGTTAGAGCCATTTTTGAGAAAATCAAAATTATCGAAAAAAGTTCCATGTAAAGGGTAGTTTGGGGTAGGGGGATTTTTCTCAAAATCTTCGTGTCGCATCCCTGGAGGATACTAAACATAAATACCAAGTTTGGTATTTTACTGACTTTTCGTTTTTGAGCTATCGTGTTCACGGACACACGGACACACGGAGACACAGATACACTGACTTTTCCTGAAAATACTTTTTTTGGATACACAGAACCCTAAAATATATATTTCCGGTGAAATCTCGTGTCGAAATTTTTGGTGGAGTGCAACACCTTCTCTATACACTATGTACATAGCACGTATAGAGAAAGTAAAAATATGATGTATACCATTCACATGACTTTCTCTATATTCCTGCAACAAATAATTCTTAAAAACTTATACTTCTATTTATTTCATGCTAATCAGTAAAACATTAACAGAAATAGCCATATTACTTGCTTCCTTGTAAGTAGAGGTGAAATAAGGGAGTACCATAGCTAAAGTGATAGTCAAAAGCTGGTTGCTATGTCACTTAAGTTCCTTTGTTTGTATGGACAGCAGTTGAAAAATTCTTGTATCAAAAATGTATACGTTTTTCATAGCAGAAGCCAAAAATAAGGAATGTCACAAAAACGAGGAACTCCACGAAAAAAATGTATATTGTATAGAATGTTTTCGTTCTGAACGAGTAAGTCATCATATTGTAGGCAACTCCTGAATATCGCAGACCATTAAGCATAAAATTCATGAAATTTTATACAATCTACATATAATTATAATATCTCTATAGATATTGAAAACTATCTAAAAACAATCTGTGTTCCATTCACATGACTTTCTCTACATCACTGCAACAAATTAGTTTTAAAAAGCTTATGCTTCTATTCACTTCATGCTAATCCACAAAAATCTGATGTGTTCCATTCACATGACTTTCTCTATATCCCTGCAACAAATTATTCTTAAAAAGCTTATACTTCTATTTACTTCATGCTAATCAGTAAAACATTAGCAGAAATAGCCATATTACTTGCTTCCTTGTAAGTAGAGGTGAAATAAGGGAGTACCATAGGTTAAAGTGATAGTCAAAAACTGGTTGCTATGTCATTGAAGTTCGTTTGTTTGTATGGACAGCAGTTGACAAATTCCTGTATGAGAAAAGTGTAAGTATTTCATAGCAGAAACCAAAAACAAGGAATGTCTCAAAATTGATCAACTCCACGAAAAAAAAAAATGTATATAACATAAATTGAATGTTTTAACGTGCTCTACATTTTTGTGTAGTAAGTTTTTGTCCATCTTTATGGTTTAGCAGTTATTTAAATTTAGTAAAATTCATCCAGAATAAACTACTCTTCAGAGGCTAATCCCACAAAATTCAAGATATTCATTTTATTTCTCAGGTAAATATCTTTAATATACGAAATTTTAATCAAAATCGTTAGAGCCATTTTTGAGAAAATCAAAAATTTCGAAAAAAGTTCCATGTAAAGGGTAGTTGGGGTTGGGGGATTTTTCTCAAAATCGTCGTGTCGCATCCCAAGAAGATACTGAATTTAAATACCAAGTTTGTTATTTTAGCGACTTCTCGCTTTTTAATTATTGTAATCATACACACACACACACACATTCTGCTAAAATTGCATTACTTTTTATTTGTCAAGTAAGTATCTTTAAAATTCAGTATTTAATCACAATCTTAGCGCTATTTTCAAGAAAATCAAAATGTTCAATACTTTTTCCATGTAAAGGGTAGTTTGCGGTGGTGGAGATTTGCCTGAAAATGTTGTGTCGCATCCTTGGGAGATAGAACTGAATTATCAAGTTTAGTATTTAACAGACTTTACATTTTTTTACTGTCATGTATTAAGAGACGACGGTTACTAAATACAAACTTTTTTCGATGCAACAACTGGGGCTTTTGTAGCGTTAGAATGGAAACCAGGAGTTCCATGATTCAAATCCAGGCTATGGCGCTAAATTTTTCACTCAGACGCTACCTTTGCAACTCCTGTCATAAAATTTCACATCAGTTTTTTCTACCTGAGTATAAATATTGCCAATTTTCTAGCGTACGGACAGCATCACACACATACATATATGTTCCGGAGAGGATCGTCACTATACGGAAGCTATTTAGACAGCTATACTGCTTAATATTGGCATATCTGAGCACTTAACAGAGGTCGTCGGCAAAGGAAAAGGGTTCGTCGATAAGAGCTTCAACAGCCAGAACTAAGTTATTTTCTGTCGGTTGTTTTGGAGCATTTAAAAATCGTGTTCCAGATGTAGTGACTTGTAGCAAAATAAACAAATCTGATGTGTTCCATTCACATGATTTTCTCTACATCTGTGCAACAAATTATTATATTTACTTCATCTAATCGAGAAAAAATTAGCAGAAATAATCTTATTATTTGCTTCGTTAGTAGAAGCGAAATAATGGAGTACCATAGGTTAAAGTGATAGTCAAAAGTTCGTTGCTATATGACTGAAGTTCCTTTGTTTGTATGGACAGGAGTTGACAGATTTCTGTATGAGAAAAGTATGATTTTCAAAGCTGAAGCCAATAACAAGGAATATCTCAAAAATGACCAACTCCAAGAAAAACATTTATATTATATAAATTGTGTGTTTTAATGTGCTCTAAATTTTTTGTGTTTTAAGTTTTCGTCCATCTGTTACGGTTTAGCAGCTATGCAAAATTCTGTAAAATTCATCCAGAATAAAGTAGTCTTCAGAGGCTATTCCCAGAAAATTCAAGACATACATTTTAATCGTCAGGTAAATATCCTTAATATACGATATTTTAATCACAATTGTTAGAGCCATTTTTAAGAAAATAAAAATTTACGAAAAAAGTTCCATGTAAAGGGTAGTTTGGGGTGGGGGATTTTTTTGAAAATCTTAGTGTGGCATCCTTGGACGGTACGTAATTTAAATACCAAGTTTGGTATTTAACGGTCTTTTCGTTTTTGAGCTATGCTGCCCACATACACACACACATACACACAGACAGACAGAAACACGGACATTTTTCTAAAAATGCCTTTTTTTTTTTTTTTTGATTCAGGCGGTGAAATCTTGGTATCGAATTTTTGGGTGCAATACAATACCTTTTCTATACACTATGTACATAGTACGTATAGAGAAAGTAACAATTATATTCTTCTATCTACCTTATGCTAATTGAGATACACATAAGCATAAATTGTCTTAACTACTTGCTTCCTAGTAAGTAGAAGGGAAATAACGGAATGGACTAGGCAAAACGATAGTCAAATCTTTTAGAAGCCGGTTGCCATGTGGATGAAATCTGTTTCTATGCAGGGCCAGGAGTTCACAGGTTTCCGTGTGACTAAAATTTCAGTGTTTTAAATCTGAAGCAAATAATAAGGAATACCTTGTTGAAAAAAATGACAAATTCCTCAAAAAGCATGTATATGACCTAAATTCTGTGTTTTAACGTGAATTACATTTTTTGTGCAGTAAGCTTTTGTCGGTCTCTTACGATTAGCCATTACGCATAATCCAGCAAAATTCAGTCAGAATAAAGGGATCTTTAGAGACTATTTTCAGAAAATTCAAGACATACATTTGGTTTTTATATAAATATTTTTAATATACGGTATTTTAATCAAAACCGCTACAATCATTTTTGAGAAAATCAAAATCTTCGAATTTTTTCCCATGTAATGCGCAGATTAGAATAGGGTGATTTTTTTCTCAAAATCTTCGTGTTGCATTCCAGGAAGATACTAAACTTAAAAACTAAGTCTGTTATTTTCGGACTTTTCGGACCTTTTTCTAAAACTACTTTTTTGGATACAGGGGACGTGTATTTCCGGTGAAATGTCGGTATCGAATTTTTGGATGGAATGCAATACTATCTCTATACACTAGAGATTATATTTAGGTGTTTAAAGAAGGGATTATTATTGTAATATTATTCACGTTTAATCTTTTATTAGTATAAAAATAACACTGTCTTGAAAACCAAAACTTATAAAAATCTAATTTATAAAATATTAGGATTTAAAATAGTAATAATAATATTTATTATTATAATTATTATTATAATTAATGTAATAACATTTTGTATAAAACTCTGATGTGCTCCATTCACATGACAATCCATCTGTCCTGGAAACAAACTGTTCTTTAAAACACCCTTTAATTCATTACGTTGTAATCGAGATAAACGTTAGCAGAATATGTCTTATTAATTGCTTCCTTGTAAGTAGAAGGGAAATAAGGAAATGCACTATGCTAAAGCGATGGTCAAACCTTTTGAAAGCCAGTCGCAAAGGAAAGCAATTTTATTCGGCAATCTTTGCATCCTAGGAGGCCAACGGCCAACGGTCCACAAAAAATGTATATAAAATAAATTGTGTGCTTAAATGAAATCTAAATTTTTGTGTAGTAAGTTTTTTTGTCTATCTGTTGCGGTTTATCAGTTAAATAAAATTTATAAAAAAATTATCCGAATAAAGAGGTCTTTACAGGCTACTCCCAGTAAATTCAAGATAAACCTATTGTTTGTCATGAAATGTATTAAAACACATGGCATTTTAATAAAAATCATTAGACAGTTTTGATAAAATCAGAATTTTCGAAAATGTACCACGTAAACGGTAGTTGGGATAAGGAGATTTTCTTTAAAAGCTTCGTGTCGAATTCTTGGAAGATACAGAACTTAAATACCAAGTTAGGTATTTAACGACATTTCATTTTCAAGTTATGATGCCCATAGACATATACATAAACACAAGAATATCTTTCTAAAATGTTTTTGTTCAGGGGACCTCAAAACATGTATTTCCGGGAAATATTAATGCCGAATTTTGGTGGAATACAATACTTTCTCTATCCACTATGCCCAATTGCAATACTGGCTAGAGAAAGTAAAAATCAAAATTTTCGAAATATGTTTCCATGTAACGGGTAGTTTCAGGTGGAAGTATTTTCTTGAAAATGTTCGTATCGCATCCATGAAGAATGCTGACCTTATATATCGCGTTTGGTATTTAATCGGTTTTTCCTTTATAAGTCATACTGTTCACATACACACACTCACACATACTGCCACTGTCACTGTTTCTCTCTTTCTCTTTCTTTCTTTCTCTCTCTCCTCTCTCACACACACACACTCACACACATATACGAACACAAGCGTGGACCTTTTTCCAAAAATAGTTTTTTTTTTTTTGGTCATTTTTTATTCTCAGAACCCTAAAACGTTCATTTCCAGTGACATTTCGGTATCGAATTTTTGAGTGGAGTGCAATACCTTCTCCATCTATGTGCTATGTACGAACTAGATGAATTAAAAATGAATATACATATATTACTGTGGAAACCTCGGTATCGAATTTTTGGTTGGAGTTCAATAGTTCCTGTACTTACTATACGTAGCAGAGAAAGTAAAGTATACTGCGATAGTTTTCTAAGCGCTTAATACGGATTGGGGAGAACTTTTACAATTTGCGGAATTCCATTATGCGTTCAGTTTAGTTTAATTTCAAAATTCACTGCGGCGGCGACTATTTATGCTCGCTACGAATTTCCCGTCGAAACTGACCTCAACTGACACTCAGCATTCTCAGTTTAAACTTACTCTGGGCAGGGTGTTGTTCCTCTTTTATAACTGTCGGTCACGTGACAGGAAATGTCCAAATGTTGTCGCACATGCAAAACACCCGCAAGTGTTACAAATTCACTCAGGTGCTGCAATGCCAGGTTTTGATATCAAACAACCTTCCGACAGCACACGTGGACATACTACTACATGTGTAACTATTACAGCTGGGATATCAAAAGAACTTGCCACCGGCACACGTATCCACTATCTAAGGCGTAAAAGTTGATGTCAACAATTAAGCAAGCCGTTCACGTTTGGCAATGACGGCTACAGGGCGCGGTCAAATATTGAGATACTGGGTGAACTAATTATGATGTTCCTGTTATTTGATTTATTTCTACTACATTACGGAAAGATGTGGAAATCGAAGAGAATATACCAAAATAAAAAGAAATTGTGTTTCATTTATGAACACTATTTAACGACTGTGATTCTCAGCGTCCCATTCTCTATTGGGCGTAAAAGACCGCTTAATTTTGCTCAGAGGCCTCTTTATCATGCTTGAGGTTCTTTTACGCTTAGTAAATCTACAACACGGGACCAACAGCTTTACTTCCCTTCCGAAGGAAGCCATTCTAAGGAAAGCCCGAAAAACATCCATCGTCCTCTGTCGGGTTTGAACCCGGGTATACGAGGCTAGCATGGTAACCAATACACCATGGAGGACAACAGAAGTAATTCATCTTATCGATGAAAGGATTAATGTGAGCCGAATAAAAGTTCTTTATCACTTAATTGATATTCTGATGTTTTTATTTACCGCACTAGTGCTTATGGTCATATTTTTCGGTATGCATATTTATTGTCTTTCACATCAACCATGTTGCACTTGAGAATTAAAACTTCCAATCCATGGCAATAATATTGTTAAGTCCACAAAATAGCTACATGGAGCAGAAGGAATTATTTACCTAATAATCCTAGTTATGATTGTTTACAACACTGAAAAGACACTCTAGACCAGTGTTTCCCAACCTTTTGAAGTTCACGGCACCCTTGGGAATAACATTAAACACCAGGGGCACCCTTCCTTGAATTAAAAAAAATTAAGCTTAATATGTTAATTTATTGAAATATTATATAATAATAACGTACACCATAACATAATACAGTAAACTTTACTACAATCACTGAGTAAAAATACATCAATAAATTTTGTTCGATTAATGATTAATGTGAAACTTGTTATTGATGCTTAGAGCACAGATATGTGATGTCGGGTCTTACAGTTGACAGTGAAACACGCAAATCATCCTCAAGGTTATTCAGTCTATGTCTTGCTTTGCATTTTATTGTCACCATAGCAGAGAAGGCTTGCTCGCATAGATGGGATGTTGAAAAGGGCAAAAGTGCGTTAATTGCTTTCTTCATTAGGTTAGGGTACTCCTCTCTCCGTTGAAGCCAAAAACTAGCCACCGACGCCTCACTCTTGGTGAACTTACCTTTGAGTGTGGAATCAGCGCAAAGATCAATAAATTCATCTCGTTCGCAAGCAATGAAATCTATTTCCTCTGCACTATCTACGAAATCAAATGGTGAGACAACCCAGTCGAGATTCGTTGTGGAAATAGTTGGAAAGTATGCATCTATTGCATCTTGCAATCTTGATAAGTGATCACAAATGCGGTCTTTCAGTTTACCCAGATCTTTATCGCCTGCCACATTAAGAAGAGATGGAAAGTTCGACAAATCTCCTTTTAGAACTGCAGACTTCCAAGAACTAAGTTTTCTTTCAAAACCTTTCATTTTATTGGTTGAGGAGATTATTGTTTCATGTCGACCCTGCATCGAAACATTCAGTTCATTCAGCTTATGAAAAATATCTGCCAGATACGACAGTTCAAAACACCAAGAATCACTTAGTAAGAGCTCATGAAATGTGTCTTGATTTTCATCCTTAAAAAAAGTTTTTACCTGTTCTTTAAGTTCGAGAAACCGGTTCAATACACGACCCCGCGACAACCACCTTACTTCTGTGTGAAGTAACAAAGAGGTATGAGCTGCATCCGTTGCGCGACATAACTGTTCAAAAATTCTGCACTTTAAAGGTCGAGACTTCATATAGTTCACTATTTTCACAACTTGGTTAAACACTTCAGCAAAATCTTTATTACACGCTTTCACGACTAATGCCTCTCTATGCAGAAAACAGTGAGTTATAATAATGGATGGATTTTCATTGAGAACTCTGGCAGTGAAACCTTTAATTTTCCCAGACATAGATGGTGCACCATCTGTACATATACCACAACAGTCTTTCCATGAAAGATCATGGTCATTGAGATAGGAATTAATAGAAACGAAAATACCATGGCCTGTGGTTGTAGTCTCCAGCGGTCTACAGAACAGAAACTGTTCACTAATATCTTTTTCATCAATATATCTGATAAAACCAAGGAGTTGCGGTTTGTCACCAATATCGAGACTCTCATCTACTTGCAAAGCAAATGTTCTATAGGTTTTTATTTTCTCCGTGAGTTGTTCGTTGATATTGCATAACATTTCAGATATCCTGCGGCTGATTGTGTTGTTGGACAGAGGAACTTTCGAAATTTGATTAGCTGCTCCTTCGCCAAGTATTGTTGAAACTATAACTTGACATGCAGGGCCAATGATTTCCTCTCCAAGAGTATGAGGTTTCTTTTTTTTAGCTATCAATTCTACTACTTTAAATGAGGCTTCAAGAGCAGTATCGCCTATGGTCATTCTCTTTACCATTCGCACAGCTGTTTTCTTCTCCCCTTCTAATATATGTGAAAAATACATTACACTTTTCTGTGACACACTAGGATGCTTTGTTGTAAGATGCCGCTTCAGTTTGCTAGGTACCATGGCCTCGTTGCTAAGTGTTTCGCCACAAACTAAACATACAGGGATAGGGTTTTCCTCGTTGTTATTCCACTTAAATCCATACGCTAAGTAACTGTCCTGGTATGTTCTTTTCTTTCGTTTGTCTTCTTTATGTGGTGAATTCGACGGTCCGGGAGAAACTGTAAGATTTGGCTTCTTAAAGCAAGCAGTAGGAACCGACTGTTCACTTTCACTGTCCTGGCGTTTACGTTTAAGAATGAACTTATCCATAGCTAAACACTGTGAATCAACGCGAGGAAGACAACTGAAAGCGCCAAGCGGCGTACACTTTATATATTCATCTGTCGAAGTCTCGGGAATGTTCGTGAGGAAGGGAGTAGTCTCGGGAATGTTCGGCAGGGTATAGCTGTAATGCCATCTGTGGGATACTAGTATAACTGAATTATTGAAATGAATCGACCACTATCACCATCTGCCGTGCATGAGAGTAATTGATTTGACTTATTTTATTTCAAGACCTTACAAGACTTAAGGCTTCAGTAGAAGGTATTTTTTTTTTGTTTTTTTTTTGTTTATCTCAATATCTCGCGGCACCCTTTAGCCAGTCACACGACACCCTAGGGTGCCGGGGCACACCGGTTGGGAACCGTTGCTCTAGAATATCAGCGAAGTTACAGTTCCTTTATTGTTTACTCCAGGAAAACTGGAGACGAACTGTTTGCTGTTGATTAGCCCACTGCTGGCAAACACTGTGGATATTTGGCGAGTTTTGTTTAAATATTTACTTTGCGGCGGCGAGCGTGTGTATTCGCACGTGCTGGCCGATTCATCATCCGCCTACAGTGCGGTTATAATATCTGTCACAGAGTGACATAACCCATTTTCCTTGCTTCACTCTGCCACACAAAGCCCACTCTAGATAACGCGTCTTGATGGACCGACCGGTTAAAGCTGCCAAGCGCGGGATACGCACGCTTCTGTTCTTGAGGCAAAATAAACGGTGATGGCTTTTGGCTCATCTGCATGGAAATGACGACAGGCTGGAGAATCTGCTACTGCTCTTAACTTTATATCAAATTCCAAAACAGAATGAGATACTGTAATATTTTTTTAAAACAGCTGCACATGTAATAATACTACTGTGAGTCACTGATGAGTTGATGACCTTTATTACTTTCTCTACACGTAGTAGAGTGTATATACACAGTGTATAGAGAAGCTACTGTATTGCACCCAAAAATTCGATATTTCATGGAAATACATAGGTGGTCTGAAAAGTTCTCGGCCTGATAGTGAAAAACGACAATTCATGCTTTCAAAGTACTTTTATTTTTCAGCATAAACTCCTCTAATATCAATACATTTTGTCCAGCGGTGTTCCAATTCCATTATCTCTTCTGTGTAGTGTTCCTCTGGAAGTGTTGCAAAGTTTCCATTTACAGCCGCAATTGCTGCTTCAATGGACGAAAAGCGCCTACCAGTGAGGAATTTCTTCAGTTTTGGAAACAGATGGAAGTCCGAGGGAGCCAAATCTGGAGAATAGGGTGGATGTTCCAGCACTTCATAGTGCAGATCCCTCAATTTTCCCATTGCCAAAACACTTTTGTGGGCAGGGGCATTGTCCTGATGGAAAACAATGTTTTTTTCTTTTTAAACCCGAATCTGTATTCACGAATGCTTGCATTCAGTTTGGTTAGAAGTTGAGAGAAGTATTCTCCAGTAATGGTTTTATCTTAATAGTGAATCAACAAAATTCCTTTGGCATCCCAAAACACTGACACCATGATATTTCCCACCGATGGCACCATCCTCGCCTTCTTTGGAGCTGAAGAACCAGCTTCTGTCCACTGCCTCGACTGCTGCTTGGATTAGGGTGTGTAGTGGTGAATCCATGTTTCATCCATTGTGACGTATCGGCGCATAAAGTCACTTATGTTCTTCTGAAAAGGCGCCAAGCACTTTTCAGAAAGTGTCGTGCGAATGCGTTTGTTATCCACAGTGAGGATAAATGGGTGTTTAATTCATACTGGAAGATGTAAAAATACCGTGCTTTGAAATTCCAAAAGCATTAGAAATTTCACACGCCTTTGTACGCCGATCTTCCAAAATTATATCATGCACTTTTTCGATGATTTCCGGTGTGGACGTGCTTCGCATGGACCGCCTTGGATACTTTCACGGCCACGTCTAAAATCGGCCGCCCATTTCTTCACAGTAGGAACTGAAGATGAAGAGTCACCATACACATTTACAATCCGCAAATGAATTTCTGTAGGTGTTAAACCTTCTTTTACGAAGAATTTTATCGCAGCACGATACTCGAGTTTATCCTTTTTCAAAGCAATGCGCACTTCCACTGCTTCAAACAACTGCCTACAGTCAACTATTGCCTGGAATGACTTGTAATTTTACATACGGTCTATTAACATGTGTACCAACGTAAGGAAAAAAAATCATGCAACTAGCGTCACGATTTCTGGGTGAGGCCGAGAGCTTTTCAGACCACCGTCGTAGATGTGCTGAGACTCCTTAAATTAAAAAAAAAAGCTGATATGTCCCATTCACTTGACTTTCTACATCTTTTCTACATCTCGGTAACAGATTATTGTTAAAAAAGCTTATCATTGTATCTACATCTTGCTAATCGAGATAAACATTAGCAGAAATTGTCCTTATTACTAGGTCTCTTGTAAATAGAAGGGAAAATATTGAATGCGTTCCATTTACATGATGTCTTCTAGCTGTGCTAGACAAAACATTAATCTATTATCTATATCATGCTAATCAAGATAAACATAAGCAGAATTAACCTTATTGCTATATCCTTGTAAGTAGAAGGGAAATAAGAAAATGTACCGGCTAAAGCGATAGTATCGCACTTTAAAATACGACGTTATGTGAAACAATTGAAATTCCAATTTCTTTGATTGCCAGGAGAAAACAAACGAGAAACGAAAAGAAACATGTTCTTCTCGTTTGAGAAAAGTTTAAGCGGCTAAAACTGAAACCAATAATCCGGAATATCTGGAAAACGGTTAACTCTACAAAACAATGTACACAATGTATATGACATAAATTATATGTTTTAATGAGATCTACATGTTTTGTGTAGTAAGTTTTTGTACATCTCTTACGGCTTGCCAGTCATCCAGAATAACCAGATCTTCAGAGGCTATTCCCAGAAAATCCAAGATATACATTTCGTTTGTGATAAAAATATGTTAAAGATAAGATATTTTAATCAAAATCTTTAGAGCAATTTTTTTAGAAAATCTAAATTGTTAAAAAATCTTATATTTAAAGGTAGGGGTGGAAGGATTTTCTTGAAAATCTTCGTGTCGTATCCTTGGAAGATACCAAACTTAAATACCAAGTTTTATTTAACGGTATTTTCGTTTGTGAGCTATGCTACACACAGACACACACTCGGACATTTTTCTAAAAATGCTGTTTTTGGATTCAGGGGGTTCTAAAACATGTATTTCCGGTGAAATCTCGGTATCAAATTTCTGGGTGGATTACAATAGGTACCTTCTCTACACTCAGTAAAAGGTAAGTATAGAGAAAGTAAAAAAAAAAAAAAAAAAAATACTTTTTCTACACGTACTGTGTACATTGTGCATAGAGGAAGTATTGTATTCCACCCAAAACTTGGATACCGAGATCAATATGTTTTGCCAAAACAACTGATTTTGGATGGCCTTTGCGAATTTTGACAATGAGCGAACGGCGGCAACGATTTAACTCGTTTTACCAGCGTTTCATAGTCAGATGTAGTCATAAGTTGATCAATGCACTCCTGTCTTGATTAACCACGTCGAAAATCATGATAAATAATCGCACGAGTATTTACACGAGTTAATTCCATCTTTTCTCTGAGACACAGTTTTTAAGTGCTTGTAAACAACACAAATAACGCACTGTTGACAAAACATTTGAAGTAGGTTGACATCAACAATGCGAAACGATCCAGTGAAAATATCAGATGGCACCTACAGCAATCGGTGTTGCCAAGGCTCAAAATATAAATAGTGGGGTGAAATTATGCTCAAATGATCTCGGGGTCCATGGAGCTTAAAGTTAATCGACGTTTGTCTTCTCAGGAAAAGTAAAAATTACGGAAGTAATCTTATCCGGGTAGATTACCTTAAGCGAGATTCGAATCCGTGACCTTGAATGTGAAGTATACCCCAACATTACCGAGGCGGACCCTCCAACATTAACAGTATGTACGAGTATGAATGAACTTTCATTAAAAATCAGAAATATTCTATTACTTTCTCTATACGTACTATGTACATAGTGTATGGAAAAGGTATTGTATTGCACCCAAAAATTCGATACCGAGATTTCACCGGAAATATACAATAAAAAAAAACATTTTTGGAAAAAGCTTCATGTGTGTGTGCGTGTGTGCGTCTGCTACCTTGGTATTTAAGTTTGGTATCTTCAAAATAATGCGACACGAAGGTTTTCAAAAAAATTTACCCTTTACAGGAAAAATTTCGAAAATTCTGATATCCTCAAAAATGGCTGTAACGATTTTGATTGAAATCTCTTATATTTAAGGTATTTACATGCCAAATGAAATGTATATCTTGAATTTTCTGGGAATAGCATCTAAAAACCTCTTTATTCTGAATGATTTTTATTGAATTTTGCATAATTGGTAAATCGTAAGAGATAGACAAAAACTTACTGCACAAAAAATGTAGATCACGATAAAATACACAGTTTACGTCATATACATTTTTTTTCACGGAGTTGACCGTTTGAGATATTCCTTGTTATTGATTTCAGTTTTAAAATGCTTATACTTTTCTCATACTTCTGGTCACCAAAGAAACGTATTTCAATGCCATAGCAATCAGATTTTAAAACATTTGACTGTCGGTTTAACCTAGTGCATTCCCTTCTACTTATAAGAGAACTAAGTAATAACATCGTTTCTGCTAATGTTTATTTCAATTAGCTGAAGTAGAACAATCATTTGTTACAGAGATGTAGAGAAAAGTCATATAAATGTTACACATTCGATTTTTTTTTTATTTTAATCCCATAAAATAATGTAAACATTCCTTAATATAAAATCGGCATAATTGGCCACTAGGTGTCATTTTTAAATCCCTTAACTGGAACTACAACATAGCATTAGAGGTGAAACTGTATAGAGAAACTTCAGTTCGACGAGATCTCATTCGTAAAAAACAAAACTATGCAGAAGAAAAGCAGCAATGCAAGTAGAAAAGGACAGAAAAGACAGCAACAGAGGAAAGCTGAGGGTCCAAATTGCCAACCTAGTGGATTTTAATATGAGCCATGCATTCAAATCTTTCCTCGTTTTTTCGTATTGATATTTTGAGCATTTTTCTTCCTGTAAAATGCGCCTTGCAGAGTAATTTTTCTGTTACACAAATAAAATGTCCTGTTTACAGAGATACAATGAATAAGAATTGCTCTAGTTTTTACTGTAGATGTATTTATGTATATGCTTTAATTGACACACACAAAATTTATGTATTTTATGACAAAAAACACATTCTTAATATTAAAAATGTTTGGAGCCTAAACTAGACACAAACTATGGCAATTTCAAAAAGTAAATATATTGTGAACCTAGGGTTAAAATACGTATTACACTAAAATTTTAATTTGTTTGTCTTAATGGACTTTATAATGACATAAATGCGATAAATGATGTAAGCCGCTTATAATGAAACAGAAGAGCATCTAAAGTTTGTTAGCTGTGAGTTTTGTTGCGGGAAGTCGGTCGTCTCCTTTCACAGTGTCCTCAGCTCCGCAGTTGATGAAGATTCCACTCCTAATATCTCCTAATTAATTATATCTCAGGCTAGCTTGTTTCCTTCACATAAGATATTATAAATAAATAACTTCTCACCACTTATATTTATAATCAGGAGCCTAATCTAGCCTCTGCACATCACTCCCGCACCACTTAAGCACGTAGACGTGCGCACAACACAACGTAACGTAACTGTGTACGTCAAGATAGTAACAGAGAGAGTAACCACATAAGAGATCTGCCGTGTCTTGTATACGATACTGAGTGACGCCAACTTTTGCGCCATAATGGTACAGTATCTCTGATTAGTTCTTTGTTAGCATCTCCTCACATGTTATGAAAATAAATTGTGTCAAGTGTTCATGTCATAGCGTCCACATGACGCGTTTGGGAAAACCCAAGGCTTCCCTCTCACTTTAGCTTTCTGCTTATTCTGCTTATTTCTCCAATTCCCTGTGCTACTTGGAGGACAAGGCACCATTCCTGTCTCACTTATTTCTATGTCTGTTCTTTTCTATCTTACATTCGTTAGCCTAAAGCTTGTGTTTTTTTAGCAAGTAGTGGTTGGTGAACTGTTACCTGGAATTAAACTAGCTCGCCTTGCCTTAATTACCTAAGTTACAACAACTCGCTTTTATGCATATTTCTACCACTAAATACTCACAACTATTTTACATTGCTGTCTATAAGTTTGTAATATTATGTACAGTTTCCGTTTTTATATGTTATGTGCTCCTACAGTTTGAAGACAATACGTTTATTTATAAGACATTTTTAAGTAAGTTTAATTGTGTGCTGTTATCTTTAGTGCTCTAAATATGTTTAATAAATACGAAAAAATAAGCTTCATTAACATTCAGGTTGAAAGAGATATCAATGCTGAATAATGTCATACAGAATTATTGGAAGCTTGTGGTACCGTGGCTAGGTGGGCGAATGCATTTCGTAGAGGAAGGGAAAAACGTGGACTAGCAGACCGCAATCTCTTAAAGGCATGCTCATTGTTGCTAATGATTTTGAAAGTGTTCTTATCACTTATTCAGTTCCTCAATGAAATCGTGTGAATGGTGCACAAGACAGTTACTTTCTGGAACACCATTTACGACCAGCTGTGCATCATAAACGTCCAATGTCCTGAATTCTCATCCTATTGTGTTAGAAGACGGTGCTTGCTCTCACACGGCTCTCTTGTTAATGGAAGATTCTGGAGCATCCTCCATGCTCGCCAGATATGAGCCCATGTGATTTCCACGTTTTTAGGAAAATGAAATTACCACTTAGAGCAGTGCGCTTTAGAACCATACAGGCAATTATAGCAGCAGTAAAGCGGTCTGTTCGAATACTAGGACAAGATGGCATCCTCGTCTCCCTGATGTGTGGAGGCGAGTTCTTTGTGTTGGAGGATATTACTTCTAAGTATTGCAATAATAAATGTTTTATTGTTGTAAAGTCAAATATTGCCACTACATACTGAATGACCCATGTATTAGATGTGTGGTATAAATTTCAAAAATGTGATGTGTTCCATTCATATAACTTTCTATACAACGCTGTAACAAATTATTGTTAAAAAGCATAATCTTCTATCTACTTTATGATAATCGAGATAAACATTAGCAGAAATTGTCTTAATTACTTGATTCCTTGTAAGTAGAAGGAAAATAAGAGAACACACTTGACTATAACGATAGTCAAATATTTTAAAAGCTGGTTGCCAAGTGGATGAAATCCATTTCTATGTAGGGCTAAGAGTTTTCAACTTTCCGTATGTAAAAAGCTTAAGAATTTTAAATCTGAAACAAATAACAAGGAATATCTCAGAATGGTCAATTGCGCGAAAACTAAAACGCATATGACATAAATTATGTGTTTTAACGTGATTTAAATGTTTTGTGTAGCTAAGTCTTTGTCTATCTCTTACGGTTTACTAGTTACGCAAAATTCAGCGAAATCCATTCAGAGTAAAGAGGTCTTTAAAGGATATTCTCAGAAAATTCAAGATATGCATTTATTTGCCTTATAAATGTCTTTAATATACGGAATTTGAATAAAAAATGTTAGAGCAATTTTTGAGAAAATCAACATTTCAGAAAAATGTTTCATGTGAAGTATTTGGGGTGGGGGATTTTTCTCAAAATCTTCGTGTAGCTTTCTTGGAAGATACTAAACTTAAATATAAAGTTTTAGTATTTCACAGACTTTTCGTTTTTTGTTTTATTGTGCTCACAGACACACACACATACATACACGGACATTTTTCTAAAAGTGCTGTTTTTGTATTCAGGGGTCCCAAAACATGTATTTCCAGTGAAATCTCTGTATCATATTTTTGGGTGCAATATAGTAACTTCTCTATACACCAAGTATATAGTACGTGTAGAGAAAGTAACAAAATTAGCATTCTTAGTTTAGAATTTCAAACTTTCAGTCATGTTGTCCTTAACAGCAAGAAAACGATAAATGTTGAACAACGCATGGCGACAGTTGAAGGATGTGGCGCCTAAAGATACTTGACATATCCTCTTGAGAATATAAGGAAGAAATCCTACCTAGGCAAAGTGTTTCAAGTGGGCTCTCCAACATACTCAGCGATTTGAAACTATGCACGTCTTTATCTGTGCTACTTTGCTACCATACAACCGCTTTCTAGCACAAGTTGCCAATACAGTCCACAATGCTTTTACTTTCTATTCCAAACACTATCTACATACATTGTAGGTGTATTCCAACCTCACCAGAAATACATGTTTTGGGGACTCCTAAATGAAAAAAATCTGATATGTTACACTCACATGACTTTCTCTAGCTCTTCTACAAACTTCTACATAAGATTATTCTTCTTTCTGCACCTTTGCTAATCGCGATAATCATTAACAGAATGTTCTTACTGCTTAGAAAGAAAATAAGGGAATACACTAGGCTAAACCGATAGTCAAGTGTTTTAAAATCCGTCGTTATTCGATTGTCATTGCAAATCGCTTCTTTGCTTGGCCAGGAGTAGAACAAAAGAAAAACGGATACTTCCTGTCTGAGAAAAGTATAAGTACTCACAACTGAAACCAAAAACAAGGAATATCTCGGAAACGGTTACCTCCACAACAAAACTGTTGTGTGTTTTGATCAGATCAGTATTTTCTGCGTAGTGAGTTTTTGTCTATCTCTTACCGCTTAGCAGTTAAGCAACATTTAGCAAAATTCATCCAGAATAAAGAGCTCTTCAGAGGCTATTCCCAGAAAAGTCAAGATACACATTTTATTTGGTATGTAAATATCTTTAATATACGGGATATTAATCAAAATCGTTAGAGCCATTTTTTAAAAAATCAAAAATTTCGAAACTTGTTCCCTGTAAAGGGTAGTTGGGGGTGGGGGATTTTCTTGAAAATCTTCGTGTCGCAGTATTGGAAGATACCAAACCTAAATACCAAGTTTAGTATTTAACGGTCTTTTCGTTTTTGAGCTATGCTGCCCATAGACACACACACACAGACAGACACACTCACATACACACGGACCTTTTTCTGAAATGCCTTTTTTGGATTCAGGGAGTCCTAAAACATGAATTTCCGGTGAAATCTCGGTATTGAATTTTTGGGTGGAATACATACTTCCTCTATGCACTTATACACTATGTACATAGTACGTATAGAGAAAGTAAAAAACGTTTAGACAAATGTATCTGTATATGTTTGTGGACAGTATAGATCAGCAACCAAAAGACCAAGACTTGGTATTTATATTTTGGTAACTTCCAAGGATACGACACGAAGATTTAAAAAAAAAAAAAAAGTTCCCTCGCCCCAAACTACATGGAAATTTTTTTTGAGAAGTTTGTTTTTCTCAAAAATGGCTCTAACGATTTTGATTAAAATACAATTTTAAAAATAGCTACATTAAAAATAAAATGTATAAATTGAATTTTGTTGAAATACGCTTAACTGGTAAACCGTAAGATGTAGACAACAACATACTACGCAAACATGAAGACTTCGTTAAAACACAGAATCTATCCCATATATAGCCTCTTTAAATTATAAGGCAACTCTTGTCGCGGTCTCTCTTCACTGCGCGAGAGATCCGAGAGTTTCCGGGAAATTGGTGCCGGCAAAGGCCCACTATGGAAATGTTGACCTTCTGCTCACATACGAACAGCACAATTTGCTAAAATATTCTCGCTCACTCGGCTAGGCTTAGCAGCAGGAATCTTTGTGATTTCTTGCATGATGTTCTCACTAAGTTTATTAGATTACACAGGGATTTCTGCTGCTGAGCGAGAACAGCTTTTACCTTGTTATACTGCCTGTTTGGGAGCACATGCTCAATATTTTGAGCATTTATTTAAGGTAAGGATTCCAGTACCCCTTTGCCGGCACCACTTTCCCGGCAACTCTCAGATCTCTCATGCATTGGAGAGAGGCCGCGATAGGGTTTACCTTATAATTTAATGAATCTATATGTCTGTCTGGTTGTTTCCTTAGTGCAGTGGTAGCGCACCTGCTTGCCAAGTGGGAGGTCTGGGTTCGATTCCCGATACCAGCGTGGGGAGTTTTCCCCGCTGGGAGGCCTGGTACCGGGTATACTTAGCCTCGTCCCATTGAGGAGCTGCTCCTCCAGATCGAGATGACCGCATTAACCGGCCGGGGGTGGGATTTGAGGCGCTGATTACGTCTCACCCTTCAGGACTGCGCCACATTCATGACGCCTTCGGGTTGAGATGGCGGAAGCAGCAGCCGAGCGGTAGGCGAAGGTTCCTTATGAGCTGTCGTGCCTTGCAGTTATTATATATGTCATAGATTTTATCAAACGGGAAATGGCCTTTCGTTTGTTTTACTGGGGACCATGTAAAACACTTCAATTATGCATATAGCGTCCAGATTTTAAAAGAATTGACTATCGTTTTAGCCTAATGTTTATTTTGATAAGCATTGTGCAGATAAAAGATTAATTAAGAATAGTTTGCAGAACAGGTATAGAAAGGAGCGCATGACCGAAGCCTCCCATACCCAGGTAAGCCTAGCAGGTAACAACCCCCAAGCCTCCCGCGAAACAGGTTTAATTCGCCAGCAGGTGGGGTGGAATGGAACAACCTTCAAGCCTCCCGCGAAACCGGTTTAATTCGCCAGCAGGTGGGGTGGAATGGAACAACCCCCAAGCCTCCCGCGAAACCGGTTTAATTCGCCAGCAGGTGGGGTGGAATGGAACAACCCCCAAGCCTCCCACGAAACCGTTTTAATTCGCCAGCAGGTGGGGTGGAATGGAACAACCCTCAAGCCTCCCGCGAAACCGGTTTAATTCGCCAGCAGGTGGGGTGGAATGGAACAACCCTCAAGCCTCACGCGAAACCGGTGTAATTCGCCAACAGGTGGGGTGGAATGGAACAACCCTCAAGCCTCTGGCGAAACCGGTTTAATTCGCCATCAGGTGGGGTGGAATGGAACAACCCTCAAGCCTCCCGCGAAACCGGTTTAATTTGCCAGCAGGTGGGGTGGAATGGAACAACCCTCAAGCCTCCCGCGAAACCGGTGTAATTAGCCAGCAGGTGGGGTGGAATGGAACAACCCTCAAGCCTCCCGCGAAACCGGTTTAATTCGCCAACAGGTGGGGTGGAATGGAACAACCTTCAAGTCTCCCGCGAAACCGGTGTAATTAGCCAGCAGGTGGGGTGGAATGAAACAACCCCAAAGCCTCACGCGAAACCGGTGTAATTAGAAGTTTGGATTGATGTTAAAATCCACGGATGTAAATTTCGTACAAAACTTGGGACTTGCACATGACTACTATTCCAGAAATGAAATCGGAATATTTCTGAACTACATATTTGGTTTGCCAATGCTGGATCCTGATAAGGTTGGTCACTGTTTTGCTGAAGACTGCCTGTCTCGGAAAAACTGCAGATGTTTTGCGATTATTTAGTGGAAACTTACGTCGACGAAAATGCACTCTTTCCTCCATCCATGTGGGCAGAACTGAGTTGCAATAGACACAGAACTACCAACGCTTGTGAAAGTTTCCACAACAAATACAACAATCTGTTTTACTCCTGCAGTCCAGATCTGTGTAGATTTCTTGAAGTACTGAAGCAAATTTAGCTGAATAATAAAATTGCAACTAATCAACAAATAAAAAAAATCTGATGTGTTCCATTCACACGACTTTCTCTACTTCAGTGTATAAAATTATTGTTAATAAGCTTATTCTTCTATTTACTTCATGCTAATCGAGAAAAAAATTGCAGAAATAGTCTCATTACTTGCTTCCTTGTAAGTAGAAGCGAAATATAGGAGTATCACAGGTTAAGGTGCAGTCAAAAGCTGGTTACTAGGTGACTGAAGTCCCTTTGTTTCTATGGACACGATTTGACAAACTCCTGTATGAGAAAAGTGCAAGTTTTTTAAACCTGAAACCAAAACAAGGAATATCTCAAAAAGGATCAACTCCTCGAAAACCATTTATATAACATAAATTGTATGTTTTAATGTGCTCTACATTTTTTGTGCGGTAGGTTTTTGTCTATTTCTTACGGTTTAGCAGTTATGCAAAATTTCGTAAAGTTTATCCAGAATAAAGTAATCTTCAGAGGCTATTCCCAGAAAATTCATGATATACATATTATTTGACAGGTAAATATCTTTAATATACGATAATTTAATCAAAATCGTTAGAGCCATTTTTGAGAAAAATCAACATTTTCGAAAAACATTCCATGTAAAGGGTATTTGGGGGTGGGAAGATTTTCTTGAAAATCTTCGTGTCGCATCCTTGGAAGATACCAAACTTAAATACCAAGTTTGGTATTTAACGGTCTTTTCGTTTTTGAGCTATACTGTCCACAGACACACACACGGACCTTTTTCCAAAAATGCTCTTTTTGGATACCCAAAACATGTATTTCCGGTGAAATCTCGGTATCGAATTTTCGGGTGCATTACAATACCTTCTCTATGTACATAGTACGTGTAGAGAAAGTAAAAAGAAAAGATCTTATCCACACTTGCAACTCATGATGCAGCAAGTAGAAAATTTCCATTTCAAGAATGGAATACGTGAAGTCGATTTCTTATAGAATCAAACCTGGATTTAAAATCTAAAAGGAATAATATCGCTTATTTTAAAGACGAAAATACGTATTACGGTATGATATAGGATTAGAATGTCAAAATAACTAAGCATCTAAATGCGGATTCATTGTGAGTAAATTACAGAAAATAAAGAAATAATGACAGAGCTGATAAATGTTGAATCTTTTGGGGTGCCAGCCAATCGCCTCCTTGTGGTGCAGCCTGGGTAACGCTAAGCGAACTGGAACAATAACCACTAATTCAAATTTAAGCATTAGAGGTTCATTTTCTGTTGGTACTAGAGTAGTGTTTCTTTGTTATTAATCATAAACGCAAAAATTGTAACAACTTCCACTAGAAGTATGTAATGCTTCATCAAATATTATAAACACCAAATTGCAACTGTTACCTGTTTCGACCGGGAGGCTACCTGTTTTGGGGAGGCTTGGGGGCTATGTAGTTAGGGACCTTTAAGGGTCCGGGAGGCTTCGGGGCTATTTTTCTGACTGCGGAAGGCTTCGGTGCCGCACGCATAGAAAGTCGTCTAATTGGAACATAACAGGTTTTTTTATAAATATAAGGAGCACCATAAGAAAACACCAGAGTTCATAAAGCTTACAATAAAGCAGAGAGTAAAGGAACTGAATGTGCTGTACGTCCATTATTTTCACAAGGACCGTGCTCAAAGTCTTCCTTTCTTCTCGTGTCAAATTGCGTCAACTCAGCTCTGCATGCTCAAGCGTTCTCACAAGTAAATATTCCAAGAACGCCAGGAAAATAATAAATCAGGATAAAATCTTCTATGCACGTATCAGGTGCTCCAGTCGAGAATATTCACATAGCCTCAGGAATGTAGAAGGGAATCTTGTCTATGGGGAAGACGATCAACATTTTTAGAATGCCATGTTTTAGAAATTTGTTTATATCTGACAGCTACCTTATAATGTTCTGCAAGTTGACTAGGATGAAGTTTGTTAGATTTGCTTTAAAAGTTTTTTCATTATCATCATTTAAATATTTGTTTTGTTGTTCAATATCCTTTAACCTATTAGGTCATACCGGACCATAATTGAAATCGGTGAAGTGATACTCAAATGATCTAGGGGTCCATGGAGCTTGAAGTTACTCAACATTCGTCTATTAAGGTCAAGGGTAGAAAAAATCTTTTGTGTTTCATTCACATGACTTTCTCTACATCTCTGCAATAAATTATTGTTAAAAAGCTTATTCTTCTATTTACTTAATATTATTAGAGAAAAAATTAGCAGAAATAGTCTTATGACCTGCGTCCTTGTAAGTGGAATGGAAATAAGGGAGTACCATAGGTTAAAGTGATAGTCAATGTTTTTAAAAATGGCTAATACGTGATAGAAGTTCCTTTGTTTGTATGGACACTAGTTGACAAATTCCCGTATGAGAAAAGTATAAGTATTTTAAAGCTGAAAACATTAACAAGAACGTTCTCGAAAACGGTCAACTCCACAAAAAAGATGCACATACCATAAATTGTGAATTTAAACGAGCTCTACATTTTTTCTTGAGTAAATGTTTCCCTATATTTTACGGTTTATACAAAATTCCGCAAAATTCATCCAGAATAAACATTCTTCAGCGGATATTCCCAGAAAATTGAAGATAAACATTTTATTTGTAATGTAAATATAACAGATTTTAGTCAAAATCGTTAAGGGTAGTTGGAGGGGGGAGAATTTTCTTGAAAATTTTCGTGCCGCATCCTTGGAAGATACCAAACTTAAATACCAAGTTTGGTATTTATCGGTGTTTTCGTTTTTCAGCTATGCTGCTCAAAGTCACACACACACACACACACACACACACACACACACACACACACACACGGGCATTTTTCTAAAAATACTTTTTTGGAAACAGGGTTTCTCAAAACATGACTATCCGGTGAAATTCGATATCGAATTTTTCTGTACATTACAATACCCTCTCTATACACTATGTACATAGTACGTGTAGAGAAAGTAAAAAAAACTATCTGCCTACCGAGATTCGAACTCAATGTGTCTTGGATGTGAGGCATTTAAGGATGTGTTCACCTAGAGAAATATCCGGGCTATAATTTTTTACCTTCACTAGCACAGATGTACAATCAGAGAAGGTACCGTATTCCCCCAAATATTCGATACAGGGATTTCACCGAAAATGCATATTTTGAGGTTCCATGACTTAAAAAGCATTTTAGAAAAAGGTCAGTGTGTGTATTTTTTTGGTATTTATGTTCAGTATCTTGCTTTCAGGAAAATTCTCCCACTCCCAACTACCCTTTACATGGATCATGTTCGATTTTCTAAAAAGAATGATCTAACGATTTTGAATAGAATGCTGTATATTATGAATGTTTATATGAGAAATAAAATGTATATCCTGAATTTCTAGGGAATAGCCCTTGAAGTCGTCTGTATACAGAATGACTTTTTCACAACTGATAAACCGTAAGAGATAGATTAAAATATAGATCTCGTTAAAATTCATAATCTATGTCATATATATCTTTTTATAGAGCTAACCCAGATATTCTTTGTTGTTGGTTTCAATCCCATACTACTTAGAAAATTTAATAAAGCAGTGAGTCGCCTTTCGTTTCATTTCTTTTGTTTTACTCTTGATCATGCAAAGAGAACTGAATCTCAATTGCTTCACGTATGTGTCGCCCTCTGTGGTATAACAGTTACCATGAGTCTCATATACGTAAAATCGCGGGTTCAAAATTTACGCAGGACGATTTACTTTTTCGGGCGTAAAAGTCCATAGCTTGGCTCCCTTTGGAAAGGAAATGATGCCGTTGGTCCCGTGTCGTAGATTTACGGCACGTAAAAGAACCTCAAGCCTGATAAAGAGGCCTCTGAGGCAAAATTAACCAGTATTTCACGCGCCATATAGAATGGGACCCTGAGAACCGCAGTAGTTAAAGAGGGTCCTTAAACAAAACTCCATTTCATTTTTACTTTCTCTACACGTACTGTGTACATAGTGTATAGAGAAGGTATTGTAATGCACAAAAAATTCCATACCGAGTTGTATGTTTTGAGACCTCCTGAATCCAAAAAGCTCATTTAGAAAAATGTTCATGTGTGTCTGACAGTCTGTCTATCTGTCTGTCTGTCTGTGTGTATGTATGTTCAAGAAAATCCCCCCACCCCCAACTACCCTTTACATGGAACTTTTTTCAAAACTTGTTATTTTCTCAAAAATGACTAACGATTTTGATTAAAATGTTATATATTAAAGGTATTTACACGACAAATAAAATGTATATCTTGAATTTTCTGGGAATAGCCTCTGAAGAGTACTTTATTCTGGGTGAATTTTACGGAATTTTGCATAACTGCTAAACTGTAGAAGATGGACAAAAACTTACCACACAGAAAATGCAAAGCACATTAAAACACACAATTTATGTTATATATATTGTTTTTGTGGAGTTGATCATTTTTAAGATATTTCTTGTTTTTAGTTTCAACTTTGAAAAACTTATACTTTTCTCATACAGGAATTTGTCAACTCCTGTTCATAAAACAAGGAACTTCAGTCACATAGCAACCAGCTTTTGACTGTCATTTTAACCTATGGTATTCCCTTATTTTGCTTCTACTTACAAGGAAGCAAGGTATATCTGCTATATGTTTCTCAATTAGCATGAAGTAAATAGAAGCTTAAGGATTTAACAACAATTTGTTGCAGAGATGTCATGTGAATGGTACACATCAGATCATTTTAGTCTAGGACATGTTCTCATTTCCCCACTACGTACTAGGAAGCAAATATTAGACCACTTCTTATATATTTATCTGGATGGCATGATTGGATAAAAGAATACTCTTCTGTAAGAATATTTTTTGCAGAACGGGTAGAGAAAGGCGTGAGAATAACAGACTTTTTTCTATTTTAAATGGCCAATAAATAAGTATATATCGACGGTCATCTTTTGAATTTATTCGAGGACATGAATGAATCCTTTGTATACATTTCTGTCATATGAATCTTAACAGCGAGCTGCGTGCATATCCTACTTAATAGTATAATGCAATCCAAGTGTGGGAAGTACTATTGTAGAATCGAAGAAAAGTTTCCAAATAATACAATCTATGAGATTCTGCAACATATTTAACAAACGAGTGTCGTATACTATTCTTTAGGAGATGAGCATTAATATCAATGAAAATTTAGTAATGAATAAATTAAAATATTGGTTGGATGTAAATGACTTCTATTAGAAAGTAACACTTGCTAACCGTTGTTGTGCAGCTTTTCATTGTTCTTATACACAGGCGTTTGATTGTGGAGACACTTTATTTGCAGTACCCTTTTTGGAGAAAAAAGTCCTTAGTATGTCTTCCTTCAGAAGGTAAGAAATGCCGGTGTAATGTCTATTTTAACGTAAAAGTACCCCATACCTTGAAAGAAGGCTCCTGGACAAAATTCCACTATTTCGCTTCCGCAAGTCGTGATTTCGTCCTACAGCGCCATCTGTCAGCGACTACCTGATTTCTCATCACATTGACGCATAGTGGTGAACTTACGAACTAGACATTTAAATCCGTGCCTATGGTCCACTTCGGAATTACAGGAACTAACCCTAATTAGAATCAATTAGACAATTTTATTATGGAAAAAGTTATGGTAGAATAAATGGCGTGTTATTTATGGACGCTCTTTAACTGACGTGGTTCTTAGCGTCCCATTCTAAATTGGGTGCGAAAGATCGCTTAATTTTGCTCAGAGGCCTCTCTATCAGGCTTGAGGTTCTTTTACGTGCCGTAAATCTACGACACGGGACCAACGGCTTTACTTCCCTTCCGAAGGAAGCCATGCTAAGGATTTTTACACTCGAAAAAATCCATCGTCCTCCACCGGGTTCGAACCCGCGACCTTGGGTATACCCTTACACCACGGAGGGTAACTGTTATGGCAGAGGACAGAGAAATAGAAAGAGCCTAGAGTGAGATGTTCTACATTAATCCCGGATAAGTCCAAAACAGAATCTGAATAGTGGGAAAAATATACTTAAGTGTATATTTTATTCGATAGCTCGGTTAAATACTAAACTTCATATTTATTTTCAGTATTTTTCAAAGATGCGACAAAAAGATTTTCAAGAAATCCTTCACCCCAAAATATACTTTACATGGACAAATTTTCGAAAATTTTGACTATCTTAAAGATATTTACAGTAAAAATTTGATGTGTTCCATTCACATGTCTTTCTCTAGATTTCTGCAACAAATTGTTGTTAAAAAACTTATTATTTCATTTCTTTCATGCTAATTGAGCAAAATTAATAGAAATGGTCTTTTTACTTGCTTTCTTGTAATTAGAAAGGAAATAAGGGAATACACCAAGCTAAAGTGATAGTCAAATCTTTTAAAATCTGGTTGCCATGTGGGTGAAGTGTCTTTGTATGGCCAGGAGTTGACATAGTCCCGTATGAGAAAAGTATAAGTATTTTAAAACTGAAATCATTAACAAGGAATATCTCCAAAATGGTCAACTCCTCGAAAAACAAATTGAGTGTTTTAACGAGCTCTACAGGTTTGGTACAGTGAGTTTTTGTCTATCTCTTAGGGTTGAGCAGGTATGCAAAATTCCGCTAAATTTATCTAGAATAAAGATGTCTTCAGAAGCTATTCCCAGAAAACTCAAGCTATACATTTTGTTTGCCATGTAAATATCTTTGATATACGATATTTTATTCAAAATCTTTAGAGCCATTTTGGAGAAAATCAAAATTGTTTAAAAATGTCCATGTAGTGGTAATTGGAATTCTTCGTGTCACATCCTTGAAAGATAATGAATTTAAATGCCAAATTTAGTATTTAGCGGTATTTTCGTTTCTGAGCTATGCTGTCCACAGAAACCCCCCCCCCCACACACACACACATACAAACACGGACTTTTTTAAAAAAAAGTTCTTTTTTTGGATTCAGGGGTCCTAAAACATATCTGATGAAATTTCGGTATCGAATTTTTGGATTCCATGTAATACCTTCTCAATACACTATGTCCATAGTATGTGTAGAGAAAGTAATAATACGTATATCGTAAATTTTCTTGGAATAGCCTCTGTAGACTTCTTCATTTTGGATACCTTTTGTATAGTTGGTCATCCGTAGATAGGCGAATGGGAACTTCTACTATTGGTAAAAACGTCCTTGTGTCCTTTAATCTGCAGGACTATGTTTTACATTAATAATTTTACTTTCTCTACACGCACTATGTGCATAATGTGTAGAGAAGGTATTGTGTTGCACTTAAAAATTCGATTCCAAGATTTCACCGGAAATACATATTTTAATACCCCCTGAATCCAAAACAAAGTTATTTTTAGAAAAATGTGTGTGTGTGTGTGCCTTTGGGCAGCATAGCTCAAAAACGAAAAGTTTGTTAAATACTAAACTTGGTATTTAAGTTCAGTATCTTCCAAGGATACGACACGAAGATTTCCAAGAAAATCTCCCCACACCAGCTACTCTTTACATGAAATAGTTTTCATACATTTTCATTTTCTCCAAATAGGCTCTAACTATTTTGATTAAATTATCGTATATTAAATATCTTTACATGACAAATAAAATGTATATTTTGAATTTTCTGGGAATAGACTCTGAAGATTACTTTATTCTTGGTAAATTTTGCGTAATTTTGCATAACTGGCAACCCATAAGAGGTAGACAAAAACTTACTTCACAAAAAATGTAGAACTCGTTATAACACACTATCTTTGTTATATACATTATTTTGGTGCAGTTGCCTTATTCCTTATTATTGGCTTCAGCTTTAAAATACTTATACTTCTCTCATACTGGAATTTGTCAACTCCTGGCCATACAAAGGAGCTTCAACCACACAGTAATCAGATTTTAACAAATTTGCCTTTCGCTTTAACCTATGGTACTCCCTTATTTCCCTTCTACTTACAAGGCAACAAATAATAAGACCCTTTCTGCTATTTTTTATGGACTAGCAATAAGTAAATAGAAGAAACTTTTCAGCAATAATTTTTTTTTAGAGATGTAGAGAAAGTCATGTGGATGGAACACATCAGATTGTTTTGAGATGCGTTGAATATTTGAGGAATACTAAAGTTCTCCACCAACGAAAGCTAGTGGAAGGGTTGATCTCATTTAACTCACTGGGAATTCAACCCCTGGCGCCGACACATAGAAGTGAAAACGTGTATAATGATGATGCCACTTTAACAGAAGCTTTGATTTGGCCGCAGTGTTTATACGAGACCAGATCCGCCCAGGGCGATTTCAAGAAGACACTGTCCAGACTTTGTGGTGTTTTATCAGCCTCTCTTCGCGCACATTTGCTGATTTATTCCCCAGAGGAATTCTGCGCGGCGTGCCTGCTGAAGCGTTGCAGACGTCGCTTGCATTCCTACCAAACTGTTGCGCAACAAACATTAAACCTAAAAATACAGCTCATCATTGACTCTGTACTCTTTTTTATCGTCTGAATTCCTGCACGCTTCTTTTGTTTACGTCCTAATTCATGTCCCGGCAGGTTTCTGAACGAAAATATTATTGGAAGATTGTTAAACTGATTTTCAGACAACGTAATTTCTACTATTTACTACATACTGGACGTAAGTTAACATTTACACATCTCACCTGGTTGCTATAGAAACAAAAGAAATCATAATACTGATATGGGCTCAAAAAGCCTACCTGTGGTAAGTAATGGCCGCGCCATGGCCGAGTGGAGACCACTCGCCTCTCACCTAGACGGCCCGGGTTCGATCCCAAGCGACCGCATGTGAGATTTGTGGTGGACAAAGCGGTGCTGGGGTGCGTTTTCTCCGGGTTCTCCGGTTTCCACCGGTCCTCAATCTTCATTCATGTATCATCAGTGTCACCAGTGCCATAAGTAGTTAAAGCGGGCGTTAAACACTACCCCAACCTGTGGTAAGTAAAACAATTCCTTGACTATGTGCATATAGTAAAAACTTTATATTGTATTCTACCTAATAATTCGATACCGAAATTTCACCGGAAAAACATGTTTTAGGATCCCCTGAATCCAAAAAAGGCATTTTCAGAAAAACGTGTGTGTGTGTCTGTGGACAGCATAGCTCAAAAACGAAAAGACCGCTAAATACCAAACTTGGTATTTAAGTTTGGTATCTTCCAAGGATGCGACACGAAGACTTTCAAGAAGAGACTCCCATCTCAAACCATCCATTACATGGAAAACATTTTGAAAGTTTTGTTTTCCTCAAAAATGGCTGTAACGATTTTGATTAAAATCTTTTATATTAAAGCTTTTTACATGACAAATAAAATGTATATCTTGAATTTTCTGTGAATAGTCTCTGAAAACATCTTTATTGTGGATGAATTATGCAGAATTTTGCACAACTGGTAAACCATAAGAGAAACTAACTAAACAAAACTAACTTAACAAAACATGAAAGCTTGTTAAAACACACAATTTATGTTGTATATATTTTTTTTTTTTTGGATTTGACCGTCTTTTTATATATCCTTTGATATTGGTTTCACTTTTAAAATATGTATGTATACTTTTCTTATACGGGAATTTGTCAACTCCTGGCCATACAAACAACGGAAGTTCAATCACATGGCAACCAGCTTTTAAAAGATTTGACTATCGCTTTAGCCTATGGTACTGCCTCATTTCTGTCCTACTAACAAGGAAACATAAGCATGTGGGTAAAATAATCTCTTTTGTAAGAATTGTTTGTTTGCAGAACGGGTAGAGAAAGTCATATGAATGAACACATAAGATGCATATATTTGTACAATGATTTAACAGATTTTATGGTTGAAATCAAATTGGATTTTAATTATGGACGCTCTTCAACTGTTGTAGTTCTCAGCGTTCCATACTAGGCGTGAAAGACTGCTTAATTTTACTCAGAGGTCTCTTTATAATGTTTGTACGTAACTAAATCTATGATATGGGACAAACCAACACTATACTGAGGATTTTTATGTCCGCCGCTCGGGTTTGAACCCGCAACCTTGGGAACCACAGGAATGTTACCCCAAAGACTACGGAGGACGACTTTTTACTTTCTCTACAGTACTATGTACATAGTGTATAGAATAAGTATTGTAATACCAAAAATTCGACACCGAGATTTCACCGGAAATATGTCTTGAGCTCTCCTGAGTCCAGAAAAAAATTTTTTTTAGAAAAAGGTTCGTTTGTGTCTGCGGACAACATATGTCAAAAACTAAAAGACGTTAAATACCAAACTTGGTATTTAAGTTTGGCATCTTCCAAGGATGCGACACGAAGATTTTCAAGATAATATCCCCATCCCAAATTAACCCTTCATATAGAACAATTTTTGAAAATTTTGGTTTTCTCAAAAATAACTAACGATTTTCATTAAAATTGCGTATTTAAAGCTATTTACATGACAAATAAGATGTATATACACTTCCTAGCGCTTAACTTCACTAGAATAGAGTAACTTAGATACTTGGCGGTGCAAAGTTGACTAGAAGCGACGTGGAGACTGCGCATGTTATGACGAACTAGAGCCGCACTTCTTCGAGAAACTTTATTTATATTAATTGCTTATTTTGCCAGTAAAACTGTTGCTTGACTAGCATCGGCGGACATTTTTGTTTAAATATAAAGATTATTTTCCCAATGGCTCAAGGGCAGCGTTAGGAAGCCTTCTCCAATGGACAAGTGTGGTGGAGTCGGTGGCGCCTTTATGTGAAAACTAAATTTCGCCTCTATATACAGGTTGATTAAAAATAGTTTTACAAAGCATGGGGACGTTCCTACATAAAAAAGAAAAATTATTCATATAAACACGTCACGAAACCTTTCATTCTCGATTTAATGAGGTTAAAAATCCTATTAATCAAAACATTTTAAAGTAACACATTCTATTTTTGACATTGTCATATTATTAGGAAGTGTTCCACACGAACAGCACTTATAGCAAATGATCCAAATATGCTTTTCTTGTGTCTAGACATGCATACATTCGTCGAAGTCAAATACTCCCAGTCAGTGTCGTATGATTTCGCAGGCTTTTATGAACATAGATTAAGAGTTTCTTCATCCGAAATGTCTGCTGCATAAACCAATGGATTAAGGTGCCAGAAAAGATAAAAATTCATAGGATTTAGGTCAGTGGAACGTGCAGGCCATGGAACTGGTCCCCCTCTATCTATCCATTTGCCAAGTTAGATACCAGCCAGTGTGCATCATGCTTAAACCACATGTTACTTCTTATTTGCAGAGGCACATTTTCTAATAAGTCTGGGAGAGTGTTCTGAAGTCCCTGTAGACAACACTTTAAGACGTGCAGGAGAAATGCAATAAACATCAGATAAAGGAAAATCGTAAACATACTGATCATTTACTACATCTAACAGAATTAAACTGTAATGTTTATCGTTTTTAAGTATATCGAGTTTTTTACTTTCTCTACACGTACAATGTACATAATGTGTAAAGAAGGAACTCCACCCAAAAATTCGATACCGAGATTTCACCGAAAATATATGTTTTAGGGTCCCCAGTAAGCAAAAAAATTGTATGTGTTCCATTCACATGACTTTCTCTACTTCTCTGCAACAAATTATTGTTAAAAAGGTTGTGCGTCTATTTACTTCATGCTAATCCAGTAAAAATTAGCAAAAATAGTCTTATTACTTGCTTCCTTGTAAGTAGAAGCTAAATAATCGAGTACCATAGGTTAAACTCATAGTCAAAAGTTGGTTGCTTTGTCACTGAAATTCCTTTATTTGTATGGACTGGAGTTGAGAAACTCCTGTATGAGAAAAGTTTAAGTTTTTAAAGCTGAAACAAAAAACAGGGAATATCTAAAAAAACAATCAACTCCACGAAAACAATGTATATAACATAAATTGTGTGTATTAATGTGCTCTATATTTTTAGTGTGGTAAGTTTTTTCTATCCCTTACGGCTCAGCAGTTATGCAAAATTCCGTAAAATTCACTCAGAATAAAGTAGTCTTCAGAATCTATTCCCAGAAAGTTCAAGATATACATTTTATTTGTCAGGTAAATATATTTAATATACGATGTTTTAATCAAAATCGTTAGAACCATGTTTTAGAAAACCAAAATTTTCGAAAAAAGTTCCATGTAAAGGGTAGTTTAGAGTAGGGGGATTTTTCTCAAAATCTTCGTGTCGCATCCCTGGAATATACTAAACTTAAATACCAAGTTTGGTATTATACCGACTTTTCGTTTTTGAGTTATCGTGTTCAAAGACACACGGACAAACACACACATACACATACACACACACACACACACACACACACACACCTTTTACTGTAAATACTTTTTTTGGTAACAGGGGACCCTAAAACATATATTTCCGGTGTGATCTCGGTATCGATTTTTTGGTGGAGTGCAATATCTTCTCTATACACTATGTACATAGTACGTGTAGAGAAAGTAAAAAGCATTTTCACAAAAATGTCCATGGGTATGTGTGTCCCTGTGTCTGTGAACACGATAACTTAAAAACGAACAGTCGGTAAAATACCAAACTTGGTATTTAAGTTTAGTATCTTCCAGGGATGCGACAGGAAGAATTTGAGAAAAATCCCCCAACCCAAACTACCCCTTACATGGATTTTTTTAGAAATTTTTGATTTTCTTAAAATGGTTGTAACGATTTTGATTAAAATATCGCATATTAAAGATATTTACCTGACAAATAAAATATATTTCTTGAATTTTCTGGGAATAGCCTATGAAGACTACTTTATTCTGGAAGAATTTTACGGAATTTTGCATAACTGCTAAACCGTAAGAGATTGTCAAAAATTACCAAACAGAAAATGTAGAGCACATTAAAACAAACAATTTATGCTATATACTTTATTTCGTGGAATTGATCGTTTTATAGATATTCCTTTTTTGTTTTTTTGTTTCAGATTTGAAAAACCTTTACTTTTCTCATACAGGAATTTGTAAACTCGTGTTCATACAAACACAAGAACTCAGTCACATAGAAACCAGCTTTTGACTATCACTTTAACCAATAGTACTCCCTTATTTCGCTTCTACTTACAAGAAAGCATGAAGTAAATAGAGACATAGGCTTTTTAACAAAAATCTGTTACAGAGATGTAGGGAAAGTCATGTGAATGGAACACATCAGATTTTTTAATAAATTGATTTATATACATGTTAACAAACAGCCATGGCTACACAAGGCCAACTCCGCATAAATAAATGAAGTTTATTAGGCTGTACCCGGAAAGACGGAAAATGACTTTCATGAATAAATTGATAACGCCAAAACGAAGCGTTTTAGTGAATATGTTTATATGAACCTATATTTTTGTTTAGATGTCAGAAATCCATCCGCAAATGTTGTAAAAGTATCACTTTGTATGTGTATATATTATATTATATTATATATATAGCTTTACTGAGAAATAAATCTTAAATTACATCACAATTTCTCATCAATATAGCTCAAACTTAAAACAGATGCTTAGTTTTGCACTGGCTTTCTAATGGTATGTTTACATTTCTTTATTATTTATCACACAGACACTTTATTATGGAATTTTTTCTTTCTCTATACACTATGTACATAATGTATAGAGAAGTTATTGCACTCCACCAAAAAATTCGATACCGAGGTTTCACCGGAAATATATGTTTTAGGGTCCCCTGTATCCAAAAAAAAGCATTTTCAGAAAAAGGTCCATGTGTGTGTCCGTGTGTCAGTGTGTCCGTGTGTCTGTGAACACGATAACTCAAAAACGAAAAGTCGGTAAAATACCAAACTTGGTATTTAAGTTTAGTATCTTCCACGAAGATTTTGAGGAAATTCCCCCCACCCCAAGCTACCCTTTACATCGCACTTTTTTTTCGAAAATTTTGATTTTCTAAAAAATGGCTATAACGATTTTGATTAAAATATCATATATTAAAGATATTTACCTGACAAATAAAATGTATATTTTGAATTTTCTGGGAATAGCCTCTGAAGATTACTTTGTTCTGTATGAATTTTGCATAACTACTGAACCGTAAGAGATGGACAAACACTTAACCCACAAAAAATGTAGAGCACGTTAAGACACACAATTTATGTTATATACATTTTTTTTCGTGCAGTTGATTGTTTTTTAGATATTCCTTTTTCGTGATTTCAGCTTTGAAAAACTTACATTTTTCTCATACAGGAATGTTTCAACTTCTGTCCATATAAACAAAGGAACATCAGTCACATAGCAACCAGCTTTTGGCTTTCACTTTAACGTATGGTACTCCCTTATTTCGCTTCTACTTGCAATAAAGCAAGAAAAAAGACTATTTCTGCTAATTTTTCTCGATTAGCATTAAATAAATAAAAGATAAGCTTATTAACAACAATTTGTTACAGAGATATAGAGAAAGACATGTGAATGGAACACATCAGATTTTTTATTAATTATTGCTAAATTAGTATTAGTTAACTATTTCTTTTTGGTTGGACTGATATATTGCCACACACGTCAGTTTAACTGTGATTTGAAGTAAAACCATATTTCTAGAGCTCACATATTGTGTCTTATAATTCACCCAGCGTTATCCCATTTGTGACTTTTAACTTCTCTTGAATAGTCTAGTCGTGAGGAATACTTTTGTTTTTGTTTTATTAGCCTCTGAATTGTTACAAGAGAAAATAAACGTGCCTGCCTGGGTGGTTTCTCACGCAACTCTTAATTATTATACTTTCTTCCCCTTCCACCTCCTTCTCTCCCCCTCGCAGAACATTTAAATATCTGGTATTTGAACCAAAGTTAAAGGGTTCCTAATGAGTGAAACGTGTTACAGAAGGTTGAGATGTAAGCTATTAAACCAGTAACCTTCGTTTATTGAACTCCGCAACGGTCGGCAATCAATTTCTGTTGACAATAGCAACGCGCCAGTATCCTTATTTTCTTCGAAAATAAACGAATTCAAAGTTTGGCAAATACACAGCGAAGACTAGGTCTTTGACCCTACAGTATCCAAGCATCTGATGTGTTCCATTTACATGACTTTCTCCACATCTCTGCAACAAATTATCCCTAAAAAGATTATACTTCTATTTACTTCATTCTAATCGGGAAACATTAGCAGAAATAATCTTATTACTCGCTTCCTTGTAAGTAGAAACAAAATAAGGGAATACCATAGGTTAAAGTGATAGTCAAAAGCTGGTTGCTAGGTGACTGAAGTTCCTTTGTATGGACAGGAGTTAACAAACTCCTGTATGAGATAAGTTTTTTTTAAAACTGAAGCCAATAATAAGAATATCTAAAAAACGATCAACTCCACGAAAAAAAAAAAAAAAAAAATGTATATGCCATAAATTGTGTGTTGCATTGTGATCTATATTTTCTGTGTAGTAAGTAACACAAAAACTCATCAAAACACACAATTTATGTCCTTCCTTTTTTTGTTGTGGAGGTAGCTGTTTCCGAGATATTCCTTGATATCGGTTTACAGTTAATGTGAATAAGACTAAGGCAATGGCTTTCAAAAATAGTTCAGTTTATAGCAGGGAGGAGACGTGGACAATGTTAAATCTTTTGTGTACTTACTCACACTTACAATGAACGGAAAATGGACAAAACACATTGACATCACGAAACACGTGGCAAGGGTGAAAGCGGCGGAAGCTTTCCGGATACGCTGCAGAATACAAAATTAATGGAAATTGTATGCGGAGAGACAGACAGTTAGATCCACGATGACATATGGGGGAGAAATATGGGAACAAACAGGGAATCTGGAGCACGTGAGGACCCAATTTTTGAAAGGAATTCTGGGTGTAGGGAGGGGTACGGCTAACTGCGGAATAATGAGGGAATTCGGGGCGCATAATGAAGCGACAGACTGCAAAATCAGAGCTGGATGAGATTCGTTCACTTAAACTAATCTCTAGTTAGGTCAGTCTGCTACCGTGAATAGTTGAGAATTGAAGGTAATTAGACGTGGGCATCAAAATTAAAGAAAGGGTTGGAAACCATTGGGATGGTATAATTGGGATGGCGGGGCAGGCAAACAGACGGAGTATTTGAAGAAAAATTAAAACTGCGAATACACGAAGGTTTCATTGGAAGTACAATGGGGTTAAATCGGAATGGGGTATGAAGGGATACATCAAAACAGGTAACAGAGATGGGTGCATGGTGAATGATAAAAATCACTGATGAGAATAGCATCTGCCCCATTTGCAAGGAGGAAGAGTCATGGATTCATATCTTGACAAGATGTAGGGGTGTGGAGGAATGGAGGGAAAGTTATTTACCACGATCCTTCACTACCGCGAATGGAGAGTTAGAAGCATGTTGGACGCTAGGCAGGCGGTAAACGCGGGCGGGCTAGTAAATTTCCACTTAAGACAACACAGCTGAGATCTGAGAATGCTGACAATAGAGAAGAGGAGGCGGCGATAAGAATAGCTAAATAAAAGTGATTATAATATTTGACATACACATATTTTATGTCAAACTTATGACATTTTGTTCTGGTGTTATATATTGTGTGTTTATATTTCTCTTAAGTGTATTTGTCTTTATAATAGTGTACATTAATGCATCTGAATAATGTGTTCTCTGAGTTGTAAATATAAATTGCTGTATTTGAATATCTTTGTCGTTTTATTTACGTGTTTTCTCTTGTAATTTTTTGTTTTTTTAATATTGCTTACAATTTTGTGTATTACAAAAGCACGAACGGTCTGTGGGCCCGTGCAGTTGGTGAAACTCAACGTATGATAATGTTATGCTTACAAATACAGTTATTCTTTCAAGTAATAAGACCGTATCTGCTAATATTTATCTCGATTAGCATGAAGTATGTAGAAGGCTTAAAGTCAATATTTTGTTACAGAGATGTAGAGAAAGTCATGTGAATGGAACAAAGATTACTTTTACTTTCTCTATACGCACTATGCACATAGTGTATAGAGAAGGTATTGTATTGCGACCAAAAATTCAATACCGAGATTTCAACGGAAATACATGCTTTGAGACTCCCTGAATCCAAAAAAAGCATTTTAGAAAAATGTACGTGTGTGTTTGTGTGTCTGTATGTATGTGTGTGTCTGTGGGCAGCATAGCTCAAAGACAAAAAGACCGTTGAATACCAAACTTGGTATTTAAGTTTGGTATCTTCCGAGGATGCGACACGAAGATTTTCAAGAAAATTCCCCCACCTCCAACTACCCTTTGCATGAAACTTTTTTCGAAATTTTTTATTTTCTCAAAAATGGCTCTAACGATTTTGATTAAAATGTCGTATATTGAAGACAAATAAAATGTATATCTTGAATTTTCTGGGAATAGCCTCTGAAAACTGCTTTACTCTGGATGAATTTTACGTATTTTTGCATAACTGCTAAACCGTAAGAGATGGACAAAAGCTTACTTTACAAAAAATGTAAAACACGTTAAAACACACCATTTATGCTACATACATTTTTTTTTTCGTGGAGGTGATCGGTTTTGAGATATTCCTTATTATTGGTTTCAGCTTTAAAAAACATACTTTTCTCATACAGAAATGTGTTAACTCCTATCTCCTATCCATACAAACAAAGGAATTTCAGTCACATAGCAACCAGCATTTGACTATCACTTTAACCCATGGTACTCCCTTATTTCGCTTCTACTTACAAGGAAGCAAGTACTAAGACTATTTCTACTAATTTTTCTCGATTATCATTAAGTAAATAGAAGCATAAGCTTTCTAACAATACTTTGTTGCAGAGATATAGAGAAAGTCATGTGAATGGAACACATCATATTTTTTAATCACAGATGTGATCAAAGGTGTGATGTTGGGTATAACTCTTATCACAGAATAAATTGTGACACAGAAATGCCTAACAGAGATGAGCTCATCACTGGAAGGCCTTCCCCGATTTGGGGCGCATTCAAGAGCCCAAGCTAGCAACTAATACTATAAATCTGAATATAATGGAGAAGAGTCATTAATCTCTAATAGACATGTTACATGTTGATTTGCTTGTACAAGGATCCCTATAATGAGACAATAAAATAACACACTGCATTATCGACAGAACCGCCTAGCCTTACAACATCCGCCCGCCCCTTGATTGTTTGTCGGACGCGAAATTAAAAGGTAAAGAAGGGTGAACTCACCCCTTCTTGTAGATCGCGGCGGCCGTCTTGTCCGGAAGCAAACTAATGATTCCGGCTCACGAGACACGCTGTAACACTATGCTGCCTAATCATGCATTCTTTAAAAGCTCGCCAATAAAATGCAAGTATCTGAACAGACCATATTATAACCAGATCCAAGAGTTTATGTTTTAAACTATAACTTCCAAAACAGAATATTTTTATGCATTTCACATACTTTTAACAATTACTGCTGATGAAAAAAAAAGTAGTTAAAAACAACGTTAATATGGTATATTAAAATTATTTATAAATGAATACTTCTTTATTCCTCAAATAATAGCTCTTAATGTATTTGTATTAATTACATTTTTCTCAATTTTATTAATTCTATTTAATGCAATATATCATTATGTAACGTATAATAAAAGAATTTCCCTCCTTCAACTATGTAAATGATTAATTTTTCGCGATTTTTTGGAAATAATGTTTTTAGCGATAAATGAGAAATGACTATTTCTTCATTTTTCATAGAAAAATTTGCATTACTTCAAGTAGCAAAAAATCAGATATATTCCATTCACATGACTTTCTCTAGCTGTTTCGCAATTATAATATCCTTACAAAAGATTATTCTTTTATCCACGTCATTCTAATCGAGGTAAACATTAAGAGATGAATTAATGTCCTTCTTTACTTTTTCTACACGTACTGTGCACCTAGTGTATAGAGAAGGTATTATATTGCACCCAAAAATTAGATACCGATATTTCACTGGAAATACGAGGGTTGGGGCAAAAGTCATGGCAACTAGTTTTTCTAGCCCCGTATGTACAATATACATAGGGATAGAGAAGTAATGTATTCCACCAAAAAATTCGATACCGAGATTTTACCGGAAATACATGTTTTAGGCCACCCTGTATCCAAAAAAAAGCATTTTCAGAAAAAGGTCCGTGTGTGTGTGTCTGTGTGTCTGTGAATACGATAACTCATAAACGAAAAGTAGCTAAAGTACCAAACTTGGTATTTAAGTTTAGTATCTTCCAGGGATGCGACACGAAGATTTTGAGATATCCCCCACCCCAAACTACCCTTTACATGGAACTTTTTTCGACAATGTTGATTTTAAAAAAAAGAGAAATAAAATGTATATCTTGAATTTTCTGGGAATAGCTTCTAAAGACCCGTTTATTCTGCATGAATTTTGCTTAATTTGGCATAACCAGTAAACCGTAAGAGATAGACAAAAACTTACTGTACAAAAAATGTAGGTGTTGTTAAAATACACAAGTTATGACAATTACATTTTTTTCGTGGAGCTTACCGTTTTCGAGGTATTCCTTGTTATTAGTTTCGGTTGTGAAGTACTTACACCTTTCTCAGACGGGAGTGTCTGTTTTTCTTTTGTTCTACTCCTGGTCAAGAGAAGAAGCGATTTGTTATGACAATCGCATAACGACAGATTTTAAAACATTTGACTATCGGTTTAGCCTAGTGTAGTCCCTTATTCTCTTCCTACTTATAAGGAACTAAGTAATAAGAACATTGTGCTAATGAGTACCTCGATTAGCAAGGTGCAGAAAGAAGAATAATCTTATGTAAGAAATTTGTAGAACAGCTAGAGAAAGTCATGTGAGTGTAACGCATCAGATTTTTTTCTTGTAGATATGTGAACGGATCACAAACGTATATGTGTCGGGTGGAAGTTCTGCAGGCATAGTGTGTATGCAAAACAACAGATGGCTCTGTGATAGCTGTTAGTAGCGCAGCGAGGGCTGTGAAATCAGTCAGTTGGTGAGTGTCGTGCGAAATGGAAGTAACCCGTGTTGAGCAGTGCGCTTACATTAAAATAGCCTTCTCCGAGGGAGAAATGCGATGGAATGTCACAGTGAATTAGTGGAATCCCTTGGGACTAATGCCCTACCATACCGTACAGTAGCACGGTGGGCAGGAAAGTCTCAGCAAGGGCGTGTGTTCGTCTGCATATATAACTTTTTCAACCGGACTGGTATCTTCAAGAAAATAAATAGTTGCCATGACTTTCGCCCCAAACCTCATAAATGTTTTGAGATCCCTTAATCCAAAATAATATCATTTTTAGAAAAGTGTCCGTGGGTGTTTGTGTATGTCTGTGGACAACATAGCTCCATAACGAAAAGACCCTTAAATACCTTGGTATCTTGCAAGGATGCGACAAGAAAATTTTCAAGAAAATTCCCCCATTCCAAACTACCCTTTAAATGGAAACAATTTTGAAATTTTTGATTTTCTTAAAACTGGCTATAACGATTTTGATTAAAGTGACAAATAAAATGTATATCTTCAATTTTCTGGGAATAGCCTCTTAAGACAGGCTTATTCTGAATGGATATTGCGGAATTTTGCATAACTGGTAAATCGTAAGAGATAGGCAAAATCTTACTTAACAAAAACTGTAGATCTCGTTAAAACACACAATTTATTTGATGTGCTCTTTTTTCGTGCAGTTGATCGTTTTTGAGATATTCCTTGTTATTGGCTTCAGATTTAAAAACATACTTTCCTCATACGGGAAGTTGTCAACTCTTGGCCACGCTAAGAAACGGATTTCAATACCATAGCAACCACATTTTAAAACATCTGATTGTCGGTTTAGCCTAATGTATCCCCTTATTTCTCTTCTACTTATAAAGGAACGAAGTAAGAAGACCGTTTCTGCTAATGTTTTAGCATTAAGTAGATAGAAGAATAAACTTATTAACAATAATATGTTACAGAGATGTAGAGAAGGTCATGTGAATTGAACACATCAGAATTTTTTTTTTAGTTCAAAGTAATCTAACCAGATTGGTCATATCGGACGATGAATGAAATTGGTGAAATGATGCTCAAATGATCTCGGGGTCTATGGAGCTTAAAGTTATTCGACATTCGTCTTCTAAAGATAAGGGAAAACACGAAAAAGCCTTATCCGGGTAACTCACCCTAAGCGAGATTCGAACTCGCGACCTGTCTAGAAGGACTTGTATGCATGTCATACTTTTAAGACTATGTAAATGCTTATTTTTATCGCTAATGTTTTTGGAATTTTCGTATTTTTGAGAGTAATAACTATTTTTTTTATTTTTCTTAGAAAAATCTGATGTGTTATATACACATGGCTTTCTCTACAACTCTGTAACAAATTATTGTTAAAAAGGTTATGTTCTATATACTTCATGATAATAGACATAAACATTAGCATAAATTGTCTTTATCATTAGTTCCTTATAAGTAGAACGGAAATATGGGTACACACTAGACTAAACCGACAGTCAAATATTTTAAAATGTGATTGCTATGGGATTGAAAAACATTTCTTTGCTGGACCGGAGTTGACAAGTTCCCGTATAAGAAAAGTATAATATATTATGTACTTTAATGAGATCTAAGTACGTTTTGTGTAACCCTCATGGTTTACAGTTAAGCAAAAATCTATAAAAGTCATCCAGAATATAGACGTTTTCAGACACTATTCCCAGAAGATCAAGATATACATAACAACATCTTAAACATAAAGTATTTTAACCAAAATTGTTAGAAACATTTTTGAGAAAATCAAAATTTTAGAAAATTTTCTATGTAAAACGTGGCAGGATTTTCTTGAAAATCTTCGTGACGCATTTTTGGAAGATACTGAACTTAAACAATTTGGTATTTAACGAACTTAACTTTTTGAGCTATGCTACCCACAGACACACACTCACACACATACACGGACATTTCCCTAAAATCACTTTTTTTTTGGATTGAGGAATCTCAAAATATATATTTTCGGTGAAATCTCGGTATCGAATTGTTTAAAGTATGTAAAGAAAATAAAAATCACAAAAAATCTACTTTTTATTTTAATTTCATAAAATAATTGAATCATTCTTGAAAATAAAAACCAAAGTTGTGCAGAAGAAAAGCAGTAATGCAATAAGAAAAGAACAGAAAAGGCAGCATCAGAGTAGAGGTAAGGCAAGCTGAGAGCCTAACTTATGAACCAGTGTATTTTAATGTGAGCCATGCATTCACATTTTTCCTTACTTTCTCGCTATTGACATTTTTAGCGTTTTCCTTCCTGTAAAATGCTCCTTGTGTAGCAGTTTTTCTGTTACACAAATAACATTTGCATGTTCAAAGAGGGACAATAAATAAGAACAGCCATAGGTATTTTTAACGTCAGATGCATTTAAGCATGTGTTTTCAATTTTCAAACACAAAAATTATACTTTTATGGCGAAAAACAGCCGATTCATAACATTAAAGAATCTTGGAGCCTAAACCAAAGAAGACACAGTGAAACCTAGGTTAATTTAAAAAATTAGATGTATTGTAAACCTATAAAACGGAAATATCAGATCCCAGAGTTTTTGTTTTTAACGACAAATAAGACGGTTGTTGAACTACAAAAACAGAATGTTTTGTATGTGTTTGACATGCTTTTAAGACTGTGTAAACTCCTATTTTTTCGCGAATTTTTCAGAGTTTTCATGTTTTTGAAAATGATGTTTTAGCGAAAAAATGGGAAATAACTATTTTTTTCATTTTTCATAGAAAAGATTAGTTTTCCAAAATATTAGTTTTTTATTTACTTCATTCTAATTGAGATAAACAACTGGTTTTTAATTTATTTTTTACTTTTATTTTAATTTTTTGGACAGTGTTTAACACTCGCTTTTACTACATATGACGCCGCAGGCACTTATGGTACATGCAATGAAGTTGGAGCACCGGTAGAATGCGACGGCGGAGGAAACCGGCGAAACCGAAGAAAACCCGCCCCTGCGCCGCTTTATCCCCTACAAATTCTACATGTGGTCACCTGGAATGGAACCCGGGCCACCTTGGTGACAGACGAGCGGTCTAAGCACTCGGCCGCAGAATTGGTTTTATTACTTACTTCTTTGTGAGTAGAAGAAAAATTAGGGAATGCATTAGGCTAAAGCAATAGTCAAATCTGTTAAAGCTCATCGCTATGTAAAGTCGCCCTCCGTGGTGTAATGGCTACCTTGGTAACTTCATATACCCAAGGTCGCAGGCTGAAATCCGGCGGAAGACGATGGATTTTCTCAGGCGTAAAAATCCTTAGCATGACTTCCTTCGGAGAACCCCAAGCCTGATAAACAGATATCTGAACAAAATTAAGCGGACTTTCACGCCCAATATAGAATGCGATGCTGAGAGCCACAGTAGTTAAAGAGCGCCGATAAATAACATTCCATTTCACTTCACTATGTGAAACAATTGAAATACGGTTTCTCTTGAATTGCCAGGTGTAACACAATAAAAGATGAAACCAAAGTTCCCGCTTTAGGAAAACATAAGTAGTTTAAAATTGAAGCAACAAGGAATAGCTAGGAAACGGTTAAATCTACAAAAAAAAATCTGACGTTATCCATTCACATGACTTTCTCTATATCTCTGCAACAAATGTTTGTTAAAAAGCTTATGCTTCTATTTATTTCATGCTAAATGAGAAAAAATTAGCAGAAATAGTCTTATTACTTGCGTCCCTGTAAGTAGAAGTGAAATAAGGGAGTAACATAGGTTAAAGTGATAGCAAAATATGCTTGCTTTGTGACTGAAGCTCCTTTTTTGTATGGACAGGAGTTGACAAATTCCTGTATGAGAAAAGTATAAGTTTTTTAAGGCTGAAACAAAAAATAAGGAATATCTAAAAAACGAGCAACATAAATTTATATAACATAAATTGTGTGTTTTAATGTGCTCTACATTTTTTGTGTGGTAAGTTTTTGTCTATCTCTTACGGTTTACCAGTTACACAAAATTCCGTAAAATTCATCCAGAATAAAATAGTCTTCAGAGGCTATTCCCAGAAAATTCATGATATACATATTATTTGTCAAGTATATATCTTTAATATATGATATTTTAATCAAAATCGTTAAAGCCATTTTTTAGAAAATCAAAAATTTCGAAAATATTTCCATGTGAAGGGCAGTTGGAGGTGGGGGGATTTTACTGAAAATCTTCGTGTCGCATCCTTGGAAGATACTGAACTTAAATACCAAGTTTGGTATTTAACGGTCTTTTCGTTTTTGAGCTATGCTGCCCACAGACACACACACATACACACAGACAGATAGACAGACAGACACACACATGGACATGTCTCTAAAAATGCTTTTTTTGGATTCAGGTGATCTCAAAACATGTATTTCCGGTGAAATCTCGGTATCGAATATTTGGGTACAATGCAATATCTTCTCTACACACTATGTACATAGTACGTATAGAGAAAGTAATATATGGCATAAATTATGTGTTTTGACGAGGTCCATTTTTTTGTGTAGTAAATTTTGTCTATCAGTTTACCAGTTTCACAAAATTTGAGACCGTTAGTTGATCTCGTCATTATTATTACTACCATTATTATTAATTATTGGTTATTTAATGTACCAGTAACATATTTCTCAATATGTGTAGAAAGCTAGCTTGAAGCAAAAGCAGATTAGGGTGTTTACGAAACTGGGTCGCTGCATAAGGGGAAGATTCTTTGTTAAGGTAGAAAGTTGGTAAAGGTCACGTACTCCTTTATGCATGTGCGTGCAATAGAGTAACAAGTGAAAGTGAACTAAGGTAAGTCTCTAATGTACAACAAATGAGTTTTTCTTCATAGTATAAATGTAGTCACGAGATATTTATAGTGCATTATGGGACGCATAAGCGCCAATTTCGCGGTCTTTTTAACCAATAGAAATAAAGCAGCCATGACATCATATTGTTGTAGTTAAGTGACAGCTTGAAGACAGTAGGAGCACAACGTAATGTTCAGTTGCTAGGCGCACAACGTAAAGTTTAGTTGTCGGAGATATACAATGTAAGGCTCACTTGATATATACGCACGTACGCACAGTTTATGGATCAGTCGTCAGATATGCACGGTTATAATCAGTTTTAGGCATTGTCGTCAGGTAGCCGCACATTGATGTTGCAAGTTGCAGGAATTAACTTTAGTATGTGAGGCAAAAGTGCTTGTCGTGATATTTAAAGGTTCTAGTCCCAAATAAATTTAGATATACAAGTTAAAAGTGTGTTGTGACGTTCATAAGTATAACTCCGAACTACCCCCATTGTTACTCCAACCTGAGTGAGTCAATTTCATGTTCACCGGCCGACGTCATCGGAGATTTGAGCGGAGCTGAGGCAACTATAGTATTCGTCGCTACAAACAGGTACGTGGGGAGTGGCATGCTATAAGTTATTAGGTAGGGGAGTATACACATACACATTACCTCGGTGGGGAACATCACATACGTGGCCCACACGTGACCGATGAAAAGTCATGGAGAACCCTGAGGTCTTCATAGGCAATTCCCAAAAAGATCAAGATATACATTTCGTTTGTTGTAAAAAATGTAAGCATTTGCTATAAGCATTTTTGAGAAAATAAAAAAAAAATTACGAACATGCTCAGTGCAAAGGGTAGTAAGGCGTGGAGGTATTTTCCGCAAAATCTTTGTGTTGTATCCTTGATACTAGACTTAAATACCAAATTTGGTATTCCAACCACTTTTCGTTTTTGAGTTCTACTGTACAGACACGCACATGCACACACAGACAGACAGACAAACACATAGACACATACGTTGATCTTTTTTCTAAAACACTCTTCTTGGATTCGTTTGTCCTCTGGGCAGGACTTCGTTGCCCTTGTTATACCTGTTGATCCTGTTACTGTAAACTTCCAGAAGCCACTGCACATGCAAAATAGCCCTTGTTATACCTGTTGATCCTGTTACTGTAAACTTCCAGAAGCCACTGCACATGCAAAATACTGCAGATGCTCCTTTACTCAGGCATAACGCGAAGTCAAGAAACTTCCTACAGAGCACGTGTCCATTCGCTGAGGTGTAACAATCACAGTTGCGATGTCAACATAAGATGCTGCCAGCACAAGTGTCTGTGTGTGTGTGTGTGTGCGTGTGTGTGTGTGAAAAACGAAAAGTCGGTAAAATACCAAACCTGGTATATAAGTTTAGTATCTTCCAGGTATGCGACACGAAGATTTTGAGAAAAATCTCCCCACCACAAACCACCCTTTACATGGAACTTTTTTCGAAAATGTTGATTTTTTCAAAAAATGGCTCCAAGGGCATTTGATTAAAATATCATATATTAAAGATATTTACCGGACAAATAAAAAGTATATTTTGAATTTTCTGGGAATAGCCTCTGCAGATTACTTTATTCTGAATTAATTTTACGGAATTTTGCATAACTGTTAAACCGCAAGAGATTGAGAAAAATTTACCACACAAAAAATGTAGAGCACTCTAAAGCACACAATTTATGTTGTGCACATTTTTTTTGTAGAGTTAATTGTTTTTGAGATATTCCTTGATATTGGTTTCAGCTTTAAAAATGTATACTTTTCTCACACAGGACTTTGTCAACTCCTGTCCATACAAGTAAAGGAACTTCAGTGACATAGCAACCAGCTTTTGACTGTCACTTTAACCTATGATACTACCTTATTTTGCTTCTACTTATAAAGAAGCAAGTACTTGTGCTAATTTTTTCTCGATTAGCATTAAGTAAATAGAAGCATAAGCTTTCTAACAATACTTTGTTTCAGAGATGTAAAGAAAGTCATGTGAATGTAACATATAAGATTTTTCTTTCTGACTACCTATTCAACTCCTATCCTACAGTGGAAAAACAGTGCTAGTGTGGAAAAACCATTAAACCAATACATGAGATTTTTACACAGGGGACTTCAGAACACGATTTTCGATAAAATTTCTGTATAGAATTTTTGCATGGATTAGTATATCTTCTCCTACTATATATATATATTACACGTAGAAAAAAAAAATGGGCCCTAAACCGAGTTTGCGTGACTGCTCTATCTGCAGTTTTATGACCACGTTCTGTTGCTTTCTGGCACTACTACATCCCTATCTGAGCGAGTTTTCAGAAAGATACACATCTGCACAGTATAAATTATGTTGGAGAGTGAGATTAGGCAGAAAGAGTCTGTACTCCTTGGGTGGCCAGTGCCGGTCGGCACGCGTTTCCCTGAAGGGACATCATCAGAAGAAGGGTCTGCCCGTCGACATCCCTGCACCCCATCTGGAGTACTTGAGATACTTCACGATCTTGGGTCATGTAAAGGGAGGAAAGATATAATGACTTTACCATACACACCAACAGACCGGATAAAATAAACATGTCAGATCTTAATATACTATGTGCTTTAAAATAATATAGGAAAGTCCCGTTTACCGCAACCACAGTTAACCGAAACGGCGAGGGAAAAAAAATTTGATGGGTTCCATTCACATGACTTTCTCTAGCCCATACAAAATATTATTCTTTTATCTACGACGTGCTGTACAAGATTAACATTAGCAGAAATTGTCTCTCTGCTTGCTTCCCTGTAAGTAGACGGAACGAAATGGAATACACTTGATTAAATTGACAATCAAATCCTTTAAAAGCTGGTCTTACGGGAGAAAACTGAAGTTCAGCTCGCTTTGCATGGTTAAAGTAGTTACCAATAACAAGGAATGCCTCGGAAATAGCCAATGCAACGAAAACGTATATGATATAAATTGTGTGATCTATATTTTTGTGGAGTTAGCCTTTCTCTATCTCCTACGGTTTACAAGTTTTCAGCAAAATTCATTCAGAATGACGAGCTCTTCAGAGATTATTCATAGAAAATTCAAAATATACGTTTTATTTGTGATGTGAATATCTTTAATATGTGATATTTTAATAACAATTATTACAGTCATTTTTGAGAAAATCAAGATTTCTGAAAAATTTTCCTTGTAAAGGGTAGTTTGTGCCGGCTGGATTTTTCTCAAAATTTTCGTGTCGCATCCCTGAAAAATACTAAACTTATATACCACGTTTGGTATTTAACCGACTTTTCGTTTTTGAGTTATCGTGTTCACAGACACACGGGCACACACATGGACCTTTTTCTAAAAATACCTTTCTTGGATACAGGGGACCCTAAAAAGTCTATTTCCGGTGAAATCTGTATCGAATTTTTGGGTGCAATACAATACCTTCTCTATACACTATGTACATAGTACGTGTAGAGAAAGCAAAAAAGGGGTTGAAGCGGTTGAAGCCTTCCTTTTGGGAAACGTTATTATAAAATTGAAACCAATAAAGCTCTACAAAAAAGATGCACGTAACATAAATTGTATGTTTTAACAATGTCTACATTTTTTGTGAAGTAAGTTTTTGTCTCTTACGGTTCACCAGTTATGCAAAATTCATCCAGAATGAAGAGGTCTTCAGAGACCACTCCCAGAGAATTCAAGATATCCATTTTATTTGTCTTTTTACTACAAATCGTTAGAGCCATTTTTTGAGAAAAAAATGTTTAGACCATTTTCCAGGTAAACGGTAGTTTGGAATGGGGATTTTCTTGAAAATCTTCGTGTCGCATCCATGGAAGTTACTAGTTTGATATTTAACCTTCTCTTCGTTACTCAGCTATTCCTTTCTACTTATAAGGAAGTAAGAAATTAAGACAATTTCTACTAATGCTTATCTCGATTATCTTAAAACAAATAGAAGAATATGCTTTTGAACATTAATTTTTTTCAGCGATGTAGAGAAAATTATGTGAATGGAACACATCAGATTTTTACAGTTTGCAGACACATTCAATGTTACTTTACAGTTGGTGTTGGTCAGCGTGGTTTATTTGTGATTAAGATGTCAGCGAAAAAAAGCGTAATAAGCAGTGAACAGATAGCACAATTGTAGTCCACATTCTGAATTAATACTGCATAGACACCAGGACTCTGATTATAGTGAATCTTGGATACGACCCTCTTACAAACTGGTTCGAAATTGTGTGGCATGGAAATACCTATCTTATTATAAAGCGGTTTCGTCTGTGGCCCACGATACGGAGGTTGTCGGTTCAATCCCCGCGGCTAGCCTTCAGGTTTTTTCGGGGTTTTCTCGGGTCGTCAGGCGTATGTTTGGTAGGTTCCTTACATCTCCCGAATTTCGTATTTAAGTCGTTTCCATAGCCATTTAATGCATCCTTCATCCTGTTGGTTTCTGGGCCCTATGTGGGATGAGTCCCTGATCTGCCTGTTCTATTGTCGGGATGCTTTAATCTGGAAACTGTAGGGACTTTATAATCCGGCCACCCGGTGTTTCCTCACACCTCATCCTCATGGGGGTAAATACAATAACCGAGTTTGGTTTGATTCTGAGCCCCCTCTATTCGTGACCTAACCTACCTTATTCATATCGTATTGAATACTCCAAAAATACTATCTTTTGCTGTACTCGTAAAATGCTGAAGGCTCTTCATTGTGTTATCTTCAATAAACTTGACGGGAACCAGTGTAATAAAATAAATAACACAGCAACTTTTATCGATTTCATAATCTCCCGATATTCTACTCGTAATAAAACATTCACTAACCTCAAAACCTGACTGTAATGCACGGAACAAAAAATCTAACATGTATAACAGGTTCACCAACGTAAATTCAAGTTGACCAACATAAAAGCATGAATTATTTTAACCCGAATCTTGAGTATCCAAATGAATCTCAGGTTAATCGAATTTGACACACGAAACACGGATTGATTTTGAGATGTAATTGGACTTAAATTGCTAAAACTATTTTTTCTTTTGTCTTTTTCACTTACTGTAGCGCGTATATAGGCACAATTCATATAGTTGATAGAAAAGCTACTTTACTTTATATTCCACCTAACAATTTCATATTGAGATTTCATCGGAAATGTTTGTTTTGAGACCCTCTGAATAAAAAAAGCATTTTCAGAAAAATGCATATAAAAACAAAAAATCCGCTAAACATTTAAGTTTAGTGTCTTCCAAGGATGCAACATGAAGATTTTTAGGAAGGTCTGCAACTCCAATTATCCTCTATATGCAAAATGTTTCTAAAATTCTGATTTTCTCCAAAAAGGCTAACGATTTAGATTAAAACACCGTATATAAAAGATATTTACATGACAAATAAAATGTACACCTTGAATCTTCGTTCTCAATGAATTTACATAATGATAAATTGTAAGATAGAAAAAAGAGTTGGTATACAAAAAATGTGTATATCTTGAAAACACACAGTTTATGACTTGACGTTCCTATTTCTTGTTTTATTCTTGGCCATGTATATAAGAGAAAGAATTTCATCCACACAGCGACAGGCGTTTTAAAACATTTTAGTATTGCTTTATCCTAATGCATTCCCTTATTTCCCTTCTATTTATAAGGAAGTAAGTAATAAGACCGTTTCTGCTCATGTTTATCTCGATTAGCATGAGTTATGTAGAAATATAAGCTTTTATAAGAATAGCTTATTGCAGAACTGATAGAGAAGATATGCAGAATGTGAAACACAACAGATGTTTCTGTTATTTAATCTTTGTGCTAAATATCTCCTAAATTAAAACACTAAGCTTCAAGGTAACTTTTTCAGCTATCAAAAATGTGTTGTAAATAGATTCAAAGGAAGAACACTTGAAAACGAAGTTTCAACTAGAAGATATTGGAGTTCGTCGAGATAGTTTTAAATACCACCAAATGCTAATCCAATGTCAACGAATATGGACACTGGCGAAGTCACGGGTTAAAGATAGTAAATAAATAAATCATACTCCATCTGCCACGCAGAAGTTAAAATTGTACAGAAGCAGCGTCCAGCGCCAACATATGTCGCATATATAACGAACGTTAGTTTATTTTGAAATTGTTTGTGTTCGAGATTGCTCATAAAGTCCATAAACTGTAAATTATTAGCATTAAGCTATTACATTCCAAGACATTTATTCGATGTTGACTGATGCTGAAGTGAAACAGTCGAATATTTCCCGAATGTTTGTTAGCTAAAAGTAAAAATCTGATGTGTTCCATTCACATGACTTTCTCTATATCTCTGTAACAAAGTATTGATAATAAACATATCTTTTATTCATTTCATGGTAATCGAGAAAAATTGGCAGAAATAGTCTTATTTCTTGCTTTATTGTAAGTAGAAGCGAAATAAGGAAGTATCATAGGTTAAAGTGAAAGCCAAAAGCTGTTTGCTATGTGACTGATGTTCCTTTGTTTGTATGGACTGGAATTGACAAATTCCTGTATGAGAAAAATTATAACCTTTTCAAAGCAGAAACAAAGAAAAAGGAATATCTCAAAAACGATGAACTCCACGAAAAAAGTGTGTGTAACATAAATTGTGTGTTTTAACGTGCTCTACATTTTTTGTGTGTTAAGTTTTTGTCCATCTCTTACGGTTTAGTAGTTATGCAAAATTCATCCAGAATAAAGTAATCTTCAGAGGCTATTCCCAGAAAATTCAAAATATTCATTTTATTTGTCAGGTAAATATCTTTCATATACGAAATTTTAATCAAAATCGTTAGAGCCATTTTTGAGAAAATCAAAATTTTCGAAAAAAGTTCCAAGTAAAGGGTAGTTGGGGGTGGGGGGAGTTTTCTCAAAATCTTTGTGTCGCATCCCTGGAAGATACTAAACTTAAATACCAAGTTTGGTATTTTACCGACTTTTCGTTTTTGAGTTATCGTGTTCACAGACACACGGACACACACACACACACACACACACACACGGACCTTTTTGTGAAAATGCTTTTTTTGGATATTGGGGGACCCTAAAACATATATTTCCGGTGAAATCTCGATATCGAATTTTTGGGTGGGGTGCAATACCTCTCTATACACTATATACATAGTGCGTATAGAGAAAGTAAAAGTCTGATGTATTCCATTCACATGACTTTCTCTAGCTGTTATTTAAAACACTTTCTTCTTGCTAATCAAGATAAATATGTCCTGCATGTCCTGCAATAAAACAAGTGAAATGAAACAAAACTTTTTTTCTGTTTTAGAAAAGCTAAAGTAGTATAAAATTGAAACCAATAACGAGGAATATCTCAGAAACGGTCAGGTCTACATAAAAAATGTTTATAACATAAATTGTGTCAATTAACGAGATCTACATTTTTTGAACAGTAAGTCCTTTGTCTATCTCTAATAATTTAACCGTATTACAAAATTCTGCAAAATTCAACCAGAACAAACAGCTCCTCAGATGCTATTCTCAGAAAATTCAAAATGTACATTTTATTTGTGCTGTGAACAGCTTTAATTTACAGTATTTTAACCAAAATTATAAGAGTCATTTTTAAGAAATTAGAAAAATTAAAAAAAAAAACGTTCCATGTAAAGGTTACTTGGAGGTGGAGGTATATTCTTGAAAATCTTTGTGACGCATCCTTGGAAGATACAGAACTCAAATACCAAGTTTGGTATTTAACAACATTTCCGTTTTTGAGCTATGCTGTCCACAGATACACACACACACACACGGTGCTTTTTCTAAAACTATTTTTTTCGAACTCAGGGGACCTCAAAACATATTTCAGGTGAAATGACGGTATGGAAGTTTCGGGTGGAATACAATACTCATCTCTATCTACTATGTACATTGTACATGCGGGCTTGAGAAAGTAAAAAGTGTTGAAGTTGCCATATGAGAAGCAACAAATCAGCTGTTTTATTACTTTATCTACCACACAGTGTGCATTGCAGGCAGAAAAATTATTGTATTCTACAAAAAATCTCCTGTTTTCCATTCACATGGCTTTCTCTACCTGTTCTACAAACAAATATGTTACAAAAATTATTCTTTTTTCTACTCAATGCTAATTGAGATAATGGTTTTATTACTTAGTTCCTAACAAGTAGAAGGGAAATACGGAAATACACAATGCTAAAGTGATAGTCAAATATTATAACAGCCATTACTATGTGATTGTCAGTGAAACATACTTCTCTGCTGGGCCCGGAGTAAAACAAAAGAAACACGAAAGTATAGGTATTTTAAAATTTAAACAAGGAATATCTCGAAACCGGTTAGCTGTACAACAAGAATGACATACAACATAAAATATATATCACTACGAGGCCCACATTGATTTTTGTATCCTATTTGTGAAATAAGTTTTTGTCTCTTATAGTTTATCAGTTATGCAAAAGTTGCCCCGGTTAAACTGGACTTTTGAGGCTCTTCCCAGAAAATTCTAGTTATACGTTTGTCATGTAAGTATCTTTGATATACGGTATTTAATAAAAATCGTTAGAGCTACTCTAAAAGTTTTCGAAATGTATTTAAAAATAGCATTTTAAATAATAATTTCTTACAGAGATGTAGAGAAAGTAATGTGAATAAAATACGTCAACAGTTTTTATTGTCTTCATAAAACATACACGGATATTTTTATAAAAATTCTTTTTTGGACACAGGGAACCTCAAAACAAGAATTTCCAGTGAAATCTCGGTATTGAATTTTGGGTGGTATGCAATACCTTGTCCACCGGTGTACTTTGTCAGTGTCATTCTCGTACACATATTTATACGTTCATCAAAACTACTTTCACAATCCTAGGTTTTAGATATCTGTATTCCATTTTCATAACTTTCTCTAGGGGTTCCATACACAGAATAGTTTTTATCTACTTCATATTAATCGATATAAGCATTAGCAGAATTGGTCTTGTTACTTGCTTCCTTGTAAGAAGAACGGAAATAAGGGAATCCACTTGGCTAAAGCAATAGTGAAATCTTTAAAACCTGGTCGCTGTGTGAAACATTTGAGGTTCGCCTCGCTTTGAATGGTGCTATATGATTAAAGTTAAGTATTTTAAAATTGAAGACAATAAAAAGGAATGTCTCGAAACGGTCATTTCTACAAGAAAAACCTATAGGATATAAATTATGTTTTTTAACGATCTCAATCTAGTTTGTTAAGTAAGTTTTTGTTCAACTCTTATGGTTTAAGCGTTATGCAAAATTCTACAAAATTCATCCAAAATAAAGAGGTATTCAAAGACTATTCCCAGAACATTCAAAATATATATTTTACTTATGGTGTAAATACTTTTATTATACGGTATTTAAACAAAACAGAACATTTTTGAGAAAAACAACATTTTCGAACATTTTTTCATGTAAAGGGTAGCTTTTGGTGGGGGGATTCTTTTAAAATATTTTTTTTCGCATCCTTGGATGATACTAAATATAAATACCAAGTTTGGTTTTTAACGGTATTTTGGTTTTTGAGCTATGCTGTCCACAGAAACACACACAGACAAACACACACACACACACACACACATACACAGATCTTTTCTAACAACGCTTTCTTTAATTCAGAAGACCTCAATGAATTTTTGGGTGGAATACAGTACCTTCTCAATCCACTATGTGCGTGTGCGTTGTGAACACACTTTTACGAAGATACGAAGGAAGCTCTTCGATCTACACATGAAATCTGAGGATGACTCACTTTTTGTGTCCTAGGGTGTACATTGTATATAGATGCGTGTTAGGGAAAGTAAAAATCTGATATGTCCCATTCATATGATTTCCTCTATATCTCTGTAACAAATTATTGTTAAAAAGCTTATTCTTCTATCTACTTCATTATAATCCAGATTAAATTAGCAGAAATTATTTCATATAAGTAGAAGAGAAATCATAGAATTTACTAGGCTAAAACAATAGTCAAATCTTTTAAAAGCTGGTTGTCATGTGGATGAAATCCGTTTCTTTGCATGGCCAAGAGTTGACAAATGTGTATGACATACCTTATGTGTTTTAACGAGATCTACATTTTTTGTGTATTAAGATTTGGTCTATCTCTTACGGTTTAACCTATACGCAAAAGCATCTGCAATAAAGGGTCTTCAGAGACCATTCACAGAAAATTAAATATATACATTTTATTTAGGATGTAAATAACTTTAATGTACTGTGTTTTAAACTAAACCGTTTGAGCCATTTTTGAGAGAAACAAAACTTTCAAAAATGTTTCCATGCAAATGGTAGTTTTTGGTGGAGGGAATTTCTTTAAAATCTTCGTGTCGCATCCTTGGAAGATACTGAACATAAATACCAAGTTTGGTGTTTAAAGGTCTTTTCGTTTCTTATCTGTGCTGTCCACAAATACACAAATACGGATTTTTTTATAAACACCTTTTTTAGGGAGTGAGGGAAACCCAAAACATATTTCCGGTGAAATCTCAACATCAAATTGTTTGGGTGGATTAAAATGCCTTCTCAATCCATTATGTACATTGTACATACGGGTTAGAGAAAGTAAAACTGGAACTTTTATATGTGAAAAAATAATAAAGGTATTGTTAACAAATCAAATGTTTTTAAACATTTTTAAGCAAGGAATGTTGAGCAAATTGGATATTTTGGGAGGTAGGAATTTTAAATTTGTTTTGTTGTTTGTTTTTGTATTCATCACACCCTTCATAAACTGATCCAACAGGAAAATGCCAACCGCAACTGGAATAACTTGATATTCTCAGACGAGGTGACATTTTCTTCTACACATAAGGGAAAGGTGATTGATTGTCTATCGTTCAAAGGTCACCCGATACAGGATAATCATCCTGTCCACACATCTCAAAAGGTTTTAGACTGATTTTCAGAGAGACAGGATATCAGAATGGTAGCCTGGCCTCCCTGTTCAGCAGATTTGAACTCTATTGAGAATGTTTGGGCTGAGGTCATAAGGGAGATGTGCTCCAATTTACCTATAAATGGGCGAAGAACAAAAAATGGTTCTTGGGTGCAAATTCAATAAGCCTAGGATCTTGTAGCTACTCATCCACATTACTGCAGGCATTTAATTTTGTCTATGCTCCGAAGATTGAGGGCAGTTTTAAGGGTTGAGTGTTCATACCCCGATATTGTTACTTTTTGTGTTTTAGGTTTAGAAGATAATACTTTATTTACACATAATTTTCTCAGTTATGTAATACGACTGTTATTAGAATTATGTTTTTGTATGCAGAGATAGGCCCTTAACTTCAAATGCCAAACTTATATTGATGCAATATTATGTTCTACATATCCAGTCTTAAAATCAATAAACATAAAAAATCTGATGTGTACCATTCACATGACTTGCTCTACATCTCTGCAACAAATTGCAGTTAAAAAGCTTATGCTTCTATTTACTTCATGGTAATCGAGAAACATTAGCAGAAATAGTCTTACTATTTGCTTCCTTGTAAGTAGAAGCGAAATGAGAGAGAGAATACCTTAGCTAAAATGATAGCCAAAAGCTGGTTGTTATGTAACTGGAGTTCCTTTATTTGTATGGCAGGAGCTAACAAATTCCTGAATGAGAAAAGCATGTTTTTCAAAGCAGAAATGAAAAACCAAGAATATATTAAAAATTATCAACTCCACGAAAAAAATGTATATGACATAAATTGTGTGTTTTAACGTGCTCTACATTTTTTATGTAGTAAGTTTTTGTCCATCTCTTACGGTTTAGCAGTTATGTACAATTCCGTAAAATTCATCCAGTATAAAGTAGTCTTCAGAGGCCATTCGCAGAAAATTCAAGATATACATTTTATTTGTCAGGCAAATATAATTAATATACGATATTTTAATCAAAATCGTTAGAGCCATTTTAAGAAAATCAAAATGTTCGAAATTTTTTGCATGTAAAGGGTAGCTTGGGGTGGGGGATTTTTATCAAAATCTTCGTGACGTATCCCTGGAAGATACTAAACTTAAATACCAAGTTTGGTATTTTACCGACTTTTCGTTTTTGAGTTATCGTGTACACAGACACACGGACACATACTCACACGGACCTTTTTCTGAAAATGCTTTTTTTTTTTATACAGGGGACCCTAAAACATATATTTCCGGTGAAATCTCGGTATCGAATTTTTGGTTGGAGTGCAATACCTTCTCTATCCCTATATACATCGCACATACGGGGCTAGAGAAAGTAAAAATAGAAGCCGGAAATTATAAGTAGAAGCAAGCCTTCTTAACCTCTCGGCCATCGCAACGTTGTTCTGTGATCTGTTTTCAGTACTCATAAGCTATCATTGAGCTGCACATTTCTTTCGTGTGCGTTGTGAACACAGCTTTTACGAAGATACGCTCTTCGATCAACACATGGGATCTGAGGATGACTCATCTTTTTTGTCCATGGGTGTACATTGTATATATGTATGCATTACATACGTGCTAGAGAAAGTAAAGATGTAATGTTAGACACCATCACACTCTTGACATGTGTCGCTCGTCTGCTATGCTCCACCTGTCTGAGGGATATCAGATGCAATCCCGGGATGATAAGAAGACGCGTGTGTATGAGCGGTAGATTGTCACACAGGAGACAAGATAAAGTGGTAGGGCTCCCGAAATAGATGTCACCATCCATCACCTGGAGTCAGTTTCTCACCGCGTGTGCCGCGGAACAGGTACCTCTGAGGTCACGATTCCAAATCTTAATGAGATCCATATAAAACACCGCTCGTTACAAGCATGCCAAATCCAGAAATGTATACGTACCTAGTAATCGCTGATCTCGATCGTTTTGCTGTCCGTTTTAAAATGTTAACACTGCTTAACTATTCCATTCTTACATTACAGTTAATGATGACCTAAATTCCTGTTGTTTCGGAAGGCAACTTCAGCCATGATTCACCCTAAACCCTTAAATTCTCTACATTGTCTCATAGATTAAGATGTTTCTGAGATCTTACGTGCCATTTCTCAGACATTTGAGCTATATCCTTTGTATTGATTCTAACATGAAATGGAAATCACATATACAACACGTTTGTAAAAACCTGATGTCTTACTCTCACAAGGCTTTCTCTAGATGTTCTACAAACTTCTTACAAAAGATTTTTCTTCTTTCCACCCAATGCTAATCGAGATAATCATTAACAGAATGTTCTTATTACTTAGTTCCTTATAAGTAGGAAGAAAATAAGGGATATACCAGGCTAAGCTGATAGTCGAATGTTTTAAAAAACTGCTGCTATGCGATTGACATTGCAAATCGTTTCTTTGCTTGGCCAGGAGTAAAACAAAAGAATAACGGACACTTACTGTCTCAGAAAAATATCAGTACTTCACAACTGAAACCAATAACAATGAATAGCTCGGAAACGGTTACCTACACAACAAAAATGTAACGGACATAAATTGTGTGTGTTGACGAGATCTACATTTTCTGTGTCGTAATTTTTCTCTATCTCTTAAACAAAATTCGGAAAAATTCATGAAGAGGTGTTCAGTCAAGGTGTACATTTTATTTGGGAAATAGGTATCTTATTTTAATCAAAATCGTGAAGAGAAAATTTACATAAAGGGTAGTTTGTGGTAGGTGATTTTCTTGAATCTTGTCGTATCCTTGGAAGATGTTGAACATAAATACCAACTTTGGTATTTAGGGTATTTTTTTTAGGTATGCTGGCCACAGACACATGGACCTTTTTCTAAAAATGTTTTTCTCGGACTTAGTAGACCTCAAGACCCACATTTTTGGTGAAATCTCAACTACGAATTTTTGGGTGGAATACAGTAGTTACTCTATCCACTATGTGCATTGTACATACGGTCTAGAAAATTAAAAAAGTATTTCACCAAAAAATGCAGATTTCTTTCAAACACAAATGTATTTCAAGTAACTGTTTCAATGTGTCACCAGACAATTAGAAAATGACCGTTTTATCGGTTTAACATGTTCAATACTTCATTTGAAGTGCTGTTGCTTTTGAACACCTACGAATGGATTCAGCTCCTTTTATCTCACTTACACGCAGTACAACGAAATGTATTTTGAAACTATTACTGGAAATAGTATGTTGATTAACATGACGTAAACAGAATAATACGTCTTCGTAAGAATATTTTGAAGAAGCTGCAAAATATATTCTATAAAGCGTATGAAAACCATGTGAAAGTAAAGGGTCAGAGGTAGACACTGAGAGGTAGATCTATTGTAGCTAACACCTCCAGGATGATGGAGTGAGATGAAGCAATCATAGGAGGCTACAGGAAGATAATACATTACAGACGCGCGGAAGTCCTTAACGATCTAAGCCTATAGCTACCGGCCCCCATGGCCGCGCTCGCTAAAGTGTCTCGCTTTGGTGTTGGGTTCGAGTCCCGTCTTGGGTATGAGTGTCTGTGTGTTTGAAAATGTATATATGTATGTGCGTGTGTGTGTGTGTGGGTGTGTGGGTGTTTTATAAGCAAAACCGGTAATCAAATATTAAAAAGAAAGAAAAGGAAATGTTGGGAAAACGGTAAAAGGGGGAACAAGAAGAAAAAGGACTGTCAAGACTCCGGAACTGTATTTATTTATTTATTTAAAAAAAACAAATGATCACTCCCAGCCTATAAAAATGACGTGCAAGCAACCCGTTGACTTGGCAACCACCAATTATCCACCTCGTATAAAATTTACATTGCGCATTCATCCGCTCCATGTACCCATACTGCCATATACCAGAACCTGGAAACACGCCTAAAAGATCAGAAAGAAAGGAAATAAAGAGGAAATAATGACAAGGAAATGGTAGAACAGAAACTACTCCAACCATCGCCTAGTGACTTCGAGAGAACTACAATAACAATTGGGTCAGAGCAGCCGGTCGCGGAGGATCGAACCCAGGACCTTCGCAATGCGAGTGGCACATGTAACCATGGAGCCATCTCGTTGGGTTCACGTGACTGTAGTATCAAATATTTAATATTATTATTATATTTTTATGATTCCTATCGGATAGAATGGGATATGGTCGAAGGGGACTCAGCACCAAACCTAGGATTACTGTACCTAGGCCGCACAACTGGCGCCCCCGGGAGGAACGAACGAGATGAGAGAATACACCGAGGAGCGACGGCACAATGACAGGGTCCCTACAGTTTCCAGACTGTAGAATCCCGACAATCGGACAGGCAGATCGGTCCACATCGGGGGAAAAAGGTATTTACTTTGAGCATCCTTTTTTCCCTGCCACGCTGCACCGAGCCCATCACTGACACTTTCAATCCTCAAAGAAACCAACGCGCTGAAGGACGAATGTAATGAGTGGAAAAGACATAGACGGACAGAAAATTCGGGGGATGAAAGAAACCTACCCAGCATTCACCCGGGACAAATAGGCCGGCCACCGGAAGTGAACCCGCGAACTCCCGAATAGCAGCCGCAGATGTAACTGTCTGAGCCATCCCCGCTTGGTATAATAATAATGATAATAATAGTAATAATAATAATAATAATAATAATAATAATAATTATTAGATAGATATACAGATAATTTATTTGCCATAGGTATACAACTATTCCTGACATCGTCAAAAACTGCACAATTATATCAAGAATCAAGTAAATTTTACACTATAAAATTAATTTAAACTAATAGAGGATTTGCCCACAATGTGGTATTGACCCTACTCTTAAAAAACTGAAATGTAAATTGTCTTATGTGCAAAGGTATGCTATTGTAAAATTTAAAAGATATAAAATATAATAGAAACTACTTGTACTTATTCTGTAATTACTCTTATGTATGTATACATACAAAAGACCGGTCAGAAGGGCAGAGTAAGTTATATACCAGATTTAATAAAGAGTGGTTTACAATGAAACTCTATAGATTAATGTCAATGCTTTCTTTTGCAATATAAACACTCTTAAAGCAGATGTATGGTTACCCAAAACTAAAAGAACATGGTTAAGATGACTATGAATGAAACCATTATAAGCTGTAATAAATGATTCAGAAGTGATATTATTTTTAATACTCTTAACATGATTATTATTATTATAAATTTTCCTGTAATACTGCAACATGACTGCACTAATATCAAATTGCAGTTATCACTTTAGTAATACCATAGTAGTAGTGTTTCCTGTATCTCCTAGGTGAAGCAAAGGGTATTGTTACGATGTTTCCACGATCGGATTTGATTTTCTAGTTCGTGAGTTCGCCACTATACGCCATGGTGACGAGGGATCAGCTTGTCTCCCACAGATGTCACTGTAGGTCGAAACCATAACACGCGGACGTGGAAAATTGTTCCCTTAAACCTCCTTTCAATATATGGGGTTCTTTTACGTGCAAATCGATATTACACGGCCCACCGGATTTACTTCCCCTCCGAAGGAGGTCTTACTAGAATTTTTGCTTGCACGGCAAGCGACTACTTTAATCAAGATTTATGATAAATGTCTAAGAAGTAAAGCTTAGGCAGCACGCCTCAAAAATCTTCGTCACCGTTATTTATTTTGGACCCGATGTGCATCTCATATTTCAACTGTCTGGTCTCAGCATGTCGTCGCCCAAGGCTGGAAAAATATATTATGGATATACACAAAAGAATTTTTCAGTATTCATGTCATCTAATGCACGCAAGGCGTCCCACTGTTGGGAGAGTACTACCTTATACTGTGAACTATAACCACTTCGAAAAGCATGCGATGATACATTCTTAAATAACTCTAGAAAACGTGCAAAGGTGGTTCCTAAATTTATGCTGAAAACAGATTTTTACTGCAAGAAAAATCTTATCTCTTATGTTCCAATGACTTTCCCTAATCACCTTTGTTAATTTCTTTCTCTACACGTAATATGTTTGTTGTTGTTGGTGGTTTTTTTTAGTTTAACGTCCTTTAACCTGGTTGATCATATCGGACAATGAATGAAATTGGTGAAATAATGCCCAAATGATTTAGGGGTCTATGGAGCTTAAAGTTACTCGACATTCGTCTTCTCAAGATAAGGGAAAACCCCGAAAAAAACCTTATCCGGGTAACTCACCCTAAGTGAAATTCGAAATCACGACCTTTTGGATGTGAGGCAGACAGGCTACCACCACATTACCCAGGCGGGCAACTTAATATGTATAACGGCCGTTTTCTTTTTTTCAACCTCCGATAGGCTATAAATAAAGGACAAGTTCTAGAAAATAATTATTTTATTACTAAAGGTTTTGTACACTTATGGTTACTTTTCAACATAATCACCGAAAAGATTGACACAATATACATGTATCTTTGCGCATGCTTTGCAATACCCGCTTCAAAAAATGTTGCCACCAATGATTTCAAATGAGCACTGACGTTTTGAAGAACTTCTTACTTTACGGCGTTTGCGGAGAGCCATTCAAAAAACAAACGAAGAGGAATGCTGACTTCAGGAATTGTAATGATCCATGACAACGCTCGTCCACACATGCTGGCACAACCCACCGGCTCCTTGAACAATTTCAATAGGGCATTTTCAATCATCCACCGTACAGTCCTGAACTGGCACGCAGCGACTTTCACCTTTTCCCTGAACCGAAGACGTGGCTAGGAGGGCAGCAATTTCATACCAACAAGATCTTCAAAACAACGTCAATGCTCATTTGAAATCATTGGCGGCAACATGTTTTGAAGCGGGTATCGCAAAGCTTGTGCACAGGTACGATAAATTACTCAATCTTTTCGGTGATTATGTTAAAAAGTAACCATAAGTGTACAAAACTTTTAGTAATAAAGTAATTGTTTTCTATGAACTTGTCTTTTATTTATAGCCTATCGGAGGTTGAAAAAAAAACGGCCCTCGTACATAGTGTGCAGAGAAGGATTGTATTGCACCCAAAAATTCGCTCGCGCGCACACACGCGTTTTTCTATTTCTTTTATACAGGAGAACTTAAACCTTTATTTCCAATGAAATCCCATTATCGACTTTTTAGGTGGAATGCAATACCTTCTCTATCTGTGTACTAAGTAGAGAAGGTAAAAAAGTCGTTTACTTGGTTTACTTAGTCTGGAAACAATCCAACATCAAAAATTACATGAGCTTTGCTATAATTTGTAAACAAGAGCTTTCAATTAACTACATATGTTGGAGTGTCAATAAATTAAGCAAGGATATCCATTCCCGTCAGCAAATATCAATTTTAGCACCTTCGATATGATTACACACAGGCATTTTAGATTACACGCTCCACTAATGTGTTTTGTTAGTTGCATATGCAGAAAGGCGTACATTTTCACGTCTCAAATTTGAACATTGTATGAGGCTAATAACAATGTCGTAAATCTTTAAATATGAATCGACGTAATAGTTCATCTGATGTTACTTTTACATGTATAATTCTGACTCTGGTCATGCTACATTATTCTTTTAATTCTGAGGTAGTAAAATCTGCAATTTTTTACTTTCTCTAGCCTTGTGTACAATGCAGATAGTAGACAGAAAATGCATTATATTCCATTTAAAAATTCGTGTATCTTTTGAGGTCCCTTAAGTTCGAAAAAGGCATTTTTAAAACAATTCCATGTGTGTATGTGGACAGTATAGCTCAAAAATAAAAAGGCAATTAAATACCAAATTTGCTACTTATTTTTAGTATTTTCCAAGGATTCGACACAAAGATTTTCAAGAAAATTCCCCCAACAACAAGCTAAGTTTTACATGGAATTGTGTTGAAAATTTAGGTGTCCTCAAAAATGGCTTCAACGATTTGGATTTAAATACCGTATATTAAAGATATTTACACCACTAATAAAATTTATATTTCGAATTTTTGGGAATAGCTTCTGAAGACCACTTTATTCTGGATGAGAGTTTTCAGAATTTTGCATAACGGTTGAACCGTAAGAGAATGCAGAACTTGTTGAAGCATTAATTTATGTCATACGTTTTGTATATAGAGATGACCGTTTCCTGAGATATTTCTTGTTATTGGTTTCAATTTTAAACTACTTAAACTTTTCTTAAACTCCTTTGTTTTACTGCAGGCCATGCAAAGCGAACCGATCTTCAATTGTTTCACATTGGACCTTATTTTAAAAGACTCGATTGAGCCCAGTGTATTCCCTTATGTCCCTTCTATTTTCACGGAAGGAAGTAATAATACAAGTTTTGCTGAGGTTTACCTTTATTAGTATGCCGTAGGTAAAAGAGAGGAAAGCTATTTGTGTAACAGCTAAGTAAATTCATGCGAATGAAACATCAGATTTTTTGACAGGAAAATTCTGCAGCAATTGTCAATTGTCAGGACTCGCAGATTCATTCCGACTTCAAAAATCTGATGTAATCAATTCACGTGGTTTTCTCTAGCTGTTAAGCAAACAAGCTTTTCTTAATAAAGATTAATCTTTTATTCACACCATGCTAATCAAGATGATATTTATCACAATTTTTGTTATTAATTACCTCTTTACCCTTGTAAGAAGAATGGGAATAAGGGAATACACTAGCCTAAAGCGAAAGACAAATCTTTTAAAAACTGGTCGGTATATAAATCAGCTGCCTGCCAAGAGTAAAACAGAGGAGATATGAGACGAAAGACAACCTCCTGTTTTAAATAGTTTAAAACGGATAGCAAGGAATGTCTTGTAAATGGTTAACTACTAAAAAAAGTTTAGTCATAAGTTGTGTGTTTTAACATAATCTATAATTTTTGTGTAGTAAGTTTTTGTCTATTTCTTACGGTTTACTGGTTATACAAAAGTCATCCAGAATAAAGAGGCTATTCCTAGAACTTTCAAGATGTACCTACTTTTGGTTTGACATAAAAATATCTTAAACGTATGGTATTATAATCAACATCGTTACAGCCATTTTGGAGAAAATCAAAATTTTTAAAGAATGTTCCATGTAAAGGCGGTGGGAGGATTATCTTGAAAACCTTCGGGCCACATTCTTGGAAGAAACTACTTTTAAACACCAAGTTTGGATTTAACCGACTTTCCCTTCTTGTGTTATGCTGCATAAACACTCGGACATTTTTTACTTTCTCTACACGTACTATTTACATAGTGTATAGAAAGGTTAGTATATTGCACCCAAAAATTCGATAACGAGATTTCACCGGAAATATATGTTTTGAGATCCCCTGAATCCTAAAAAAGTATTTTTAGAAAAAGTTCTATGTGCGTAAGTGTGTGTGTGTGTGTGTGTTTGTGTGTTTGTGTGTGGGGAGGGGGCAGCATAGCTCAAAACGAAAATACCGTTAAATGCCAAACTTGCTATTTAAGTTCGGTATTTTCCAAGGATGCGACACGAAGATTTTCTAGAAAACCCCCCTTTACAAAGAACATTTTTCGAAAATTTTGATTTTATCAAAAAAGGCTAACTATTTTGACAAAAATGTCATATATTAAAGATATCTATCTGACAAATAAAATGTATATCTCTTGATTTTCTGGGAATAGCCGCTGAAGACAGCTTTATTCTGACTGAATTTTGCGGAACTTTGCATAACTGGTAAACCGTAAGAGGTAAACAGTTTTTGTGATATTCCTTGTTATTGATTTCCGTTTTAAAATACTTTTATTTTTCTCATACAGGAACTTGTCAACACCTGGCCTTGCGAAGAAACGGATCTCAACCCCATAGCAACCACATTTTAAAACATTTAACCGTCGGTTTAGCCAAGTGTATTACTTATAAGGATCTTAGTAATAAGTCCAGTTCTGTTTATCTCTATTATATAAGATAGAAGAATAAAGTATTAACAATATTTTGTTACAGAGATGTAGAGAAATGTGAATGAAGCACATCAGATTTTTTATTCATGGAGTGCCAAAGCATGTATTTTTTGGTAAAATCTCGGTATCAAATTTCTGAGTGGCATACATTACCTTCTCTATCATCCCGTATATTGTACACATGTGCTAGAAAAAGTAAAAATTAGTAATTCTGACTTGGATAAAATGGCATACATTATCATACTTTCTTATTCTGATACACTGAAGTTCCCGAGAACATACAAAGTGGCGAACATGTAGGATCGAATTTGACCGCACTTGTTCAAACTTACATTATTTTAGATTACACACTTCACTCATACGGTTGCATATACAGCAAGACTCTCTTTATCCCATGTTAGTTTACCGTCTAATTTTGGAACATTGCACGTCACAAATATTATATTATTTAAAATAAATTGTGTGTTTTCGAATCGATCGCACGGTTGCATTTATTCTCCATTGAGAGCAAACGAGGCGCCAATCTTGTAGAGACCTCTGTCAGACCTAAAATTTTATGCAAAATTGAGAACACTGTACCTTGAGGTATGCCTGTGGCCTCTACTATTTCGCGAATTTTGATTCGTCATTCACTCAAAACCATATCTTGGATTTTGTCAATAATTTCGGAGGTCAGTTCTACTGGATGTTCATCATTTGTGGATTTACGGTCATTTATTCAATTGTAAGTTGTTACAAACGCAGGAGCAGATGTGCCATCCTACTCGGCCTTTTATTTCTTTCGGTGTTCAGCCGTTTTCTATCTTTCTAAATAAGCACAAGATTATTTATTCAATCGCCTATGGCAACAAAACCATTGAAACTTTAACTGCTAGTAAGAGACGACGGTTACTAAATACTAATATTTACTTTCTCTAGCCCGTATGTACAATGTAATTAGGGATAGAGAAGTATTGTATTCCACCCAAAAATTCGATACCGAGATTTCACCGGAAATACATGTTTTAGGACCCCCTGTATCCATAAAAAGCATTTTCAGAAAAAGGTCCGTGTGTGTCCGTGTGCCTGTGAACACGATAACTCAAAAACGAATAGTAGCTAAAATACCAAACTTAGTATTTAAGTTTAGTATCTTCCAGGGATGCGACACGAAGATTTTGAAAAAAATCCCTGCACCCCAAACTACCCTTTACATGGAACTTTTTTTCGAAAATTTTGATTTTCTTAAAAATGGCTCTAACGATTTTGATTAAAATATCGTATATTGAAGATATTTACCTACCTGACAAATAAAATGTATATCTTGAATTTTCTGGGAATAGCTTCTGAAGACCTGTTTATCCTGGATGAATTTGGCTTAATTTGACATAGCTAGTAAACCGTAAGAGATAGACAAAAACTTACTATACAAAAAAATGTAGGTTATTTTAAAATACACAAGTTATGTCATATACATTTTTCTCGTGGAACTTACCGTTTTCGAGGTACTGATTTTTATTAGTGTGAAGTACTTAAACTTTTCTCAAACGGGAGTGTCCGTTTTTCTTTTATTCTACTCCTGGCATTTGTCTAATGGTTTAGCCTAGTGTATTCCCTTATTTTCTTCCTACTTATACGGAACTAAGCAATAAGAACATTGTGCTAATGAGTACCTCGATTAGCAAGGTGCAGAAAGAAGAATAATCTTATGTAAGAAGTAGCTAGAGAAATGTAATGTGTGCGTAACACATCAGATTTTTTTCTATGTTACGAGAGTAATTTCTTGAATTTACTAAGGAGTTATTGAACGCTCCTCTGGAAATAATGTGACAGAACATTCTGAAAGACTGTGGAAACCGAAGCTTCCAAAGCCTCCGGTTACTGTCGCGTCGCTATTCCAACTTCAACTCCGCTAACTCTCATATCAAGGCGAACGTGAGAGTGGCCGCACACAGACGGCACTGTCACAATATCTATATCTTTTGTAATGTTAGACAATAATGTGTGTTTGAGCGTTATTGTTTGTAAATGTCGTGTTATTTATGGACGCTCTTTAACTGCTGTGCTTCTCAGCGTCCCAGTCTAAATTGGGCGTGAAAGACCGCTTAATGTTGCTCAGAGGCCTCTCAATCAGGCTTGAGGTTCTTTTACGTGCCGTAAATCTACTACACGGGACCAACGGCTTTACTTCCCTTCTAAAGGAAGCCATGCTAAAGATTTTTACGCCCGAAAAAGTCCATCATCCTCCGCCGGGTTTGAACCCGCGACCTTGCGTATATGAAGTCAGCATGGTAACCATTACACCACGGAGGGCGACCGTTATTGTTTCTCTTCTCTAGCAAATTTGTCTTTCAAAATGTCATCTTTTATCTAGCGTCCTAGTAGAATATTTAAGGTATTATCTGCAATTTCAGTCAAGCTGATGTTGGTAATAATGATGTATTTTCCTCTGCTATGTTTCTGTTACGTGGGGTTTATGATTAGGAGCCCATATAGCTTAGTTCACCTGTACAATCCAAAGGTTTAATTGCATGAAAACAAAAAACAATCGTTAACTGATAACCGTTGCATATAACCGTTAAGACATCAAAACAGCAACAGTTATAACCGTTAACCAAAAATAAATGCGTTTTGCTTACTGATATATACACATGGATACAGCGTATACTTATTTATCAAGAAATTAATGCACTTACCTACCAGCAAAGATGTAGATTTCCATTGAGAATCGCACTTACCTAAAAAAGAAAACAAATTTAATAAATATCTGCTCCAATACAATGAAACTAACTTATTTTGTTCATACAAAAACCTACAAGAGCAAAGCAAAACTGTTTAACATACTTTAATTGTGAACAAATTGGCAAATGGATAGTATGACTATTTTAAGAATTTGCAATTCATGGATCTCGGGGCAATATGAAGTATAATTTAAAAGAGGCAGGGAAATAGGAATTATAACAAGTTCAAAATAGGCGCATACAAGTAAAACTAGTAATAAGACGCTTATGAGGTTGTTGAACAGGCATGCACTTTGAAAATATAGAAAATGGAAAGGATACTTGGGATTGAGCAGTAAAATGAAAAGTGTGTCTCAGATATTAATATGAATTGTAACATTTGGGGACAGATACATAAGAACTATGGTGGTGCAGATAGTAGTAGGCGGAGCTTAGATTCATGAACTTCGAAAATTGTACTAGACAAAATCATTTATTCATATAGCACTTAAAACACATAATGCAATATCAGAGCATTAAACAGCCTAGCTCCTATTGCTGAATAACAAGCTCAGGCAATACTTTATCGGCTGTGAATGACAACTGTCATTTGCCTTCTATTCGTGTTTTTCTACTTTTGCTATAAAATCTCGGTATCAAATTTTGTGTGGAATGCAACACATCCTTTAATTGCTTAGAGGTAAATAGCAGAGAAAATCAGATCTAATATCGGAGTTAAGGTCGTATATATTTATTTTATAAGGAAATAATAGGGAAACAGGGACATAATTGCGATAAATACTTCCATATATTAAATTAAAGTCACTTATAATTCTAACATGTTTATGTTATAATTATGTTGTACGTATATCATGTCAGGAGTAAAGGATTAGTACGAGTTATAGAATCTGTTGCTAGTTAAAAAGTCATTAGTAAAAGCAAGTTGCGCTGAAAGAAGCAATCAGCCGGAACTCATAGTGAAGGTATTAAATTACGAGAAACTGAAGAAAGAGGAACTCCGATTACATTCAAGCCATCGAATCGCTGTGTTCATAAACGTAGGGGGTGCTTAAAATGTTGCTGAAAAAACATATATACCATTTCTGAGACTTTGGCAAAGGGAAAGGATACATGGAGTTGAGCAGTAAAAGAAAATGTAATTATCTCAGATACTAATAGTAAGTGCAAATTTTGCCAAGATAGAAACATAAAAAAATCTGATGTCTTCCATTCACATAGCTTTCTCTACATCTCTGCAACAAATTATTGTTAAAGAGCTTATGCTTCTATTTACTTTCTTCTAATTGAGAAAATATTAACAGAAATAGTCTTATTACTTGTTTCCTTGAAAGCAGAAGCGAAATAAGGGAGTAACATAGGTTAAAGTGATAGTCAAAAGCTGGTTGCTATGTGACTGAAGCTCCTTTGTTTGTATGGATAGGAGTTGACAAATTCCTTAAAACAAGGAATATCTAAAAAAACGAATAACTCCACGACAAAAATGTGTAAAACATAAACAGTGTGTTTTAACGTCCTCTGCATTTTTTGTTTGGAAAGTTTTTGTCCATCTCTTATGCTTTAGCTGCAATGCAAAATTCCGTAAAATTCATTCAGAATAAAGTAGTCTTCAAAGGCTCTTCCCAGAAGATTCAATATATACATTTTATTTGTCGTGTAAATATCTTGCTTATATGACATTTTAATCAAAATCGTTAGAGCCATTCTTGAGAAAATCAAAATTTTCGAAAAAATGACATGTAAAGGGTAGTTTAGGGTGGGGATGTTTCTCAAAATCATCGTGTCGCATCCCTGGAAGATAGTGAAATTAAATACCAAGTTTGGTATTTTCGTTTTTCAGTTATAGCGTTCACAGACACACGAACACACTGACACACGGACCTTTTTCTGAAAATGGCTTTTTTGGATACAGGAGACCCTAAAACATATATTTCCGGTGAAATCTCGGTATCGAAGTTTTGGGTGCAATACAATACCTTCTCTATACACTATGTACATAGTACGTGTAGAGAAAGTAACTATGTTGTGTAGAGAGTAGTAGGCGGGACTTACATTAATATCACAATTTAATTACCCTGGCGTCTTTTGTGTTTCAACTCAAATATTCCTGCTCTTCAAGTTACCCTTGCTACACTGATCGTAGCGTAGTGCTGGGCTCGTCATCATTTTAGAGATGATCGGTAAATGATTAACCGTATCAGGTTAACCCAAACTCTTTACTTTACGACGAAAACAAAATTTACTACAACAGAAGTAAGTTCGCTTAAATACAACACAATTTATAAATCTTCTCGTGGTTAGATTCAGAAATAACTTAATGATTATTCATTTTAAAACAATCTGCAAGTCGTTTCAATTAATTATTAACCGCCATTAAATTTGCTCATACATTTCTACTGGTATTGTCTATTCTCACCACACCCTAACAAGATGTGAAAGGGAAAGATTTCACAGCTTCCACTGGAGCAGCGAGCAGTTGGCGGAAGAACTGTTACAGAATCCTTGCTTTTTAAATTCATGAAGCCTCAAAACTTGCATTTCCGAAGAAATTTCAATATAAAAAATGTATGTAAAATACAATTTACGGGACATATTTTTCCTTTATCCAGCAAGCAGGTACAATGCATACCCGTGGACACAAAAAGTGAATCATCCCGAGATCCCATGTGTCAATCGGTTTCGGGTATCTTCGTAAAAGCTGGGTTCACAATGCACACGAAAGAACTGTACCGTGGTCTGTGACTGACAGCGCAAGATTAACTTCTGAGTACTGAAAACAGATCACGGAACAACGTTACGGTGGCCGAGAGGTTAAGAAGGGCTTTGCTTCCGCTCATAAGTTCCTAGGTTCAAATCTCGCGCTGCATGTCTTTTTATGTTTGTTAATTTTATGAGTGGATATGTAGAACATAATATTGCATTAACATACCTTTGGCATTTAAAGTTATGGGCCTATCTATGCACACAAAAACATAATTATATCATGTTAAACAACTAAAAAAATGTGTATGTGTGTTACCTTCTAAAACTAAAACACAACAAATAAACATAAGTAATAGGAATAGCATCTTGGGGACCAACAGAGGGACACATGCAGATACCAGTTGCATACCTACCGAGTAGAGACCGACCTGTATTGGCGACAGCACGCGCCGCATGTAAACAACCTGTAGTTAAGCGTTAGGGAACGTGGTTCCAGTATGCTATACTGTATATTACAATGCTGTTTTACAGGAAATTATTGCTGGTGGAGTATCTTACCTAATAGTCTCGATAATGTGTCCTACTTCCGTTTTGTGATGTATGTAAATATTATAACTGTTAGTTCTCGTAAATCAGTTTTATTTATATTTACCACCCACCCAAGCTCAATCGCCTTCCACTGCTAGTGAAAATATCACAGTTTACCACTGCTCCATTTTCCTTCCATTAGTACCACTACGTACACACTGCGTTGTCAACACATCACAACTATATACCATGCTGCGCTAAATTAGATTCTTCCCCAAGATGCTAAACCTAATAATTAATATCGGGTGTCTGACTAACTCACCAAAAATGAAAGTAAAAATCTGATGTGTTCCATTCACATGACTTTCTCTATATCTCTGTAACAAATTATTGTTAATAAGCTTATCTTTTATTTAATTCGCGCTAATCGAGAAAAATTAGCAGAAATAGTCTTATTTCTTGCTTTATTGTAAGTAGAAGCGAAATAACCGAGTACCATAGGTTAAAGGGAAAGCCAAAAGCTGGTTGCTATGTGACTGATGTTCCTTTGTTTGTATGGACAGGAGTTGACAAATTCCTGTATGAGAAAAGTATGTTTTTTCAAAGCTGAAACCAAGAAAAAGATATATCTCAAAAACGATCAACTCCATGAAAAAAATGTATATGACATAAATTGTGTGTTTTAACGTGCTACATTTTGTGTGAATTAAGTTTTTATCCATCTCTTACGGTTTAGTAGTTATGCAAAATTCATCCAGAATAAAGTAGTCTTCAGAGGCTATTCCCAGAAAATTCAAAATATACATTTTATTTGTCAGGTAAATATCTTTAATATACGATATTTTAATCAAAATCGTTAGAGCCATTTTTTAGAAAAACAAAATTTTCGAAAAAAGTTCCATGTAAAGGGTAGTTTGGGGTGGGGGGATTTTTCACAAAATCTTCGTGTCGCATCCCTGGAAGATACTAAACTTAAATACCACACACTGACACACGGACACACACACACGGACCTTTTTCTGACATTTTTTTTTTTGGATACAGGTGACCCTAAAACATATATTTCTGGTGAAATCTCGGTATCGAATTTTTTGGTGGAGTGCAATACATTCTCTATACACTATGTACATAGTGCCTGTAGAGAGAGTAAAAATCTGACTTTCACATGACTTTCTCTACATCGCTGTAACAAACTATTGTTAAAAAGCATATTCTTCTGTTTACTGTATGATAATTGAGATAAGCATTAGCAGAACTTTTCTTATTTTTTTGGTAGGCTTAACGTCCTTTAACCTGGCTGGTCATATCGGACGATGAATGAAATTAGTGAAATGATGCTCAAATGATCTCAGGGTCCATGGAGCTTAAAGTTTCTCGACATTCGTCTTCTTAGGATAAGGGAAAACTCTGAAAAAAACCTTACCCGGTTAACTCACCCTAAGCGAGATTCGAACTCACGACCTGTTGAATGCGAGGCAGACACGCTACTACCACACTACCCAGGCAGGCTATTTCTTAATTACTAGCTTTAAGTAGAAGGGAAATAAGGAAATGCACTAGGCTAAAGCAATAGTCAAATCTTTTAAAAACCGGCTGCTATGTGGATGAAATCCGTTTCTATCCAGGACCAGGAGTTTGCAACTTTTCGTGTGAAAAAATTTATTAAAAGTTATTAAATTTGAAACAAATAACAAGAAATCTCTCAGAAATGGTTAATTCAATGTAAAAAACGTATTGCCGTAAACTGTGTGTTTTAACGTGATCTGCATTTTTGTGTGAAGCAAGCTATTGTTTATCTCTTACGGTTTACCAGTTACGCAAACTTCAGCAAAATTCATTCAGAATAAAGAGGTCTTTAAAGGCTATTCCCAAAAAAATCAAGATACACATTTTATTTTCCATATAAATATCTTTAACATATTACATTTTATACAAAATCGTTAATAATTTTTGAGAAACTCAAAATTTACGAAATTTTGTCCATTTAAAGGGTAGTTTGGGCTGAAGGGATTTTAATCAAAATCTTCGTGTCACATCCTTGAAAGAACTGTCTCTCGGGCCTACCGCCCGACCGCTGCGTCCCCCATCTCGGCCCAAAGCAGACTTCATGAATTGTGTGTAGTGCTGGAAGGTGGTCCTCATGATATGGAGCCGTTACTTCTCCATCAAGTAGCTCCTTGTTTGGCCCCCCAGGGACCTCATGAGGCTGAGTGCACCCCGGACCAGGTCTTCCAGTGGGGGGAAAATCCCCATGCCGGTACCAGGAATCGAACCCAGGTCTCACGCTTGGCAAGTAGCCGCGCTAACACCGCACTAAGGAAACCATCATCTTCCAAGGAGCTTAAGTACCAAGTTTGGTATTTAACGGTCTTTTTGTTTAAGCTATGCGGTCCACAGACACACACGGACTTTTTTTTTTTTTTTCTAAAAATCCTTTTTTCGAACTCAGGGGACCTTAAAAAGTGTATTTCCGGTGTAATCTCGACATTAAATTTTAGATACAATAGCTTCTCTAGCTACTATGTACATTGTATGTATGAGGGTCGGTTGATAAGTCCCGGGCCTCACGCAGATATGGCGCCACTAGGCCAGTTAGACGGTAGCATCGTATAGTTTAACTCTAGACTAGCCTGTATCCATAGTTACAGGTCAATAGCTTGTTTAGTTTTCAAACCACATCATTTTAAACAAGACAACTTTAGAGTTTTCACGAAAATGGAGGATTTGCAAAAACGAGCAGTGATTAAATACTTCCATTTGAAAGGCTTAACACCTAAAGAAATCAAGGAGAAAATGGACAGTACATTGAAAGACTCTGCCCCTTCATATTCAATGATTAAAAGGTGGGTTGCAGAGTTTAAAATGGGACGTACGAGCAGTAGTGATGAGCCTCGCTCTGGACGCCCATCGTTTAGTACTGGAAGACCGCAGATTAAAGTTGTTTAAGATAGCAGAGGCTGTAAACATATCAAAAGAACGTGCAGATAATATTTAAATAGGTAATATTTTGGGCTTTAACAAGGTCTGTGCAAGATGGGTGCCGCATTTGTTGATATCTGATCAAAAGTTGCAAGAAAAACTGTTTCTGTTAAGAATGTGGAGCTCCACCGTAAAAATCACAGTGAATTTTTGAAACGGCTTATTACCATGGGTGAAACTTGGATATATCACTACACTCCAGAAAGTAAACCATACTCAAAACAGTGGATTGCGCCAGGTGAAAAAACTCCAATTTTGTCAGCTAACAAGTTTCTGGCGAGTGTTTTCTGAAATGCACAGGGAATTATTTTTATTGATTACAGGAAAAAGGGTAAAAGTATCACTGGTGACTGCTATGCAACTTACTGCAATGTTTGAGTGATGAGGTGGAAAGAAAAAGACCACATTTGGCAAAAAAAAAAAAAAAAAAAGCTTGTTTTTTCACGACAATGCTACGGCGAACATCTACCCTATTCACCAAATCTAGCACCCAGTGACTACCACCTGTTCCCAAACTTCAAAAAATGTCTTGGAGGACGAAGATTTCACAGCAACGAGATCATTGAAGCGGTAAACAGCCTTGAAACAGTAATCTTGATAAATAGGACTACAGAGATGGTTTAATTAAATTAGAACACCGAGATTATTTTGAGAAATAAAGTAAACATTTTTAAATGAGTAGCTAGGGACTAGTACATACGCCTAGAGAAAGTAAAAATGTCTGATTGTTACGCCACAAGAGGACAGTATGAGTTATGTAAGTTCTCTCCCTTGCGTGTTGGAAGACACCCCCTACCTGCTGCATGATTTACAGATCCCCATGTGCTAATTAGCCGCTACAGAAGATAAAGTGTAATCACGTAGTATTTATTCTATAAATAACACTGCTGGACCACCAAGGTGATTTAGAGGGGAATGCAGGGAGCTCGTGGTCCCCCCCCCCCCCAAGGAAGCCACAAAGAACAGAGACTTAAGAGATTCGTCGCGGCTCACAACACGCTACGATAATACCATGACGGTCCGAGCTGTCTACGCGGGGAAATTAAGAGGCATCAGTCATGCCGGGATGGGATTTGGTAATGAAGTCGTCAGGGCTGCAGCACGCAGGGATGCTGCTAGTGTAGACCACTTTCCTGCTTCCAGGAATGCCTCCCAGCTTCAACAACGTACATACATTGTCTTTTGAAAATCAGAGGTAGATCATTCAGCTCTTCAGCTACTCCACCGCTAACCTCTGAGGATCGTATTCGAGAGTACTGGATTAGATTCCCGTCCTGGAAGTAGAGGACGCATTGTATTCCATTCACATGACTTTCTCTAATCTCTGCAATGAATTATTGTTAAAAAGCTAATGCTTCTATTTACTTCACGCTAATCGAGAAATAGTCTTATTACTGGCTTCCTTGAAAGTAGGAGAGAAATAAGGAAGTACAATAGCGTTCAAGATATACACATTATTTTTCAGGTAAACATCTTTTATAAACGATATTTTAATCAAAATCGTTAGAGTAATTTTTGAGAAGATCAAAATCTTTGAGAAAATCAACATTTTTGAAAAAATGTCCATGCAAAGGGTAGTTGGGGGTGCGGGGATTTTCTTTAAAATCTTCTGTCGCACCCTTGCAAGGCACCAAACTTAAATACCATGTTTGGTATTTAACGATGTTTTCGTTTTTGAACTCTCACACACACAAAACGCACACACACCCACACAGGACCTTATTCCAGAAATCTATTTTTGGATTCAGGAGGACCCAAAACATGTATATCCGGTGAAATCTCGGTATCAAATTTTGGGTGCATTACAATACCTTCTCTATACACCATGTACATAGTAAGTATAGAGAAAGTAATAATGTATTCCATTAACATGACCTTTTCTACATCTCTGTAACAAATTATTGTTAAAAAAGTTACTCTTCTATGTACATCATGCAAATCGAGATAAACATTAACAGAAAATGTCCTTATTGCTTGGTTCTCTCTAAAAAGAAACATTTGGTCTATCCTCTATTGTTTATTACTTAAAGTGAAATTTGACCGAAGATTATGAAAAATTAAACAAAATAAAATAAATTCTGAACTTTAAGCAAATATATAGTTTCTTCCACTTGATAAACACCACCACCAATTAATGATCCGGCAGGGATATGTTTATTAATACCAACAGTGCCAAAATTTGCGTGAGCAGATAACCCTTTTTGTCGTAGTCGGTTTACCTTCCCCCTAGTTAGGATTGACACCTCCCTATGACTTAAAAACGGTAATTAGCCTGTCGACGAGCCAACGTCACGAAACACAGAATGGAGAACTTGGAACGAGTGGTCGGTCTGCAGCCAGGCATGAATGCAATAAGTGAATTATATAAAATGAATGATAGGAAGGGTGATGATGGAGCAATTTGTGGAATGAGTGGCGCCGGAAACCGGAGGACCCGGAGTAAACCCGCCCAGACGCTGCTTCGTCCACCACAAATCCCACGTGAGACGCTTGGGATCGAACTCGGACCGCCTTGATGGGAGGTGAGCGGTCTAACCACTCGGCCACGGAGTCGCCCGCAGATGACCCTTTATGCGTCATATACATTTCAGAGCTCCAAGGGGTAAATCCAGGCATACAATCAGTGGCGTTGTAAGAATGAAGGTCGCTCAAGCCTCTCCTCTTGTATATCAGCGCAAGCTTTGAAGGAATAAGAGAGGTTCCGAGACTTGTACATGAGTCCGTAGTGGTATACAACAGTGTAAACACACGGAGAAAGTGAACATGATTTCCACTTCAATTACAGAGTCTTTATTACTTTCTCTATACGTCCTATGGACATAGTGTATAGAGAAGGAATTGTAATGCACCCAAAAATTCGATACCGAGATTTCACCGTAAATACATGTTTTGATACCTCCTGAATCCAAAAAGAAAAAAATGCATTTTTAGAAAAATGTCCGTATGTGTGGCTGTCTCTGTGTGTGTGTGTGTGTGTGTGTGTGTGCGTGCGTGGCCTGTGGGCAGCATAGCTCAAAAACGAAAAGTCCGTTAAAAACCAAACTTGGTATTTAGGTTTGGTATCTCCCAAGGATGCGAAACGAAGATTTTCAAGAAAATCCCTCCACTTCCAACTACCCTTTACATGGAACTTTTTTCGAAAATTTTGATTTTCTAAAAAATGGCTCTAATGATTTTGTTTAAAATATCGTATATTAAAGATATTTAGCTGACAAATAAAATATATACCTTGAATTTTCTGGCAATACCCTCTGAAGACTACTTTATTCTGGATGAATTTTGCATAACTACTAAACCGTAAGAGATGGACGAAAACTTAACACACAAAAATTGCAGAGCACGTTAAAGTAGACAATTTATGTTATATAAATTTTTTTTCGTGCAGTTGATCGTTTTTTAGATATTCCTTGTTTTTGATTTCAGCTTTGAAAAACATACTTTTCTCATATAGGAATTTGCCAACTCGTGTCCATACAAACAAACGAACATCAGTCGCATAGCAACCAACTTTTGGCTTTCACTTTAACCTATGGTACTCCCTTATTTCACTTCTACTTATAAGGAAGCAAGTAATAAGACTATTTCTCCTAATTTTTTTTTTCTCCATTAGCATGAATTAAATAGAAGCATAGGCTTTTTAACAATAATTTGTTGCTGAGATGTAGAGAAATACTGTGAATGGATCATATCAGATTTTTTTAGATTATAAGGAAATCCTTTAGATTGAGAAGTATATTTCACATATCAATATCCGCCAATAATTAGTTTTGTAATTGAGTAAGACGCTGTTCGTATTTAACATTGGAGAATGGACCCACTGTAGAGCTAATACAAAACATTAAGGTGTCATAGCAAAAGCCATGCATCAGAACATTATTATTATTATTATTATTATTATTAATTACTTGTCAGAATAAAAACATCTGATGTGTTAAACTCACATGAATTTCTCTAGCCATTCTATAAACCTCTTACATAAGATTATTCTTCTTTCTGCACCTTCCTAATCGAGGTATTCAGCACAATGTTCTTATTACTTTGTTTCTTATAAGTAGGAAGAAAATAAGGGAATACACTAAACTAAATCGATAGTAAAATGTTTTAAGAGCTGTTGTTATGCGATTGTCATTACAAATCGCTTTTCTTGGCCAGGAGTAGAACAAAAGAAAAACGGACACTCCCGTCTGAGAAAAGTATAAGTACTTCACAAATGAAACTAATAACAATGAATACCTCAAAAAGTAAGCTCCAAGAAAAAAATGTATATGACGTAAATTGTGTATTTTAACAAGGCCTACATTTTTTATAGAGTAAGCTTTTGTCTATCTCTTACGGTTTATTAGTTATGCCAAATTAAGCAAAATTCATCCAGAATAAACAGGTCTTCAGAAGCAATTCCCAGAAAATTCAAGATATACATTTTATTTGTCAGGTAAATATCTTTAATATACGATATTTTAATCTTTAATATTCGAAAAAAGTTCCATGTAAAGGTTAGTTTGTGGTGGGGGCATTTTTCTCAAAATCTTTGTGTTGCATCCCTGGAAGACACTGAACTTAAATACCAAGTTTGGTATTTTAGCTACTTTTCGTTTTTGAGTTATCGTGTTCACAGACACACGGACACACACACACACACACACACACACACACACACAAGGACGTTTTTCTGGAAATGCTTTTTTTGGATTCAGGGGGTCCTAAAACATGTATTTCCGGTGAAATCTCGACATCGAATTTTTGGGTGGTATGCAATACTTCTCTATCCCTATGTACGTTGTACATACGGGGCAAGAGAAAGTAATAAAACATGAAATATTCATAGCATAGAACATGCAATCTTGAGGACACGTAATATAGTGAAATTTTACACAAAATGGAGCACAATTTACAACATATCGGCAACATGGGGTACAATGAAATGTGCACAGAAAGTTTATCTTGGTTAACAAGAAGCTGGTGGAAAGAAGCATGTAGAGGAATAAACAGAGAAAGTTCTGTGATAGCAACACTTCAGATATTTATTTTTCGTTGAAAACTATGATCTCTGTTTGTTAGAGAATGCCAAGAAACATATGTTTCAGACAACAGTCGTTTGAGCCCACTAACTTGTTATTAGAGTTTGTGATAGAATGACAAAGACGATGTTATACAAGTGCCGGAGTTCAAACACTGCCTAATCGCACTTCATCACTGTCTGCTCAGATCGGAACCTTTGTGTCACTTGGCAGCCCTGAATCTGACTTCGGTGTCTTGGCTCCTATGCAGGATTCTCATGGACCTCCCAAGTGGCCTGTTACAGCTAACAGTTCACCAGAATTCGCTGCTGCTGGTATGTAAATAGGACACTTTTAATGTAAACAGGTATCTCCTCTTCTCACGGTTCGACATCGAGAATTACTATTTCTGTAAATACAGTAGAAACCCGATTACTCAACCTAAATGTCTAGTTTTCTAGAATAAGGGGTCTGTAATTACAATATTAAATTTTAAAAAGTGTTCTATTTATTTTTCAATCATCCCAATTAAATAAATTTTTCAATAATTTAAATCACAATTTTTATTAAACTATTTAAGTAAATTTAAACATTAATAAATATAAAGGTAATCAATGTAACATGAATAATAAATATTCGCATTAATAACTCATATCATAATATGTACTGCAAGTTATAGTATGGCACAGTCTGACATAATATAGGAAACAGAAAAAGCATAAGATATTCTAAAAAGTATTACCATAAAAGTAAATTTAAAAATAGATAGTCAAGTATTTTAAAGGCTGGACGCTATGTGAAGCAATTGAAATTCGGTTCTTTTTGGATCGCTAGCAGTAAAACAAAAGAGATATGAAACAAAAAATCTTATGTGTTACACTCACGTGGCTTTCTCTAGCTACTCTACAAACAAAGATTATTCTTCTTTCGACACAATGCTAATCAGATAAAATTATCAGAATGTTCTTATTACTTAATTCGTTATAAGTAGGAGAGGACTAAGGGAATATACTCTGCTAAAGTGATAGTCAAGTGCTTCTTTGCTTGGCTAGGAGTAGTGAAACCAATAACAAAGAATATCTTCTCAACAAAAACACAAGAGACATAAAATTGTGTGTTCTAACGAGATCTACATTTTTTGTGTGGTAATTTTTTGTCCATTTCTTACGATTTAGCAGTTATGCAATATTCCGTAAAATTCATCCAGAATAAAGTGGTCTTCAGAACCTATCCCCAGAAAATTCAAGATATACATTTTATTTGTCAGGTTAGTATCTTTAATATACGATATTTCAATCAAAATCGTTAGAGCCATTTTTTAGAAAATCAACATTTTGGAAAAAAGTTCCATGCAAAGGGTAGTTGGCAGTGGAGGGATTTTCTTGAAAATCTTCGTGTCGCATCCTTGGAAGATACTAAACCTAAATACCAAGTTTGGTTTTTAACGGACTTTTCGTTTTTGAGCTATGCTCAGGGGGACCCAAAGCATGTATTTCCGGTGAAATCTCGGTATCAAATTTTTGGGTGCAATACAATACCTTCTCTGTACACTGTGTACATAGTACGTGTAGAGAAAGCAAAAAAGTATTTTTGGAAAAATGTCCGTGTGTATGTGTGTATGTGTCTTTGGATAGCATAGCGAAAATACCGTTAAATGCCAAACTTGGTATTTAAGTTTGGTACCTTCCAAGGATGCGACACGAAGATTTTCAAGTAAATCCCCCCCACCTCCAACTACCTTTTACATCGAACTTTTTTCGAAAATTTAGATTTTCTCAAAAATGGCTCTAACGATTTTGATTAAAATCTCTTATGTTTAAAATATTTACATGCCAAATAAAATATATATCTTGGATTTTCTGGGAATAGCCTCTTAAGACCTCTTTATTCTGGATGATTTTTATTGAATTTTGCATACCTGGTAAACCGTGAGATATAGACGAAAACTTACTACACAAAAATGTAAAACACAATTTATGTTATATACATTTTTTTTTTGGTGGAGTTGATCATTTTTGAGATATTCTTTGTTATTGGTTTCAGCTTTAGAAAACATAGTTTTCTCATACAGGAATTTGTCAACTCCTGACCATACAAACAAAGGAACTTCAGTCACATAGCAACCAGAAATTGATTATCACTTTAACCTATGGCACTCTCTTATTTCGCTTCTACTTACAAGGAAGCAGATCATAAGACTATTTCTGGTAATTTGTCTCAATTGGCATGAAATAAATAAAAGAATAAGCTTTTTAACAATACTTTGTTGCAGAGATGTAGAGAAAGTCACGTGAACACATCAGATTTTTAATACAGAGCTGTTGTGAAAGTAACGGAATAAAAACAATTATAGTAGATAGACTTTACAGGACATTTGAAGCAGTCAAGTTACATTTTGTTACAGTGCATACAAATTTAATTCCAAACAACAAGATATTTCCCTGGATTATTTCATGGAGATAACAGAGGGCATCTATTTTCCAAGGAGCATGTTAAGAAGTTATTCCTCCTACTAAAAGGTGTAATCGATATACAGTAGATGTTTCGATTAGCTCCTTTATCGTAGATCAACTTTATCGACAACATAACGGTATACACAACAGGTGTGTCTGATGTTCTTTTGTTTGGTTTACTGTTCCTTTATTATGAGGGTAAGGGATATGGATAGCCGCATAGCACCTGGTAGCAACACTTTCATCCAACTAGAAAATAAAACAATACATACCACTACGGTTTTTATCTCATTTGATACTTCGTACCTTCGATTGCTAATGATAATGATAGATATCAACATAAAACTTTATTTACAAAGTTAAAAAATCTTGTTCTATTTCTCAACATAATCTCTATTCTGTCAAGATATGTATTGTCACGTGGTACCAGCTTTTCAATGCCGACGTTACACTTTTCTACCACCAAAGAGTTTATTCGTGTCTTTTTGAAAACATAAAATGTCCGGCCAATCGAATTTTATAGGCAAATAATGCGAGTATGGTGCTAATACAATGAACGAATCTTCAGTGAGGAAATGGGCATAATTTACGAGTAATCAAGGAAGAGCCATTGACTACGATAAAGACCAGAGTGTAAGTTCATCAACCGTTATGGAAAAGTTTAAAGCAAATGTTGATAACAGAATTCAGAAAAAAACAGTGTTTCACTTTGGACACCATACATGACTTTTCGAGTGGAAAATATTTCCTAACCCATGAAGACCTCAAAGTGACAGTGACATCTTAGCGGTGGAAGAGTATAACATCTGCAATGAAAAACCGGTACCACGTGACAATAAATACCTTGATAGCAATGACGATTACGTTGAGAAATAGAGCAAGGTACTGTAACTTTGTAAATATAGTTTCGTGTTGATAACTTTCGTTATTATTTAGTGATGCAAAACTTGTCACTTTTTGGTTGGCCCTCGTATTATCTAGATTTTTTGGACAAAAGGACCACTGGCATAGAGTAATAAAAGTAATAGGCAAATTTTCTTTCATCATAGTTGTTCACAAATATCCTTGATTGAAACGTAAAATGTTCATAGTTTCATTGCTTGTCCAGAGAAATAATGATTAACCCTGCTTGTTCCTAACTTAAACATCTGATGTATTGTATTCATATGAGTTTTCTTTAAAAACTATTGTTCTCTACATCGAAATAAATATCACCGGATCTTGTATTATTTGTTTGCTTCCTTCTAGGCAGAAGGGAAATAAAGGGAAGACATTAGGCTAAAGCGATATTCAAATTTTTAAAAGCTGATCTCGATGTGAAAACCCCTCTTTTGTTTTACTCCAGCACATGCAAAACTATAAAGTATTATTCACATAGCTTCGGACTTTTTAAAAGACTTTTATATGGCTTTAGCGTGGTGCATTACCTTATTTCCCTTCTGTTTAGAAAAAAGCGAGTAATAAGACAATTTCATCCAATCTTTATGTAGATTAAGAGAGAATTATGTAAGAAGAATTTATTTGCAGAAGAGGTAAAGAAAGTCATGTGAATGGAACACACCAGAATTTCTCATTTAAATGTGTTTAATAAGTAATCATCGATTACTTTAGTAATAATTTAATAATCAATATCAACATCGATTGTGATGTTTGAGAGAGTAAAACAAACAGAAAAATCTGATGTGTTCTATTCACATGATATGTTTTAGCTGTTCCAAAAAGAATTATGCTAATCAAGATAAACATAAGCAGAATTAGTCATATTACTGTTTTTTATTTCTCTAAAATGATTAATTCTACGAAAAATATGTATATGACATAAATTGTGTGTTTTAATGAGATCTACCTTTTTGTGTAGTAAGTTTTGTCTTATCTTATGGTTTTCCAGTTGCCTACACAAAAGTCATCCAGAATGAAAAGGTCTTCAGGGGCAATTCTCAGAAATTTAAAGTTATATATTTCATTTGTCATAAAAGATTCTTAAAAATAAAGGATTTTAATTAAAATCATTACAACCGTTTTTGAGAAAATCAAAACTTTCAAAAAACGTTCCATATAAAGTGTAATTGGGGGTGTCTTTTTTTTTAAAGTCTTCGTGTCACATATTTTGGAAGATGTTCAACTTATATACCAAGTTTGGTATTTACCTGACTTTTCCTTTTTGAGTTATGCTGTCCAAAGACACACACACACACAGACGGGCATGTTTTTAAAAATGTTTTTTTTTTTTTTTTTTGGAATCGGGGAATCCCAAAGTATGTATTTCCGGTGAAATCTCGGTATCCAATTATTGCGTGCATAACAATAATTTCTCTATACACAATGTACACAGTACGGGTAGAGAAAGTAAGAATGTTCCATGTAAAATGTAGTAGGGGTGGGGGTATTTTCTTAAAGATGTCCTTGTTTCTTTTTTGGAAGATACTGAAATTAGAAACCAAACTTGGTGTTTATCCGAATTTTCTCTTTTGAGTTATGCTGCTTGCGGCTTGCTACACTTTACACCTAATTTTCTTCTATTTCCGACATTTTCCCCTCATCTTCTTCTCCTTCTAAATTGCTATTATTTTCATTAATAACTATGCACCTCTCGTTAAAACACTGGCAATGGCATAAACCCGTAACGCACAACACTTTGCAGTCAGCTGTACGCTCTGTATTCTCGAAACGTAACCATAAGGAAGTAGAACTGTTTGTTATTGTAACAAACTATTTCCTGACCTGTTTATCAAGCGTAGGCTAGCTTACTGGATCTTCACTGAAGGTCGTTCGTCTAGAAGGAACGAGCAGCCTGTACCTATTTCTACATTATACGAGATAGACAAAATAAAAGTGGAATAAATAGAATAACGTAGTCATACATTATTTATTAATGTTATTGCAAGAAATGTTTCATAAATGAATAATAACAACAATGAGATATGTATTAATGCACAGTGCCGCTATAAAAGAATTACTGATACAATTTTATACATTTTACCGAACGAGTTCGCTTTGAGTAGAATTATCGTTATTGCTGATATAGCAATGACAAGTAACAAAGATGGTGGTTGCCATCAGATCATTCATCATCCCTCTCTTATTCTACTCTTTACATTCCAGAACCTCTCTCCTCAAGTTAAACGTGTCGGTAAATAACAGCTGCCAGAGCTTAGAGGGGGGGGGGGAGGCGTAAACACCCCCAGAAGTTGAAGCTGACGAGTTCTCTTGAGGTGCTGTGACTAATCGTCTGGAAACATGGCGTAGTTCCGTGCCAGGCGGTATTTCATATGTGGGGGTGCGAATCAAAGGGAGCCTCATCACACCGTACTGCCGTGCAATAGATGTTGATGTATAGCCCAGGTAGTGTTGGCAAAGAAGAGCACGCAACTGGACAGAAGTGCAAAATATATTAGTAGGGCAGGAAGGAATGCTAACATATGTGAAATACATGTCTTTCCACATTTTCCACCAAGCGGGATTGGTCAGACAGTTCCCTACCTGACCCAGGTTTTTTTTTTTTTTTTCTTTTTTTTTTTCAGAGTTTCTGCAGATCGTCAGGCGAAGCTTTCGATCCCCTGAATTTCCTGTTTCTCCATGTCGTTTCCATTGTCATTTCATTTATAATTTATTCCGCTGACTTCTTTAACCCTGCAGTGGTCGCGTGGCGTCTCACAGACGCCAGGCGTCCTTTATTTACACGTTGCTATTGAACAGATACTCTGGCTGACTTGTGGTGTCATCTACCTTCCTATTAACTAAATACAAACATATTTTGCTCATCAACTTTGCATTAGTTTCAATTCAGTGTTCAAAGGAAGAGCTTGTTTCCGAAGCCGCGTTGCTGGAGTCTACCAGACGCCACGCGACCTTCTACGGTACTGAAGGTGAATATTTTATTTTTTTTATTTTATACAGTAGTTTGCGTATGAATACTAATAGTTGTTGCTAAGTAAGTAATTTTGTTAATCTTCAGATCCAATATGACCTCAAAGAAGACCTACAACCTGGAAAATGCACGTGATCGAGAAATTGTACTCCGGCTGTTGCAGGAAAAAGATGAATCTGGTGACGAGTTTGATATTTATAGTGACTTGGAAGACGACGGATTGGAATCGAGAGAAGAAAATACGGACACTGAGCAAGAAGCGGACTCCAATGATAGTGACAGTGATAACCAAATCGAATATTTTTGGGAAGGAATAAATCTTCAAAATGGTCAAAAGTGTGTCCACCAAAAAATGTTCGCACACGACGACAGAATATTGTCGCCCATTTACCGGGAGTGAAAGGTGCCGCGAAAAATGCGAAAACGCAAATGGAATGTTGGGAATACTTTTTCGACAGCGAGTTGTTATCTAGTATTGTTGAGTACTCAAATAAAAATATTTCTGAAGTTCAAGGACATTATTCCAGGGAAAGGGATGCTCACTAGGCAGACGTAATTGAAATAAAAACTCTATTAGGAATATTGTATATATGCGCGTCCAGGAAATATAATCATACACACACCCAAGATACATGGGCTTCAAATAAAATGGGAATTGAGTTATGCCGTCTGATAACGCCTGAAAGACGATTTAGATTCCTATTATACTGTTTGAGGTTTGATAACAAGGACACTAGAAAAGAAAAAAAGAAAGCTGATAATTTAGCCCCTATACTTGAAATATTTACTTCTTTTGTGGAAAATTGTAAAAATGTTTATTCAGTTGGGGAGTACTGCACTGTTGATGAAAAGCTAGAAGCTTTTAGGAGCAATCGTTTTTTTCAAGCAGTACATCCCTAGCAAACCAAATAAGTATGGACTTAAAATATTTGCTTTGGTGGATGCTAGGATATATTACACCATCAACCTAGAAATTTATGCTGGTCAACAACCTGCAGGGCCATTTGAACTTAGCAACAAACCAGCAGATGTTGTGAAACGTCTCATTTCTGTGATCTCAGGAACTGGGTGTAATATAACCGTGGACAATTGGTTTAGCACCTTAGATTTAGCTGACTACTTGCTTCAGAATAACCTTACCCTGGTTGGAACCACGAGAAAGAACAGACCAGAAATTCCCCCGGAGTTTACACGAGCAAAAAACCGGGAGGTAGGAACAAAAATTTTTTTTGGTTTCAGAAAAATGCAACCCTAATATCCTATGCCGCCAAGAAAAACAAAGTGGTTCTGGTTCTTTCAACAATGCGACATGATAATGCAATTGATGCAACGTCTGGCGATAAGAAAAATCCGGAAATGATAACCTTCTATAATATAACGAAATCGGGCTTTGAAACTGTGGATCAATTGTGCAGCTCGTACAATGTATCCAGAAAAACCAACAGATGGCCTATGGTAATCTTTTATATCATGATGAACATTACAGCTATAAATGCACAAATAATATGCCATGCAAATAATTCTAATGTTAGCAGCAGGAGCAGTGAATTTTTGAAACTTTTAGGACGTAATCTAGCAGATGATTACTTGCGTTTACGTTTTCAGTGTTCATCACTGCCAAGAAACCTCAAAAGAGCCATTCAAAATCTTTTTCTAGATGAACATGCAGTGCAAACTACAGAAGAGGACCGAGGCACAAAAAGACAGAGGTGTTGTGAATGTGGTCGTTCAAAGAACCGAAATACCAAATATAAATACCGCAACTGTAACAAATGTTGTGTTTAGAACATGCCCAGCAAGTATGCGCTGATTGCTAATTGTATTGCTCAATGTATAAACTGTATTATGTATAACTAAAATTCACAATAATAATAATAATAATAATAATAATAATAATAATAATATACTAGTGAGAATGTAATCTTCTCTTTAGTTTTTAATAAAATAGTTCGTTTACACTCATAAATTTAAACTGACTGAGTTAAAAACACATAGAGAACGCAGAAACGTATTGGCGTCTGTGAGACGCCGCGCGACCTTTAATGTAACTATGAACCACGCGACCACTGCAGGGTTAAGGGTCGGTGATGGTGCTCGGTGCGGTGTGGCACAGAAAGAGATGTAGAAAAATCCATGTGAATGGAGCACATCAGATTTTTCCTGACAAAATACACGTAGGCCAATCATACATGTCCTGCAAGTCATAATCTGTCTTAATGCTACCTACCAATTTAGGAATAATCCCTATACTGAAATTGCCCAGTCACCTCGGACTAACAACTGACTCAAAAGCTCAGAATACTCATAAACCGACACATAAAGTAAACGCGTAATAGATACACCAACTGAAATATATACTCCAAGCAAACTCGCCATTAGCATTACAATATAATCGCCCATATATACATCAATAACTCGTCCAATTTGGCAATATACACTGCGATCCAAATACATCCACACCACTGCTCGGTGTTTTTTCACTGCTTACAAGGAAAAATCTGATGTATACCATTCACATGACTTTCTCCATATCTCTCCAACAAATACTTCTTAAAAAGCTTATACTTCTATTTACTTTATGCTAATCAGAAAAAAATAGCAGAAATAGTCTTATTACTCGCTTCCTTGTAAGTAGAAGCGAAGTAAGGGACAACGGTAGGTTAAAATGATAGTCAAAAGCTGGTTGCTATGTCAATGAAGATCCTTTGTTTATATGGATAGGAGTTGACAAGTTCCTGTATGAGAAAAGTATACGTTTTTCATAGCAGAAACCAAAAATAAGGAATGTCACAAAAACGACGAATTCCACGAAAAAAATGTATATAGCATAAATTGTGTGTTTTAAAGTGCTCTACATTTTTTGTGTAGTAAGTTTTTGTCCATCTCTTACGGTTTAGCAGTCATTCAAAATTTATTAAAATTCATCCAGAATAAACTACTCTTCAGAGGCTATTCCCAGAAAATTCAAGATATACATTTCATTTGTCAGGTAAATATGTTTAATATCTGACATTGTAATCAAAATCGTTACAGCCATTTTTGAGAAAATCAAAATTTTCAAAAAAAGTTCCATGTAAAGGGTAGTTGGGGGTGGGGGGATTTTTCTCAAAATCTTCGTGTGGCATCCCTGGAAGATACTAAACTGAAATACCAAGTTTGGTATTTTACCGACTTTTCGTTTTTGAGTTATCGTGTTCACAGACACACGGACACACACACACACACACACACACACACACACACACACACACACACACACACGGACCTTTTTGTTAAAATGCTTTTTTACTTTCTCCATACGCACTATGTACATAGTGTATAGAGAAAGTATTGCACTCCACCCAAAAATTCGATACCGAGATTTCACTGGAAATATATGTTTTAGGGTCCCCGATATCCAAAAAAAGCATTTTCACAAAAAGGTCCGTGTGTGTGTGTGTGTGTGTGTGTGTGTGTGTGTGTGTGTGTCCGTGTGTCCGTGAACACGATAACTCAAAAACGAAAAGTCGGTAAAATACCAAACTTGGTATTTAAATTTAGTATCTTCCAGGGATGCCACACGAAGATTTTGAGAAAAATCCCCCCACCCCCAACTACCCTTTACATGGAAATTTTTTGGAAAAATTTGATTTTCTCAAAAATGGCTCTAACGATTTTGATTAAAATTCCGTATATCAAACATATTTACCTGACAAACAAAATGTATATCTTTAATTTTCTGGGAATAGCCTCTGAAGAGTAGTTTATTCCGGAGGAATTTTACTAACTTTTGAATAACTGCTAAACCGTAAGAGATGGACAAAAACTTACGACACAAAAAATGTAGAGCACATTAAAACACCCAATTTATGTTATATACACTTTTTTCGTGGAGATCGTCGTTTTTGTGACATTCCCTTTTTTTTTTTTGTTTCTGCTATGAAAAACGTATACTTTTCTCATACAGGAACTTGTCAACTCCTATCCGTATAGACAAAGGAACTTCATTGACATAGCAACCAGCTTCTGACTATCACTTTAACCTACGGTTGTCCCTTATTTCCCTCCTACTTACAAGGAAGCGAGTAATTAGACTATTTCTGCTAATTTTTTCTGATTAGCATAAAGTAAATAGAAGTATAAGCTTTTTAAGAATTATTTGTTGCAGGGATATGGAGAAAGTCACGTGAATGGTACACATCAGATTTTTACTTTGTCCATACGCACTATGTACATAGTGTATAGAGAAAGTATTGCACTCCACCCAAAAATTCGATATCGAGATTTCACTGGAAATATATGTTTTAGGGTCTCCAATATCCAAAAAAAGCATTTTCACAAAAAGGTCCGTGTGTGTGTGTGTGTGTGTGTGTGTGTGTGTGTCCGTGTGTCTGTGAACACGATAACTCAAAAACGAAAAGTCGGTAAAATACCAAACTTGGTATTTAAATTTAGTATCTTCCAGGGATGCGACACGAAGATTTTGAGAAAAATCCCTCCACCCCAACTACCCTTTACATGGAACTTTTTTCGAAAATTTTGATTTTCTCAAAAATGGCTCTAACGATTTGATTAAAATTTCGTATATTAAACATATTTACCTGACAAATAAAATGTATATCTTGAATTTTCTGGGAATAGCCTCTGAAGAGTAGTTTATTCTGGATGAATTTTACTAAATTTTGAATAACTGCTAAACCGTAAGAGATGGACAAAAACTTACTACACAAAAATGTAGAGTACATTAAAACACACAGTTTATGTTATATACATTTTTTCGTGGAGTTGGTCGTTTTTGTGAAATTCCTTATTTTTGGTTTCTGCTATGAAAAACGTATACTTTTCTCATACAGGAACTTGTCAACTCCTATCCATATAAACAAAGGAAGGGTAGTTGGGGTGGGGGGAGTTTTCTCAAAATCTTCGTGTCGCATCCCTGGAAGATACTAAACTTAAATACCAAGTTTGGTATTTTAGCGACTTTTCGTTTTTGAGTTATCGTGCTCACAGACACACGGACACACACGGACATTTTTGTGAAAATGCTTTTTTTGTATATTGGGGACCCTCAAACATATATTTCCGGTGAAATCGCGGTATCGAATTTTTGGGTGGAGTGCAATACTTTCTCTATACACTATGTACATAGTGTGTATGGAGAATGTAAAAAGACAAAATGTCGGTCCCTGTCTTAATTCTCTGAGTAAAAAAAAGGCGGCAAAATAGTATTCATGTAACTGTTGACTTGAAAAAAGGGATCCTATAACTCTTTCTCGTTAATTTCGTGCCATACACCATTTTTTTTTATCATGAAGGGGTATTTCATGAACAATATTAGGTTTCTCAGAGCTCCAATAAGCATTATTGTGTGTACACACATATCCATGAAGACGGAAACAAACCTCCTCCGTGAAAAATTTTCAATGTGAGTCTATTTCGCCATTGTATACACTATTGAGAGTCCACTTGCAAAATATGTTAACACATATGAATCATAAATAATAATGCACGTTGTGCAGTAGAAAACAAATGCTGAGCCATAATACACTTTGTGACTAAGTACAGGTCAAAATAATACAGCACACTGGTAATAACTCAACCAATGGATATCACCGTCAGCTCAATACTGCACCTTCAGAACAGAGAAAATCAAGTCAGCACCGTGACCTTGTATACATCAGCTGTGTATTATCATGTTTCCGTGCGCGCAGTAGAAAAATACCGCGCAGCGGTCCAGGTGTTTCTGGATCACACCGAATTAAATAACCTGCGCTTATGCTGCGTCTGCGTTTAATTTTCTGCATACCACTGTATTAGTCACTTGGGCTGGACGGAAATTTCAAGATTTGTGTTGTTTGTTGACAGTTTAATGCCCCCTCCTTACAAATAAAGGCTTCTATATCACAATAAGTAGCAAGCATAAATAACAGAGTTGTTCATGGAAACTAATGAGCTATTGATGTGAGAATTGGTCCTAAATTGGAAAAAAGAAAGGGCGGAGACACAATTTTTACATTTTCACGCTACCTGGACAGAGCCGCCTTATTTTGAAAGTAACTTTACCGCATTGTAATTTTATTCCAGAATTTAAGATAAAGTTTCCACTGAATGGTTCCAACCACCGTATTCTTTAGGATAATAGCCGGATCTCGATTACCAAGGCTAGATTCAGTTTATTGTCTTCACATGTTCGTAAAGAAACCTCTTGAAACGCAATTAGTTCCATAAAACTTTCTCTACTACTTCCTGTAGTAGGATGTAGGATATAGGAACTTAGAAAGATCGTTCACTGCGACCTATTACTCATCGATCTGACGGTACAATATACCTAGTAGGTACAGAAAGTACTGCATTCCACCAACAATTTCGATACCGAGATTTCACCGGAAATACATTTTAGAAAAACGTCCATGTGTGTGGGCAGTATAACTCAAAAACAAAAAGTACGTTAAATACCAATGTTGGCATTTAAGTTTAGTATCTTCGGAGGATGCGACACAAAGATTTTCAGAAAAATTTCCCCACCCCAAGCTATCCTTTATATCGATGGTTTTTCGAAATGTTGGATTTTCTCAAAGGTAGTTCTACTGATTTTGATTCGTATACCGTAATTTAAAGATATTTACACAAATAAAATATATATTGCAATTTTTTGAAAATAGTTTCTGAATCCCTCAACATTCTGGATGACTTTTGCAAAATTGCTAAACCGTAAGAGATAGACAAAATGTCACTACACAAAAAATATAGATATTCTTAAAGCATATAGTTTGTGTCGAATATAGTGTTTTGTTCTGTTTTGTTTTTGAGTTAACCATTTTTGAGATTTTCCTGCTATTTGTTTTCATATTTTTATTCCAGACCATGCAAAGAGATTGGAATTTCAATGTTATTACTTGATGACGAGTTTTTTAAAACATTAGACTATCGCTTAAGCCTAACGTATTCGCTTATTTATTATGTGCCCACAAGGGAATAGACAACAAAACTATTTTTGGATAGGTAGAGTCAGATTGAAAAATTCAATGTCATAGCTGGTATTTGAACCACGGATCTCCCGATCTCTAGCCGTTTACTCTACCACTGAGCTACCATGACAACATGCAGGCAGAGCATTGAATTTTTCAAGGGACTAATATGTTTCCCGGTTAACCACAAGGTGATCTCAAATTATTTTGAGATGACAACCACAATGTTGCAAGTACTTTAAGTCTCAGGATTCATAGAAGATTCATGGTAAGGCAACCGGCTAGAGACCGGGAGATCCGTGGTTCAAGTCCCGGCTATGGCATTGAATTTTTCAGTCTGAGTTTACATATCCAACTGCTATCCTACACACGGTTTCGGTGAGAAAACAATTATCACAAAACTATTTTTGTTAATGTTTATCTAGATTACCATTTAGCAGAGAGCAGAAAAAACATTTGTAAGAAAAGGTTGTTACAGAATGGGTAGAGGAAGCTATGTGTAACACATCAGATTTTTTTTCTCATTCTATTTCACGTGGACTGCCCCATGTGTACAAATTACGTTCAAAGCAGCCAGGAAGATAAACGTTTTTGCGGTGATGAGCGACCCCATATTGCAGCCGGCAGAGGAAGAGATCAAACATTTGAATAGCGCACGGCGTTATTTCCGGCTCATTAAAACTCGTCACGCCTCCTACGCCGCCTCCTGCTCTTTACGTAAGGGCGGATACTGCCAACATTGGGAGCACGTGCGTCCCGCGTCCGTAGGCCTGTATCGTGCTACCACAAGATCAAAGGCCATTTATACAAAGCAAGCTGTCAAAAGCGTTTAGCTCACAGCATTTAACTAGACTCTTTCTAATTTGAAAAATGAAGTACATTTGGCGGCGAGGGCAAAAGACAGAAAATGTAACAGATTTAGCATCTATCACCTTTACTTGGAATTCATCAATTGCGAAGCATGATTAAAGTATTCATGACAATTTAATTGCAAAATTGAGATAGTATTTCTCAACATTACAATCCCTGAATAGTTATCAGTTCATATTAAAGGGTTTATAAACAATTATCTACTAATAGTTCTGTTATAATTATATGTCTGTATGTAATTTCTGTTATTTTCCTATATTTAGTTTATAAGTTTAAGCTCCAACAAAACACGCCTTGCATTGTCCTCAAAAGCCTTGAGAATTCCTGACTTTCTTTTATAGTTTATCCGTGCATTAGGGTAACAAGTGATTGAGGAATAAAATTCCCTAAAATTTCGTAAGCAGGGTATTTGTCATTGTATTCAGGGATCACCTGACCAAAACACAATGAAACCATGTGACATAGTGATGCTAAGAGTTAGTTTTGGAGAGAAAATTCCGCCAAAAAATTCAGAAAGCTAAGGGTAGACATCTTGCCTCCTTTACTATATATATTAAAAGAAAATTCAGAAAATAGCTCAGTTTGTCCCGCCTGTCGAACGACGACTCCACGATACTTTGTGGAAAGATTTTGCGTCAAAGTACCAAATATGCAATTCCACGCAACAGGTATCAAAGTGTGACGCGAGCATAATATTTGTGTGTTGACTGTAAAAGTCTTATTCAAGTGCAAACTGTCAATATTTAAAGTGTGTACGCAAATCTACCCAAGTTTACATAAAAAATGTTCAAGGGTTTTGACGAGATGACTTCACCAAGAGTATTAGATGTTTCTTCAAATAAATAGTTGAGTGAAATAGGATTCTGCTGCAGTTATTAATTTGAAATAAGGATACGTACCAAAATCATTACTGTAACCATCCCGAGACAACGAACCCTCAGTTAACAACGCTGAGGCTGAGAAAATATCTTCATCTTTAGAAAAAGGTACGTCATATATTCAGGTCCTAGCATCGAACACGGTGTAAGTTAGCATATGGAAAGTGCCTTCACACACCATAATTAATCATAGACTAGTAAACAATACTATGGGGCAATCAAAATATAAACATATTAACAAAAAAACACAAGGCACGACGGCAAACGTGGCAACGATGACAAAAATCTTCAATTACCGAGCAATCTTTACCAAGCTTTTACTGACTCATTGTACAATTACTAAGTGATATGTGGGCAAAACGTGAAAAAAGTACTGATGTGTTCCATTCACATGACTTTCTCTACCTTTTCTATAACCAACTCCTTACAAAATATTATTATGGTATCTTCTGCATACTAATCGAAATAAGCATTAGCAAAATTGTATTTAGTTCCTTATACACCAGTTCCTGGAAAACACCAGGCTAAAGCGATAGTCAAATGCGACTGCCATTGAAATTCTCTTCTTTGCATGACCCGGAGTAAAACAAAAGAAAGACGATCATATCCTGTTTGAAAAGTGTATCAGTATTGTAAAATTGAAACTAATAACAAAGAATATTTCAGAAACAATCAACTTCACAAAAAACCTGTATGAAATAAATCGTGTGTTTTAATGTGATCTACATTTTTGGTGTACATAGTTTCGTTTACAGTTACGTAAAAATCAGCAAAACTCATTCAGGATGAAGAGGTCTTTAGAGCTTATTTCCAGAAAATTGAAGATATACATTATATTTGCCAAGTAAATATCTTTAATATACAATATTTTAATCAAAATCGTTAGAGCCATTTTTGAAAAAAATCAAAATTTCGAGCATAGCTCAAAAACGAAAAGCCCGTTACATACCAAAGTTGGTATTTAAGTTCAGTATCTTCAAGAGATTTGACACGAAGACTTTACATGGAAAAATTTTCGAAAATTTTGATTTTCTCAAAAATGGCTCTAACGAATTTGATTAAATTACCATTGTTTAAGATATTTTATGACGAATGAAATTTACATCCTGATTCTTCTGGAAATAGCCTCTGAAGACCTCTTCATTCTGGATGACCTCTGTATAACTTTTGTTGTCATTAGTGAACGTAAAAGATAGACAAAACATTACCACACAAAAAATACAGATTTCGTTAAAACACACACGTTACGTTAACCGTTTTCAAGATATTCCGTAGTATTGGTGGCGATTTTAAGCTACTTAAACGTTTCTCTGTAGAAAAGCCGTCTTCTTTTCGTTCCTCTTTTGTTTCCTCCTAGCAAGCAAAAAGTCTGGAATTTCAATTGTTTGACTGGCTTAGTAAACTCCTTTATTTCCTTTATACTTACAAAAAAGCGAGTAATAAGACCTTTTCTGCTATTATTTATCTCGATTAGCATGATGTAGATAAAAGAATAATCTTTGGTAAGAATAGTTTGTTTGCGGAACATCTTTTTTTTTTATTCAGAGATCCTGAATTCAAGTACTTTCGATGAAATATCAGTATCGAATTTTTGGATGGATTGCAATATCTCCTCTACCTACTATGTGACTGTGATCGTGGCACAGCTCACTAAGAGCCTTGGCCTACCGATCTCGGTCCATTACAGACGTCATGGATGGGGTAGCTCTTCGACTGCCCCCCCAGGGACCTCACGAGGCTGAGTGCACCCCGGTCCAGGTCACCCAGCGGGAGAAAAATCCCCACGCTGGTACTGGGGTTCGAACACAGGTCTCCTGCTTGGCAAGCAGCAACGCTACCACCGCGCTAAGGAGACCACCACCTACTATGTACTGATAGTGAAAGTAAAAAGCAAGAAGTAGGCTTAAAAGGTAGTGGATGAATTATATAAACACACTTCTGGGGTTTTAAAAATGGCAGATCGTGAAAAATGTTTGGCCAAAATGATTCGCAGGTGTCAAAGGATATAATATGATAGAATCCAAACATCGAAAATATGTATTGTGGTTTTCACCTAAAAGACAGTGTCCGTTAAACAAAGATTTCATTAAAGATCACATTCGTATAGCTTTCAGGTGTTGGAGACTGACTGAGGTTTTCGTTTAAAACGCCAGAGGGAACAGAGACACTTGTGTCAGTGTATGTGTAAACAGTATTGTTTCATCAAGTACAGACTAATGAAACTACTATTATGTTAATTCCCAAAACAACACTCGAGTAACAGGAGAAACCTGAGCTGCTTCTACAAGTACACTCTCTTGAATATTAAATTAGATTCGTGTTTCTCTACTTGCGCTTAGTACGTGCCCAGTAGCAGCGCTTTCTCTTCAAAATAGCTCATGTGATACATGCAAAAATGCTATTTAAGATTTCAGTAGAGAAAATCATTCTGATGCTCTCCGAATAAAAAAATGTGTTATGTTACAATGACATAACTTTTTCTACATTTCTGTAAGATGTTATTGTTAAAAAGCTTATTCTACTATTTACATCATGCTAATCGAGCTAAAAATTAGCAGAAATTGTGTTTATTACTTGATTCCTTGTAAGTAGAAGAGAAAAATTTTATGTATTCCATTCACTTGATATCCTCAAGCTGTTCGGAAAACAAACCTTTTATTCAAAACATTAATCTGTTATCTATATCATTTTAATAAAAATAAACATAAGAAGAATTAGTCTTATTACTAGCTTCCTTGTAAGTAGTAGGGAAATAAGGGTCTAGGCTAAACCGATAGTCAAATCTTTTAAAAACTGGCGCTATGTGAAACAAATGAAGTTCGGTTTGCTTTGCATGGTCTGCCGTAAAACGAGAGAGATGAAACGAATCGTGACTTCCCGTCTGAGAAAAGTTTATGTCGTTTAAAACTGAAACCAATAACAAGGAATATCTCAGAAACAGTCAACTCTACATAAAAAACGTATATGACATAAATTATGTGTTTCAACGAGATCTACATTTTTGTGTAATAAGTTTTTGTCAATCTCTTAGGGTTTATTAGTTATGCAAAATTAAAAAAAAATCCAGAATAAAGATGTCTTCAGAGGTTATTCCCAGAAAATTCAAGATATACGTTTTAATTGTCAGGTAAATATCTTAAATATAAGAGACTTCAATCAAAATTGTTAGATCTATTTTTGAGAACAATAAAACTTTTAAATATTTTTCCATGTAAAGGGTAGTTTGGGGAGGGGGTATTTTTTGAAAACCTTCATGTTGCATCCTTGAAAGATACGGAACTTAAATACTAAGTTTGGTATTTAACGGGCTTTTCGTTTTTGAGCTATGCTGTCAACAGTCATACACAAGGACGTTTTTGTAAAAATGCCTATTTCGGACTCAGAGGACTCAAAAAATTTATTTCCGGTGAAATCTCGGTATCGACTTTTTGGGTGGAATACAATGCTTCCTCTATAACTGTGTTTTGGTTAAATACCAAACTTGGATTTAATTTTTCCATCTTCCAAGGATGGGAAATGCAAATCTTCCCATCCCAAACTATCCTTTACATTGAAAATTTCCGGATTTATTTATTTATTTATTTTTTTATTTTTTATTGAACAGAACATGTACATATTCAGTGTGCTTAGACATGAAATACTTATACAGTTCTCAAATGGCAAGTGGTTTTTTTCTTTGTTTTTTTTTAATTCCTTGGTCAAGCAAAGAGAACGAAATTTCCATACCATTACGTAGTGACCAAATCTTTAAAATTATTATCGCTTTAGTCTAATGAACTGTCTTATTTATTTTGTATTTATAGGGAAATATTTAATTAGGCAAGTTCTGCCGATGTTTATCTTTATTAGCATGGATAACAAAAGACTAACTTGTGTTTCTTTTTTTTTTTTTTTTTTTTATTGTTTCATTTATATAGCCTCATTTAACATTGAAGATCATATCGGGGGCTTTGCGAAGTTTTTTGCGTTGGGTTTAAATGGTTTTATTTTCCTCAAACACTCACATATATCCACCCTGACACTCCGACTTCCATAGTCTGTAGGGGATACGAAATAATTCCGTTTAAAAAAAATATATATATATATATATATATATATATATATATATATATATATTGTTTCATCATGACAATGCTCCGTTCCATCGTTTAGTCATTGCAATGGGGAAAATGTGCGAATTAAATTTGGAATTGTATAAACATCCACCATATTCGCCAACTCTAGCACACAGTGACTACCACTGTTCCCAAACCTCAAAAAAAGTCTTCTCGGGGGAAGAAGATTTCACAGCAACGAGGAGGTCATTGATGCGGTAAACAGCTAGCTATTAAGAGGACCTTGATAAATCACACTAATAAGATGGTTTAATTAAATTAGAACACCGATATGACAAATGTATTAGCCTTTCTGGAGATTATATTGAGAAATAAAGAAAGAAAAATTAAACGTTGTTTTCATTGATAGGCCAGGGACTTATCAGCCGACCGTAGTACTTAGCATTAGAATCTCATTCAATATCCAAAAATGGACGCCTGTTTATTTCTAGCTTCCAATTTTTCTTGGATTTTGGACACTTACTTTGAGTCGAAAGGACGACAGCAGTAATGAACGTATCGAAGCACTACAGTTATTCCGGTCGCAGGTTTCGAATAGGCGCTCCTAAATCTGAGGAACATGCACATGTGAAACGGCACATGCGCGCTGACACAAATATACACAACACAAAAAGTGATTGGCTCCACGGTCGTTGACACGCTGCCGACTGTACGTAATCTGGTGATTATGTTATAGGGTGTCTACAAAACTTCATGCCTAATCCTTTCTGCTCACACCTTTTAGGCGATGCTTGCAATTTGCCCGGTTTAAGTACTTGCTAGAGATAGGGTAGCATTTTCCCTGTTGAACTTCATTAAAATATATAAATTAAGGGTTCTATAAAAAATCTGATGTGTTACATTCACATGACTTTCTCTACATCTCTGCAACAAATTATGTTTAAAAAGCTTATGCTTCTATTTACTTCCTGCTAATAGAGAAAAAATTAACAGAAATAGTCTTATTACTTACTTCCTTGTAAGTAGAAGCGAAATGAAGCATTATAAGTTAAAGTGATAGTCAAAGGCTGGTTGCTATGTGACTGAAGTTCCTTTGTTTATATGGACACGAGTTCATAAAGTTCTGTAAGAAAAAAGTATAAGTTTTTCAAAGCTGAAACCAAAAACAAGGAATATCTCAAAAACAATCACCTCCACGAAAAAAATGTGTATAACATAAATTGTGTGTTTTAAGGAGCTCTACATGTGTTGTGTGGTACGTTTTTGTCCATCTCTTGCGGTTTAGCAGTTATGCAAAATTCCGTAAAATTGACCGACAATAAAGTAGTCTTTAGAGGCTATTCCCAGAAAATTTAAAATATACATTTTATTTGTCACATAAATATCTTCAATATACGATATTTTAATCAAAATCGTTAGCCATTTTTTAGAAAATCAAAATTTTCGAAAAAAGTTCCATGTAAAGGGTAGTTTGGGGTGGGGGAGTCGCATCCCTGGGAGATACTAACCTAAATACCAAGTTTGGTATTTTACCGACTTTTCGTTTTCGAATTATCGTGTACACAGACACACGGACCTTTTTCTGAAAATACTTTTTTTGGATACAGGAGACCTTAAAACATATATTGCCGATGAAATCTCGGTATGGAATTTTTGGTGGAGTGCAATACCTTTTCTATACACTATGTACATAGTACGTATAGAGAAAGTAAAAAAAAGTTAATAATTTCTAGTTTAATGATTTTCAAAAAACAAGAAAAATTCTTTAGGCGTATTTTTCTCCTAAACAACTAAAATGAGATGCTTAAGACTTTAAAAATATGTTATTTGACATAGCTGGTGAAAGGTTAACGGATTTTAACTCCATCAAAAAAGCAATTTTAAATAGATACACCTTAGTTTTATGTTTTTAGGTGTTTTTAGGTACTTCTCTAGCTCGTATGTACAATTTACAAAGTGGAAAGAGAAGGTATTGTATTCCACCCAAAAATTCGATGTCGAGATTTCACCGGAAATATATGCTTGGGGTCCTCTGGGTCCTAAAAAGGTCCGTGTATGTGTGACTGTGAACAGCATAGCTCAAAAACGAAAAGATCATTAAATACCAAACTCAGTAATTATGTTTAGTATCCCCCATGGATGCGACACTAAGATTTTCTAGAAAATCGCTTCATCACAAATAATTTTTTTTTTTTAAATTTTGTTTTTCTCAAAAATGGCTCTAAACAATTTTGATAAAAATCCCGTATATTAAAGATATTTACATCCAAAATAAAACGTACATCTTGAATTATCTGGGAATGAACTCTGAAGAGCACTTTATTCTGGTTGATTTTTGCACAATTTTTCGAAACGGTTAAATCGTGAGAGATAGACAAAAACTTACTATACAAAAAAATGTATACCACGTTAATGCACAGAAATTATTATTAAAATTCTTATTAGTAATTTTATTTTTCACAATATTTATAGTTCCTTTTTATTGTTTAAATCTTCCAATACATATTCATATTCATTTGGATAGGTAGAGTCAGAGTGAAAAATGTTATGCATAGCCGGATTTGAACCACGGATCTCCCGGTCTCTAGCCGGTTGCTCTACCACTGAGCTACCATGGCAACATGCCGACTTAGCGTTGAATTTCTCAACCGACTCGCATGTTGCCTGGTAAACCACAAGGTAATCTCAATTTTTTTTTTAGATGACAGTACTTTAAGTCCAAGGATTCATAGTATAGCCAATTACTATTGTCAAGGGTATTGGTTTAATTGCTGTTTCACACAAGCCTAGACCGGGAGTTAGATAGGTAGAGTCAGACTGAAAAATTCAATGCCATAACCGGGATTTGAACCACCAATCTCACGGTCTCTAACCTGTTGCTCTGCCGCTGAGCTACCATGGCAAAATGCCGGCATAGCCTTATACACGGCTTGTATGGGGGAGGGGAAAAAAAAAAAGAAAAAAAAACGCAATTCAAACATATTTATTATTACTTTCTCTATACGTGCTATGTATATAGTGCATAGAGAAGGTATTGCACTCCATCAAAAAATTCGATACCGAGATTTCACCGGAAATATGTTTTAGGGTCCCCTGTATCCAAAAAAAGTATTTTCAGAAAAAGGTCCGTGTGTTCGTGTGTCAGTGTGTCCGTGTGTCTGTGAACACGATAACTCAAAAAGGAAAAGTCGGTAAAATACCAAACTTGGTATTTAAGTCCAGTATCTTCCAGGGATGCGACACGAAGATTTTGAGAAGAATCCCCCCACCCCAAACTAACCTTTACATGGAACTTTTTCGAAAATTTTGATTTTCTAAAAAAATGGCTCTAACGATTTTGATTAAAATATCGTATATTAAAGATATTTACATGACAAATAAAATATATATTTTGAATTTTCTAGGAATAGCCTCTGAAGACTACTTTATTCTCGGTGAATTTTACGGAGTTTTGCATAACTGCTAAACCGTAAGGGATGGACAAAAACTTACCACACAATAAATGTAGGGCACCTTAAAACGCACAATTTATGTCATATACATTTTTTTCGTGGAGTTGATTGTTTTTGAGATATTCCTTGTTTTTTTCAGCTATAAAGACTTAGGTATGCTTTTCTCATACAGGACTTTGTGAACTGGTGTCCATACAAACAAAGGAACTTCAGTCGCAGAGCAACCAGCTTTTGACTATCACTTTAATCTATGGTACCCCCTTATTTCGCTTCTACTAACAAGGAGGCAAGTAGTAAGACTATTTCTGCTAATTTTTGCTCCATTAGATGAAGTAAATAGAATAATTTGTTGCAGTGATATAGAAAAAGTCATGTGAATGGAACACATCAGATTATTTTTTAATTCTGATCATGCAAGGAAAAGGCCAGCAACCAGCTGTTAAAAGATTTGCTTTTTTTTAGACTAGTGAGTTCGTATACTCCCATTGTACTCACAAGGAAATATGAAATTAAATCATATCTGCTAACGTTTTATCTCTATTAGCATTAAGTATATGGGAGAACAAGCTTTTTTAAGAAAATTTTGTTGCAAAATAGGAAAGAAGATCGCATGAATCTAACATATGAGATTATTCTACACTGTCTGCTGCATCAGAATTATTGTGCACCACGATGAGCAGTTGTACTTCTCGTTTTCAACATACGTGTTGTGGAATCCAAATGAAGATGTTTCTTGGAAGCAAATTTTCAAGGAATTTCAATCATCTTTCGGCCATCAACGCTTTCGGCTAATCGTTCACGAATTCTGCAATTACATTGTAAAAACTACACAAAGGAATGGGAAAAAAAAGGAGAAGCGAGCTATCCACCAAATGCTTAAACTGGAATTGGAAGGAAATTAGGGTTACTGTCTTTGTTCCTATAAGGTGAGGAAAAACCAGATCATGCCTATTGCCTCGAAACGTGCAATATTTGTGTGATTTGTTTCTTGGAGTTCTGTCAACGTTCAATTTTTACTTCATCTACGTGTACTATGTACATAATGTATAGAGAAGGTATTGTATTCCGCTCAAAATTCGATACCGAGATTTCACCAGAAATACACGTTTTAGGGTCCCCTGTATCCAAAAAAAAGTATTTTCAGTATCACCAGTATCATCACCCGCGGTACCACAAGTAGTAAAAGCGAGCATTAAACACTACAACAAAAATGTGATGTGTTCCATTCACATGTCTTTCTCTACCTCTCTGAAACAAATTATTGTTACAAAGCTTATGCTTCTATTTAATTCATGCCAATCCAGAAAAAAATTAGCAGAAATAGTCTTATTACTTGATTCCTTGTAAGTAGAAGCGAAATATGGGAGTATCATAGGTTAAAGTGATAGTCAAAAGTTGGTTGCTATATGACTGAAGTTAACCAACAAAGAATATCTCAAAAACGATCAATTCCACAAAAAAATGAACAAAACATAAATTGTGTGCTTTAACGTGCTCTACATTTTTGTGCGGTATTTGTCCATCTCTTACGGTTTAGCAGTTATGCAAAATTCCGTAAAATGCATCTAGATTAGTCTTCTGGGGCTATTCCCAGAAAATTCAAGATATATATTTTATTTGTCAGGTAAATATCTTTAATACACGATATTTTAATCAATATCGTTATAGCCATTTTTGAGAAAATCAACATTTTCGAAAACGTTTCCATGTGAAGGGCAGTTGGGGGTGGGGAGATTTTCTTGAAAATCTTAGTGTCTCATACTTGGAAGATACCAAACTTAAATATCAAGTTTGGTATTTAACGGTCTTTTCGTTTTTGAGCTATGCTGTCTACAGACAGACAGACTGACTGAGACAGACACACAAACACATACACGCGGAGATTTTTCCAAAAAGGCCTTTTTTTGGATTCAGGGGGGCCCAAAACATGTATTTGCGGTGAAATCTCGATATCGAATTTTTGGCTACAATGCAATACCTTCTTTATACACTGTGTACAGGGGCGCCTTCTTGTGGGGGCGTAGGTACAAAAAGTTCCTCCGACAAATGTCCTGCCCTGTGTTCTACAGCTAGGAATTATATATTAAAGATTACATATAGATTATTTGTTTCACTTAAAATAACTTGCTTTATCGTTTATTCAATATAACTTATATAAACTATTCTTGTAAAAGCTTCAACTTCACATGGTTTAAATGTGCCATATACAATGGATAGCTGGTTCCTATATGAACGAAAGAGTTTATTTTCTAACTTTTCTATAAAAAAATTTTAATTAAAAATATGATAAGTTCCACTTACATGACTTTCTCTACATCTCTGTAACAAATTACAGTTAAAAAGCTTACTCATCTATTGTCTTCATGCTAATTGAGATAAACATTAGGAGATACGCTCCTTCTTCCTTACAAGCAGAAGGAAAATAAGGGAATATACTAGGCTAAAACGATAGTCAAATCTTTTAAAAGCTGGTTCTCATGTGAACTGGAAGCCGTTACTTTGCATGACCAGGAAGTTACAAGTTCCCTTGTGAGAAAATTTCAAGTATTTTAAAACTGAAACCAACAACAACAAATATCTCGGAAAAGGTCAACCTCACGAAAATAATTCATATCACATAAATTATGAGTTTTAACGATATCTGCATTTTTTGTATAGTAAGTTTTTATCTATCCCTTGCGGTTTACCAGTTATTCAGCAAAATTCATTCAGAATTAAGAGGTCTTCAGAGGCTATTCCCAGAACCGGTATTGCATTCCACCTAAAATTCATGTCGAGGTTTCATCGGAAAGTAAAAATATGCCCTCCATGGGGTTGCAGTTACCATGCTAGCCTCTATTATCTACGGTTGCTGATTCAGACCCGGTAAGGGTGATGGACGTTTTCAGATCTAAAATCCTTTTCAAGGAAGGGAATTAAAGGTGGGATTACGATGAACTTTACTTTACGGGGAATGGAGATACTCACTCAGAGCGTCCTTTTTCTCTGCGCAACGAGCACCACAGCCGATACTTTCAACCCTGAAAGAAGCTAACGAAACGTTATGTAGGGACAGGAAATTCAGGGGATGAAAGGTTTTCGCCTGGTGACCCGGGGAAACAGCGAGAGAGCTCATGGATCAGGTAGGCGTTCACGGGAAGCGAACACGCCGGTCCCCATGCCCACTTTCGCCAAAGCGCCTCGCTTTGGTGCTTCGTAGCGCAAGGGATCGTGGGTTCAAGTCCCGCCTTGGGCATGGTTGTTTGTGTGTTTGTGAATGCATTTGTATTTGTTATAAAACAGAAAACGGTAAACAAAGACAATTTAGGAAAAAAGGGGAATATGAAAAAGGAATACAGCGCCGGAGTCCTGACTAGACTCCGGAATTTTTTTAAACTAAAAAGAAAAAAAAAAAAAGAAAAAGAAAAAAAAAAACAGGGACCTCCCGAATGTGGACCGCAGACGAAGCCACCTGAGCCATCCCGTTCAGTTCCTAGTTTAACTTAGAATGGTTATTCCCGTAGCTCAACTGGTAGAGCACTTAGATACCTGCTGTGCGAGGAGTCCCGGGTTCGATTCGAGTGGGGATTTTTTTCACCTATCCATATAATTTCCTGTCCTACCCAAAGTCTGAAAGTGTACGAATCAAGTGTGAATGTTTATGTAATCTACTGTGTAAAACCCAAAGAAATAAAATTATCAGAAATCTGTGCACGAGCTAATATCATTGCGCCGATAGGTAATATGTTCCAAACGCTACAGGCGAGGTATAAATGGAACCTCCCCCACCAAAAAAAGAATGAAAGTTTATGATGAACGCAGAGCACTCTGTATCTGCCTGCACAAACAAATAACTGGTGTTTTGTCAAAACAATAGTTGATGCCACTCAGTCGCTGAGACAAATAGATGCAAATTGTAGCGATTCTTCTTCGCTCTGTCATGTGCAGACCAGAGGCGTTCCAATTAGCGGATCTTCGGCCTCACAAAGCTCTTTACAAAAAAGAGGTCCTCATTAAAAAGTAGCCTGAAAAGAAACAGTGCAGTCTACTGAAAATGGAAAATCCCCATTTTATTGTTCGTAGCTTTAGCTATGGCCACACGACGTCAGATTTTCTTTTTTAATTGTTCCAATTGTAAAGCCCCCTTTAATTCAATGGTCATATCGGGGGTTTTGATACAACTCATATTACTATAGGTTTAGAACATTCGGCTAATAAACTTTTTATTACTAAACACACACATATTCAAATTTCCAGACTTTTTGGGGGACAGGGAATCATTCTGGCTAAAGAAAAATTCCCCTCCCCAGCAGGGAATCGAATCCGGGATCTCCGAGTGAGAATAGCTGGCTGACCACTCGACCACGGAGGCAGATTTGTTAGGACAGGTATCATCAATATGTATTGTTGTTGTTGCTAATGTTTATCGCCCGCTTTTACCAAATATGGCACCGCAGGCGTTATTGTTGTTGCTAGTGTTTAACGCCCGCTTTTACTACATATGGCACCGCAGGCGCTATTGTTGTTCATAATGTTTAACGCCCGCTTTTACTACACATGGCACCGCAGGCGCTATTGTTGTTGAAAGAGTTTAACGCCCGATTTTACTACACATGGCACCGCAGGCGCTATTGTTGTTCATAGTGTTTAACGCCCATTTTACTACATATGGCACCGCAGGCGCTATTGTTGTTGCTAGTGTTTATCGCCCGCTTTTACTACACATGGCACCGCAGGCGCTATTGTTGTTCATAGTGTTTAACGCCCGCTTTTACTACACATGGCACCGCAGGCGCTATTGTTGTTGAAAGAGTTTAACGCCCGATTTTACTACACATGGCACCGCAGGCGCTATTGTTGTTCATAGTGTTTAACGCCCATTTTACTACATATGGCACCGCAGGCGCTATTGTTGTTGCTAGTGTTTATCGCCCGCTTTTACTACACATGGCACCGCAGGCGCTATTGTTGTTCATAGTGTTTAACGCCCGCTTTTACTACACATGGCACCGCAGGCGCTATTGTTGTTGAAAGAGTTTAACGCCCGCTTTTACTACACATGGCACCGCAGGCGCTATTGTTGTTCATAGTGTTTAACGCCCGTTTTACTACATATGGCACCGCAGGCGCTATTGTTGTTGCTAGTGTTTATCGCCCGCTTTTACTACATATGGCACCGCAGGCGCTATTGCTGTTCATAGTGTTTAACGCCCGCTTTTACTACATATGGCCCCGCAGGCGCTATTGTTGAAAGTGTTTAACGCCCGCTTTTACTACATATGGCACCGCAGGCGCTATTGCTGTTGAAAGAGTTTAACGCCCGCTTTTACTACACATGGCACCGCAGGCGCTATTGTTGTTGAAAGTGTTTAACGCCCGTTTTACTACATATGGCACCGCAGGCGCTATTGTTGTTGCTAGTGTTTATCGCCCGCTTTTACTACACATGGCACCGCAGGCGCTATTGTTGTTGAAAGTGTTTAACGCCCGTTTTACTACATATGGCACCGCAGGCGCTATTGTTGTTGCTAGTGTTTATCGCCCGCTTTTACTACACATGGCACCGCAGGCGCTATTGTTGTTCATAGTGTTTAACGCCCGCTTTTACTACATATGGCACCGCAGGCGCTATTGTTGTTGCTAGTGTTTATCGCCCGCTTTTACTACATATGGCACCGCAGGCGCTATTGCTGTTCATAGTGTTTAACGCCCGCTTTTACTACATATGGCCCCGCAGGCGCTATTGTTGAAAGTGTTTAACGCCCGCTTTTACTACATATGGCCCCGCAGGCGCTATTGTTGAAAGTGTTTAACGCCCGCTTTTACTACACATGGCACCGCAGGCGCTATTGTTGTTCATAGTGTTTAACGCCCGCTTTTACTACATATGGCACCGCAGGCGCTATTGTTGTTGCTAGTGTTTATCGCCCGCTTTTACTACATATGGCACCGCAGGCGCTATTGCTGTTCATAGTGTTTAACGCCCGCTTTTACTACATATGGCCCCGCAGGCGCTATTGTTGAAAGTGTTTAACGCCCGCTTTTACTACATATGGCCCCGCAGGCGCTATTGTTGAAAGTGTTTAACGCCCGCTTTTACTACATATGGCACCGCAGGCGCTATTGCTGTTCATAGTGTTTAACGCCCGCTTTTACTACATATGGCACCGCAGGCGCTATTGTTGTTCATAGTGTTTAACGCCCGCTTTTACTACATATGGCACCGCAGGCGCTATTGTTGAAAGTGTTTAACGCCCGCTTTTACTATATATGGCACCGCAGGCGCTATTGTTGAAAGTGTTTAACGCCCGCTTTTACTACATATGGCACCGCAGGCGCTATTGTTGAAAGTGTTTAACGCCCGCTTTTACTACATATGGCACCGCAGGCGCTATTGTTGAAAGTGTTTAACGCCCGCTTTTACTACACATGGCACCGCAGGCGCTATTGTTGTTCATAGTGTTTAACGCCCGCTTTTACTACATATGGCACCGCATGCGCTATTATTGTTGAAAGTGTTTAATGCCCGCTTTTACTACATATGGCACCGCAGGCGATGACACTGATGCTATATGGAATGAAGATGTGGAATGCGATGACGAGGGGAAACCGGAGGACCCGGAGAAAACCGGCCACAGTGCCACTTTGACCACCACAAATCCCACATGTGGTCGCTTGGGATCAAACCGGGGCTGTCTAGATGAGAGGCGAGTGGTCTAACCACTCAGCCACGGCACGGCTATGTGGAGCTCTAGGAAGCCGGCTTTAGCTGCTCCCCTCCCGTTAGCGTCAACAAGAAAAGCTGAGCAGCAGGCCGGGTTCTAAAACCGGTGGCATTTCCTGATCGGAATGACGTTATTATATAAATTTATTAAAAGCGTTTTAGTCATATTATTCTACGAAATCATATTACAAATAAAGTGCATTGTATTGCACCCAAAAATTCAATACCGAGATTTCACCGGAAATATATGTTTTGAGATCCCCTGAAACCAAAAAAAGCATTTTAGAAAAATATCCGTGTGTGTCTGTCTGTCTGTACATTACAATACCTTCTCTATGCACTATGTACATAGTACGTGTAGAGAAAGTAAAAATGAAAATGGAGTTTTATTTATGGACGCTCTTTAATTACTATGGTTCTCAGCGTCCCATTGTATATTGGGGTGAACAACCAATTAATTTTGCTCAGAGACCTCTTTATCCGGCTTGAGATTCTTTTACGTGCCGTAAATCTACGGCAGGGAACCAACGGTTTTACTTCCCTTCCATGCTAAGGATTTCTACGTCCGAAAAACTCCATCAGCTCTGCCGGGTTTGAACTCGTGACTTTAGGTATATGAAGTTAGCATGGTAACCACTACACCACGGAAAGTGAGTAGTAAACTTAAAAACCAAGGTTGGTATTTAACGGACTTTCCGTTTTTTTTTTTTTTTTTAAAGAAAACGGTATTGGAGTCTGGTCAGGACTGCGGCGCTGTATCCCCGTTTACTTTCCCTCCCCCCACTAAATTTACTGTATGATTACTGGTTTTTACTGTTCCTTTACACAACTACATACACATTGCACAAACATATAACACCCATGCCCAAGGCGGGACTCGAACCCATGATCCCCTACCCACGAAGCACCAAAGCGAGACGCCTTAGCGAGCGTGGCCATGGGGACCGGCTTTTTGATCCACGCTGTCCACGCACACAGGCCCGCAGACTCATACACGCTGACCTTTTTCTAAAAGTTTTTTTTTTTTTTTTATAGCTTCTCCATACCTGTGTACAAAGAACGTAAAGAGAAAGTAAACACTGTCAGATCGGTTGCCCATAGGATTTAAACCCACGAGTTCTCGTATGCGGTCCAGTAACTTTACCGCTTAAGCCATCTTCTCGGTAAGAAGATTTTTGTCAGTTTGCTCTTGGTAAAAGAAAAGTTGAATAACCTGTAACATATCGATTGCATCATAATATGCCATCGAGATTTACCATAGGTAATGCATACAGGACCAAATTCGCATGTTATACAACTTCCCACGAAGTTCTTATCGTTTACCTTTGTTTGAACAACTTCAGTCGAAAGCAAATTAATCTTTTCTAATGTTAGACGAACAAAGGAATATTTGTCTATGGGCGGTTGATGACGGTTATGATAGACGTGCACACTTGCCATTGTTCGTGAACGATATCATCCGAATTTCCAGGAAATCATTCGCGTTCTTCTGCATCAATATCCATTTAGTTCTAATCACCTTAGTTAGAGGAAACTAAAAGTAAACCCAATTATTTTTACGTCCACATTTTCAACTTCCTGAAATTTAAACCCACAAAACTATGCCTCGTCTTGCAGACCATAAGTTTGCAAGGACATCACATTTAGAATACGTGAAACGTTCAGTGCAGTAAATGTGGGTAAACAGATTCTTCTTTCTGCACCATGCTAATCGAGATAACATTTTCAGAATGTTCTTATTACTTAGTTCCTTATAAGTAGAAGAAGACTAAAGGAATGCTCTATGCTAAAGTGATATTCAAATGTTTTAAAAACCATCGTTATGCGATTGTTATAGCCGATCGCTTTTTTGCTTGGCTAGAAGTAGAACAAAAGAAAAACCGACACTTCCTGTCTGAGAAAAGGTGGTCTTTACAATTGAAAACCAATAACAAGTAATATCTTGGAAGCGGTTAACTTTACAACAAAAATGTAAAGGTCATAAATCGTGTGTTTTGACGAGATGTACATTTTTATACAGTAAATTTTTCTCTATATCTTACCGTTTAGCAGTTAAACAAAATTCGGCAAAATTCATCCAGAATAAAGATATCTTCGGAGGCTATTTCCAGAAAATTCAAGTTGTACATTTTATTTTATTATATGGTGTTTTAAACAAAATCGATACAGCTTCGCATCCTTAGAAGATACTAAACCTAAATACCAAAATTTGTATTCAACGGTCTTTTCGTTTTTGAGTTATGCTGTCTAAAGGCACACACACATACACATTCGCGGACATTTTTCTAAAAATGCTTTTTTCGGACTCAAGGGGACTCCAAAACATATATTTCCGGAGAAATCTTGACATCAAATTTTTGGGTGCAAAACAATTACGTTCTCTATGTACATAATACTTGATGGCTAGAGAAAGTAAAAATTATTCTTTTATCTGTATCATGCTAATGGAGATAAACATGAGAGAAAATGGCTTATTACTTGCTTCCTTGTAAGTAGAAGGGAAATAAGGGAATATACTAGGCTAAAGAAATAGTAAAATCTTTTAAAATCTGACGCTATGGGATTGTCGCTGAAATGCAGGAGTAAAACAAAAGACAGATGAAACGGATAATGAATTGCATTTGAGTAAAGTTTAAGTATTTTAAAATTTAAAGCAATTACAGAGAATTTCTATGAAATGGTTATATCTAAAAACAAAAACAAAACAAAAAAAGTATATGGTATAACTTGTATATTTTAACAAAATCTGCATGTTTTATGTACTAAGTATTTGTTTGTGTTATGATTTACCACTTATAAAAATGCTGTGTCGATATCTGGGACTATTTCCGTATAAACATCTTTAATATACGTCATTTTAATCAACATAATCAGAGGAATGTTTTATAAAATCCAAAATTTCGAAAATTTTACATTTGATGGGTATTTAGGGTGGGGGATTTTCTTGAAAATTTAAGAGTCACATTCTTGGAAGATACTAAACTTAAATACAAAGTTTGGTATTTTACGGACTTTTCGTTTTTTAGCTATGGCACCCAAACGTACACACGGACCTATTTCTATTTTTTTTTTTTGTGTAGTAGTCCACAAACCATACATTTTCAGGTGAAATCTCGGTATCGAATTTTTGGGGTGTTTTTCTACATTTTTTCATCCTTTTAAAAACTTTTTTATTCATTGGAATTTAGAATTTTGTGTATTTATTATTAAACTAAGTAGATCTATATGTTTACGTCAAGCTGATATAAAGGCTTTAATTGTTTATTCTTCTGTTCTGCCAACATGATATAAACAAATACGTTTTCCTAAGAAAGGGTCGTATATGCTACATAAACGCTGCGTTTTTGTCAGCGGAAAACAAAAGAAGTTTACAAGAAAGTAATCTAGGACCCAGCAAGAAGAAACACTAAGATAAACTTAATACGGTTTATAATTGAATTCCTTGTGCACCAAATGCCAACATGGTGAAAATAACTTCTGTACACGCCTCTTGCTCTTCTTGTTGCCCAGAAAAACCACTGGGCGCGCGCGAGTGTGTTTGTAGTTTCGTGGAGCGTGAAACTCATATTAAATGTCTGGGATGGCTTTTTTTTCTACCTCTATCGCTTTTTCTACAACGCCTTAAACCCGAGGCTAAAGGGAGATCATGTTACCCAAATCTCTTGCCTTCTGAAGCATAATATTGTTATTTGAAATGGAGGCCACAACAACAAAGTGACATTTTCAGCACTTCTTTAGAATGGGGCGGGATGATAGAAGTCCTCAGAGGCAGATACCGACTGCCAAGTTGAAAATCTTTTTGCATGAATACCTTTATTAAACCTTTTCTACCTATAGGGGTTTCGCTTTAAGAATAGGTTCTATGTAAACAAAGAGGCGTGTACAAAAACAGCTGTGTTCCATTCACATTACTTTCTCTACATCTCTAACTTCAGCTTATTCTTCTATCTACTTCATGATAATACAGAAAAACATTACCAGAAATGTTTTTTTTTAAGTAGAAGAGAAATAATGGAACATACTAGGCTAAAACGATAGTCAAATGTTTCAAAAGCTGGTTGCCATGTGCATGAAATCCGTTTCTTTGCATTACCAGGAGTTGACAAATATTGTATGTGAAAAGTTAAAGTTCTTATTTTAAAACAATAACAAGGGATAACTAACAATGGGCAACTCCACGAAAAAACTCTGATGTGTTCCAATCACATGATTTTCTCTACATAGCTGTAACACATTATTGTTAAAAAAAACTTATTCTATCTACTTCATGATAATAGAGAAAAACATTACCAGAAATGTTTTCTTTAAATAGAAGAGAAATAATAGAATACATTAGGCTAAAACGATAGTCAATTGTTCTAAAAGCTAGTTGTCATGTCGTTGAAACTCGTTTCTCTGCAGGACCAGTAGTTTACATCTTTCTGTGTGCAAAAAGTTAAAAGTATTTTAAATCTGAAACAAATAACAAGGAATATATCAGAAATGGTCAGTTCCACGATAAAAACGTTTATGATATAAATTGTGTGTTTTAACGTGATCTACATTTTTTGTGTAGTAAGTTTCTGTCTATCTCTTACGGTTTACTAGCTATGAAAAATCCAGCAAAATTTATCCACAAGAAAGAGGACTTCATAGGCTATTCCTAGAAAATTCAAGATATAAATTTTATTTGTCATGTAAATGTCTTTAATATACGGTATTTTAATAAAAACTGTCAGAGTTAATTTTGAGAAAATTCAAAATTTTTGAAATTTTTTCCATGTAAAGGATAGTTTAGTGTTGGGCAATTTTCCTCGATATCTTTGTGTCGCACCCTTGGAAGATACCTAACTTTAACGGGCTTTTCGTTTATGAGCTATGCTAACCACAGACACACACGGACATTTTTCTAAAAATACATTTTTTTGATGTAGGGGAGTCTCAAAACATATATTTCCGGTGAAATATCGGTATCGAATTTTTGGGCGCAATACAATGTCTTCTCTATACACTATATACATAGTACGTGTAGAGAATGTAAAATGTTCATCCATAATAAGGAGGTGTTTAGAAGCTATTCCCAGAATTTTCAAGATATACATTTGTTTTTCTTGTAAATCTATTTAATATACGGTATTTTAAACAAACCGTTACAGCCATTTTTGAGAAAATCAAAATTTTCGAAAATGTTTCCATGTAGAGGGTACTTCGGGACCAGGGATTTTCTTGAAAATCTTCGTGTCGCACTCTTGGATGCTACTCAACTTAAATACCAAGTTTATTATTTTACTTATTTTTCGTTTCTGAGTTATCGTGTTCACAGACACACGGATACATGTCATTTTATTGGTATTATATACCTTTAATTGAGGACATTTTAATCAAAATCTTCAGACCCAATTTTGGAAAAAAAAAATTGAAAAATTTTCCATGTAAAGAATAGTTGGAGGTAAGGGCATTTTCTTGAAAACCTTCGTGTTGCATCCTTTGAAGATACTGAACTTAAATATCTAGTTTGATATTCAATGCACTTTTCGTTTTTTGAGCCATGCTCCCACAGACAGACAGAGAGACAGACACACACGAAAATTTTCCTAAAAATGACCTTTTTGGATTCAGGGGTCCCAAAGCATGTAATTTCGGTGCAACCTCTGTATCTAATTTTGGGTGCAATACAATACCTTCTCTTTACACTATGTCCTAGAAAATTCAAGATATACATTTGTTTTTCGTGTAAATATCTTTAATACATGATGTTTTAATCAAAACTGTTACATCAATTTTTGAGAAAATAAAAAAAAATTGAAAAATGTTCGTAAATTTGGGTTGCAGGGATTTTCTTCAAAATCCTCATGTCGTATACTTGGTAAATACTGAGCTTAAATAGCAATTTTGGTATTTAATGAACTTTTCGTTTTTGAGCTATGCTGCATAGACACACACACACATAGGAAGATTTTTCTAAAAAATTCTTCTTTTTTGTATTCAGGGGGTCAAAAACATGTAGTTCCTGTGAAATCTCGGTAACGAATTTTTGGGTGCAATACAACATCCTCGTTATATACTATGTATATAGTGCGTTTAGAGAAAGTAAAAAGGAGTAACAGATGGGAGAGATTTCCATCAAGGAACTTTTTAGTACTAATCCATTGTTTTGATAGGTAAAATCGATGGCAGCAATATCTTAAAGAAAGAAGTAAAACAGATTCTTTCGGTGGCCTTGCAAACTGTTAACAAGCGTTGCCGCACACATGAACACTTGTAAATGCCACCTCATAAAGGAGAAGGTTACATACATACAGTGTCAGTGACAATGCCACTTGGCCGAGCTGCTGACGTCATCACTACATTAAAAAGTAAATGTTTAACTTGCGGTAAATGAGAAGCCAGGGCGGATTCTTTTCCGCATGTGGGTACAACGTCTGCAAGAAAATCCACAGGTGGCACACCTGAGGGCGTTGTTTCACCTTCACACCTTCAGTTGTTCAAATCAACAATAGTGCGTGACAGAAGCAGCGGCGAGAAATTGGCTGTCCTTAGAGGATGATGATTCACTCGAAAACAAGAGAATGTCAACGGTGACTCCTGTAATTATATGTACATCAAGGTTATGTACCTACCTCAATGAGAACGTTACATAAGAGAGAGGTTAAAGGACATATTTACACCACTATACGATGTTTTTAAGCTATATTTTTTATTTAATGTCGCCTGACAGTGTAGATCTTGTAACGAACAAACATTAACATTGTTACAACATTTCAAATATACCGCATTTTTGGACCATAAAACGCACTTTTTACTTTCGCTATGTATATAGTGTATAGAGAAGGTATTGCACTCCACCAAAAAATTCGATACCGAGATTTCACCGGAAATATATGTTTTAGGGTTTCCTGTATAAAAAAAAATGTACTTTCAGAAAAAGGTCCGTGTGTGTGTGTGTGTGTGTGTGTGTGTGTGTCTCCATGTGTCTGTGAACACGATAACTCAAAAACGAAAAGTCGGTAAAATACCAACCTTGGTATTTAAGTTTAGTATCTTCCAGGGATGCGACACGAAGATTTTGAGAAAAATCCCCCAACCCCAAACTACACTTTACATGGAACTTTTTTCGAAAATTTTGATTTTCTAAAAAATGGCTATAACGATTTTGATTAAAATATCGTATGTTAAAGATATTTACATGACAAATAAAATGTATGTTTTGAGTTTTCTGGGAATAGCCTCTGAAGACTACTTTATTCTCGGTCAATTTTACGGAATTTTGCATAACTGCTAAACCGTAAGAGATGGACAAAAACTTACCACACAACAAATGTAGAGCACCTTAAAACACACAATTTGTGTTATATACATTTTTTTCGTGGAGTTGATTGTTTTTGAGATATTCCTTTTTTTTTTTCAGCTATAAAGACATACTTTTCTCATACAGGACTTTGTGAACTCGTGTCCATACAAACAAAGGAACTTCAGTCGCAGAGCAACCAGCTTTTGACTATCACTTTAACCTATGGCAGCCCCTTATTTCGCTTCTACTAACAATGAAGTAGGTAATAAGACTATTTCTAATAGTTTTTGCTCCATTAGCTGAAGTAAATTGAATAATTTGTTGCAGTGCTATAGAGAAAGTCATGTGAATGGAACACCTCAGATTTTTTCGTTATAAAACACTTCAAAAATTTAACTACATCTTATAGTCCAAAGCTCACACGTTAAAACCAGCTAAACTTACCGGTAGTTTCAACAATACATGGATCTTAGCAAGGGAATGAGAACCTTGTGGACTGTATACTTGCTACCTAATTGAGGTTCAAGGTTCCACATAGCATAAAGCACCATTAGTTGAATATGAGCCATAATGACAGACGTATCTAATAGCAGTTTTGACCAATAACGGGTTAAAGAATGCGATAGTAAGGAAAATTTTCTCTCACAGCCCCTTTCTTTCATGTTCAGTTGCCAGTAGCAAATATACCGTTGTGAAAGCGACATTCAGTTGTCTGCTAAACAGAAGAGATTCTGACAGTGTTGCATTCAAATTAGAAGTTGTGCAATATGCAAAAGAGCACGGTAATAGGGCAACAGAAAGGCATTTTGGGCCCCCACCAACTGAGAAAATGATCCGCGAAAAGTGACAATTCAGATATGAGTGAAAGTGAAAATGAAGTCTCTTGGAAGTTTGTGCTTCAAAACAGAGTGAAATGTATGAGATACTTACATCAAGTAAGTAATAGAGAATAAAACCCTTATTATTTTTATTTCATAGTTCTCTTAACAAAATCATGACTGCGTCTTATGGTCCAAAAATGCGGTTTTAAAAGATTTACAATAAACTAGTTAATTTAAATAGTAATAACAATTTGGACGGTTCATCTAATGCTGCCTGAAGATGTGTGGGAAGTTGGTTCTTGATTCTATAGTTGGAGTAGCGACCACATTCGTAATTCTGCGCTTCACGGTCAGTCTTTTGTTTCAATGCCCACAAAGCAGATGATCCTGACTGGTAAGTAGACAATCGTTGTCAACGCGCGTCCAGGGTACTCCATCTACACCATGACCAAGTGAAGCACGTGTTGGTAATAGATGTCCAGATTTTAATAAAATTGAAGCTTCACTGTATGTAATGGCTTTTTTAACATAAAAAAAAAGACAATCATGTGTTAATTTAGTGTGGCCAGTTCTCAATCTGGTGGGTAACACTTGTTGATAACTTTATGGATTCTTGGAAATGATGTATGATGTATGTAGTTTGCTGTTTTGATTATTTTCACTGTTGTATCAGTTTTTTTCTTAATATACAGTATAGCATCTTCATGTGGAACAGTGAAGGGAGGTTAAATTAGTGGTTGTCTCGTTGCTTCCTTTGCTGCTTCATCTGTTTTTTTACTTTCTCTACACGTACTATGTACATAGTGTATAGAGAAGGCATTGTAATGCACCGAAAAATTCGATACCGAGATTTTACCGGAAATATATGTTTTGGGTTCCTCTAAATCTAAAAAAAGCATTTCTGTAAAAAGGTGTGTGTGTGGGGGGGGGCAGCATAGCTCAAAAACGAAAAGACCGTTAAATACCAAACTTGGTATTTAAGTTTGGTATCTTCCAAGGTTACGACACGAAGATTTTCAAGAAAATCACCCCACCCTCAACTACTACTTTCTTTAACCAGAATTATTCCCTACCCCCCACAGAGTCTGGAAGTATAAATGTGGGGGTGATTGCGTGTGTTTTAAGAAAATAAAATGATTAAAACCCAACGTAAAGAACCTACAGTCAACGAATTGTTTCTAGTGCAATGCCCCCGATATGATCTTAGATGTTAAAGGGGGCTATATAAATGAAACAGTTTAAAAAAATGTACAAAACTATGCAAAGAATTGGGAAGTGGACCCTTTGCACCAGGAATTTCGTGGACACAGGCGTTTCTAGAATTACAAAGCTTAGAGCGAAGTTAGATTTTAGATATCCTTCTACATTTTCAAATTTGAATGCTCGACTCGCACACACTTCAGAAAATGTCTAGATAAAATTATTAGCGTAATTTAGATGTCAAACTAAGAGGAATTTTGGTAGCGGTGTTGGCAACTCTGGGAAAATCAGTGTGCATTACATGAGTGTTACAGTACGTGTTGACTCATCGTGTCTCATTACAACATTGCTGACCTTACAGTAGGCGAGTTATAATAAATCCAATAAATATTGCCTATAAATGGAACGTCAACATAAATGCCCACTGTTTATATCATTACATGACGGATTGTACCATGCGCTCGACCCCTTAGTAGCCAACACTCGTTAGGCAACAACAGCACAAGCTATACCGCCATCAGCGGTTGCCTGAACTGAACGACTATGGATAGCCAGTAGCAACAGTAAAAGTAAACATATTAAATCTTAGAATTTCTGTATTGTGATAGGTCTAAATGTTTAGAGCGTTCTCGTATCTTAATATTACATAGAAAATGATAACTTCCAGTAGCATGGGCCTCATCGTCACGGAAGGACAAGTTGACGTGTATTATTTATTTATTTTAATGTAGCTTAATGTCCTTTAATCTGGTTGGTCATATCGGACGATGAATGAAATCGGTGAAATGATGATCAAATGATTTCGGGGTCTTTAGAGCTTAAAGCTACTCGACATTCGTCTTCTCAGGAACTCACCCTATCCGGGTAACTCACCCTAAGCGGATTCTTGAATGTGAGGCAGACACGCTACCCCCACACAATCGAGGCGGACTTATTTTCATTATTTTTACTTCAAACATAATATAATGAATAATTAGAAGTAATGGATGTTTATGCTCTTTACAAAACAATTTTTTCGCACCTCAAAATCCTCTACTTTTGGGGTGTCATCATTTAAGATACATATTAGGTTACATAACCGCTTTTTGTTCATTAGTTATAATAACAATAATAATAATGATAATAATAATCCTTATAATTAGCAACGCCGTGGTCGAGTGGTTAGACCGCTCGCCTCCCATCTAGGAGGACCGGGTTCAATTCCAAGCGCCCACATATGGGATTTGTGGTGGACGAAGCGGCATTTGGGCCTGTTTTCTCCAAGTCCTTCGGTTTTCCCCGCCACAAATTGCTACATCCTATCATCCATTTCGCTTGCGTTTCATATCATCCACTTCCTCACACTCATGCTTGGCTGCGGGCGAAGTCTCGGGAGGTGTCAGTCCTAAATATGGAGGGTGGGGGTAAGCCGACTACGAAAACTTACCATTATTATTGCTACTATTATTAATATTCATATTATTATGAATATTATTATTTATTATTTTAAATGTTATTGCATCACATTCATCCAAACTCGAATTTTAATGGAAAAACTAATTGCACTGTTATTAAATGCATAAATTAGTAAAGCACCTTTTACGTTATAATAAACATCCACAAACAAGGCTCATTGGCAGTTATAACTTCAAAATCCTTTTTTTTTTTTTTTTTTTTTTTTTTTTTTAAGCTTAATAGACGATGAATGAAATGGTGAAATGGTGCTCAAATGATCCCGGGGTCATGGAGCTTAAAGTTACTCGACTTTCGTCTTCTCAGTATAAGGAAAAACCCTGAGAAAAACCTTATCCGAGCAACTCACCCTAAGCGAGATTCGAACTCACAACCTTTTGATGAGAAGCAGACACGCTACCACCACGCTACCCAGCCGGGCTCAAAATCCTTGGAGACGTATTATCATATAAGCTGATGCAAATATATTATTGGGATTCATCGCCAGATTGACATATTTATAACGAGCATTGTGTAGCTTCCTTAATCTTCTTGGAAGTGTATTATTATTATTTTTTTTTACATATTTTATATTAAAGGAATTCCCGGGACATAAACTGTGCTTGACATTTACAGCCATTATTTTCCTAAGAAAACAAAATTCCATGCTGACGAGAGAGTCCGTCAAGCATAACTGGCGATTAACCATTTGTTCTTCATTTCGAGATAAAACAGGATTTCCCCGATTCTAATATCAATCGATCTTAGACGTTGATTACTTTCTCCGCTTTTTAATTGGTAGAGAAAAATCTGAGATTTCACCGAATTTACCCATATTGGGGAATCCTGGATAGATTAAAAAAAAACATTTTTACTTTCTCTATACGTACTATGTACTAAATACTATCTATGCAATAATATGTGGTACTACATTCCATCCAAAACTTCGATACCGAGATTTCACCCGAAATGTATGTTTTAGGGTCCCCTGCATAAAAAAAAAGCATTTTCAGATAAAGTTTCGTGTGTGTGTGTGTGTTTGTGTGTGTGTGTGTGTGTGTGTGTGAGTGTGAACACGACAACTCAAAGACGAAAAGTCGGTCTTCATTCTGAATGACCTTTGCATAACTGTTAAACTGAAAGAGATCGACTACTACTACACAAAAAATGTAGACGCCGTCAAAACACGCAATATGCTCTGTATTTTTGTTGTAGAACTAACCGTTTCCGAGATATTCATTGTTATTGGTTTCAATTTTAAAATACACATACTTTTCTCAAACAGAGAATCATCCATGTTTCTTTAATTCTACCTCTGACCATGCAAAAAACCAAATTTCAATGACTATCGCTTTAACATAGTGCATTTTTTTAATTCCCTCACTTATATGGAACTATTTAATAACACCATTCTTCTGCTATAGCTTACCATGGAGTAGCACGAAGAGTTTGTTGTAATAAGTTTCTTTTAGAACAGGTAGAGAAAGTCGTGTGAAACGAACACATCTGAGTTTTTCCTACGCACATTTCGTTAAGTAAACACAATGTATTATAATTCAGTAGTTGTTATAGAATAGCTATTTATCATACAAGAAGTAGAAACGATGTTTTATTTTGTGAGTGGAAAGCTTGCGAAACGAGGACGTAGGTCGAGTACAGTAATCCTACGAACAATATAAAACAATTTTAACACCTGTGCCATACACTATTTTTAAACAGTTCTTAACATTTATATACATATTATAATTATAAATAGATTGTTTTACCTATTTAAGGGAGTCCATGCTTAATGGTCTGCGATATTCAGTTGTTGCCTTGCTTAGCATCAGTGCTGACAACATGACTTACTCGTACAGAACGAAAATATTCTCTACAACGGAAGCAGTGTAGCAGTTGTAATTTTGTTTGTAGTTTTGCTCTCTCCGCTGCTTGCATAATTTCGTCTGGTCCATGATATTCAAAATATCCACCATTTTATGGATAGATACGAGCTTTCAGAGTCATAGCTACTTGAATGAGGCCATGGATACATAAATCAAAGTTTTTGTTGTTGTTTTTTTTTCCCCATTTGTATAGTCCCCTTTAACTTCCATGGTCATATCGGGGGCTTTGACTTGTGAAACAACTCTCGTATTACTGTAGGTTAGAACATTAGGTTAATCAATTTTATATCACTACACACATACACATTCACTCTCACATACATACCTCCAGACTCTTTGGGGGAGATGGAATAATTCTGATTAAAAAAAATCCCCGCCCCAGCCGGGAATGGAACCCGCAACCTTTCAGCTCACTGATCACTCGATCACGGAAACCAAAGTAGCTACATTGGAGTGTTATAATTTTATAACACCGAGTGCCAGAAATGTCTACTTTTAATGCCACTGAATCTGGTAAAAGACCTATTTTTATCATCGCCTGTCTAAAAACTAATTTTCGACGGATTTCAATACCGAAGTGATATAGCACATTAGCTTAACGAACAGCTGAAGGTCAAAGCAGCAATGTGATAATGCTTTTCCTGTTATTATTTATAATCTCTGGAAATTTTTACAGTTATTATTTCCCTTATTTCCATGAAAGCTGAGATGTATCTGCTAGGTCTTCATGGGTGGATGACTTTCATGAAAGAAATATCCCAGACTATGAATGACGTGCATGCAAAATCAACAACAAGATTAGAAAGGAAATTACCGAGCGATTTTGTGTGCGATTCGTATTCAGGAGGTCGTGAGTTCGATCCCCGTGCCCATACCCTATCTGACTCATTATATACCTCAAATTTTCCGGTCTGAAATTTCCTCATCCCTTAATTTCCTAATCTTTTTCAGGTTGAAGAACCAGGCAACGTGTTCGGCGGTTGCACCTGGATGGTGAATTGTGCATTGTAAAAGGCTATCCTGGTTCGTGTGTGTGTTTTTGGGTAGCAAAGCGCAAAAGTGAAAAATCCGTTTCATACCAAACTTGGCATTTAGGTTTAGTATCTTTCAAGGATGCAATATGAAGATTATCATAAGAAATACCACGAGCGCTTTCATCTTGTCTTAAATTATGAAAAATTGAGCTGTATTTGATAAGACAATTCAGCAAAATAGACTATTAATAATTTATAATATATAGGAAGGGACATTTTATCAAGTTATGATTATAATACATTAGCTCTCAATTGGTAGATGACGCATTCGACCATGTTTATTTACCGAATGTTTTGTTTTCTTTCTCCAATGCCTCCTGAATTATGATATGGCCGACCGTGACTGGATTGTCACCTTGTTACCAATAGCCAAGACAGGAGATTAAACAAACGAACAAGACAAGATTTCAAAGAAATGAACATCAGCTGCGATAAGATGTTTCGACAACATCGCTCCAGTCAGATGTCCACGATTGGTTGAAATTAGTGAAACGTTAGTTTAATACGAAATTAGAAAAGGAATCCACCAAAAATACCAATAATTTTGATCATTTTTGTTTCCAAATGGCAGCACCATGTAATACCACCACTCTCACTGCATAATAATGAAAGAATAAGCCAGACTTTATCTTAAGTAATACCACGAGTGCTTTCTCTTGTCGATAATTCACAACCGGAGCGAAGCGACGGGAATCAATAATTGTCCTATGATGAAAACACGAGTTGTATTTGATAAGACAATGTATAATGTATAATATGTATAATATACAGAAAGAGAGATTTTATCAGGTTATGATTGTAATACATTAATTCTCAAATGGTAGATGTTTATTTACCGGATGTTTTTTTTTTCTTTCTTTACTGCCTCCTGAATTATGATAAGGCTCACCGTCCCTACAACCAATGTACGAATATCGATAGCAACAATAGAAATAGGGAGAAATTATTTTATTTCAGCTTTTAATAACTAATACATAACATGGAAACAAACGTTATTTCATTTCAAGTTATTGCACTCATCTCATACTAAAGAAACACAAATAATGATTATTTTCACTCTTTTTTTTAACCAAATACATTATGAACTGGATAAAGCTTTAAATAAGCATCGTAACTGAATTAATTGAAAGAATAATTGTTGAACTGACAGTTATTAAAAGTGAAGGCTGCCTCACTGGAGATTAAACAAACGAGCATCAGGTGCGACAAGATTTCAAATAAATGAATATCAGCTGCAATAAGCTGTTTCGACAATATTCTTCCAGCCAGATAGCCGCGATTGGTTGAAATTGCCTAATCTCTGACATTATATTGACACTTTAATAGTGGAGCTGAATTGTCATTGAAATTCCTTTTTTGAATTACCAGGAGCAAAATTAAAGAAATACGGACGTCGTCCTTTTTGAGAAGTATGAGCATTTTAAAACTGAAACCAATAACAAGAAATATCTCAAAAATGGCCAACTCCACGAAAAAAGTATATAACATAAATTGTGTGTATTAACGAGATCTACATTTTTTGTGTGGTAACGTTTTGCCTATCTCTTACGCTTTACCAGTTATGCAAAAATCAACCAGAATAAAGACGTCTTCAGAAACTATTCCCAGAAAATTCAAGATATAATCTTATTTATCTTGCAAATATCTTTAATATACAATATTTTAATAAAAATTGTTACAGCCATTTTTGAGAAAATCCAAATTTTCAAAAATGTTTTAATCTAAAGGTTATTTGAGGATGGGAAAATCTTCGTGTGGCATCCTTGGAAGAAACTGAAGTTAGGAACCAAAAGGACTTTTCGTTTTTGAGCTATGCTGCCTAAAGACACACACAGACACAGCCAGACAAACATGGACCTTTTTCTTGCAATGCTCTTTTTACTTTATATGCACTATGTACATAGTGTATGGAGAAGGTATTGTATTCTACTCTAAAATTCGATACCGATATTTCACCGGAAATACATGTTTTGGGTCCCCCTGAATCCAAAAAAAGCATTTTCAGAAAAAGGTCCGTGCGCGCGTGTGTGTGTGTGTGTGTCAGTGGACAGCATAGCTAAAAAAACCGTTAAATACCAAACTTAGTATTTAAGTTTGGTATCTTCCAAGGATACGACACGAAGATTCTGAAGAGAATTCCCACCCCCAACTAGCTTTTACATGGTACTTTTTTCGAAAATTTTGATTTTCTCAAAAATGGCTCTAACGATTTTGATTAAAATATCGTATATTAAAGATATTTACCCCACAAATAAAATGTATATTTTGAATTTTCTGAGAATATCCTCTAAAGACCTCTTTATTTTGGATGATTTTGATTGAATTTTACATAACTGGTAATCCGTAAGAGATACACAAAAACTTTCTACACAAAAACTTACTACACAAAAAATGTAGATCACGATAAAACACACAATATATGTCATTGGGTTTGAGATATTCCTTATTTTTGGTTTCAGCTTTAAAAAGCTTATTCTTTTCTCATACATGAATTTGTCAACTCCTGTCCATACAAAGGGAGTTCAGTCACATAGCAACCAGCTTTTGATTATCACTTTAACCAATGGTACTCCCTTATTTCGCTCCTACTAACAAGGAAGCGAGTAATAAGACTATTTCTCCTATTTTTTCTCAATTAGCATAAATTTATCATGAAGTAAATAATTTGTTACAGAGATGTAGAGAAAGTCATGTGAATGGAACACATCAGATTTTTTTGGATAAGGCTTCTCAAAATATATATTTCCGGTGAAATCTCGGTATCGTATTTTTGGGTGCAATACAATACCTTCTCTATACGCTAAGCACATAGTACATGCCCAGCAAAACTTAATGGTTAATCACCCTAACCTATTGCATTAATATTCCACCAACCTCACTGCAGGAGAAAGAACAATTGAAACCAGAACTCGAGACAAGAATTTTACACAGAGCATTAAAATGGAAACCCAGCTTTTGTTGCATACAGTCCAGCATATCGCCAAACTGTACCGAATGCAGCTCACCCGTGTTGCCCTTCTGAACTTCGAGAGTGTTGTGAACGTCACTTTACGGTCTTATCGCAACCCCAAACATGCAATGTTGCCCGTCCGCATCCTAGAAACATTTTTTATCCTCCCAGTCAATAAAAACCAGGGAATGAAGATATCAAAAGAGAGACGGCCGCTTTTTTAAAACGCGTTATGTGACCGAATCCGTTATGCACTAATAAATCATTCTAAAATTGTTTCTTTTAATGGATTTTTGCTGTCAAATATTTAATTAACACTGTGCGGGTTCTTTTGATTTGTTTAATATATCACCAATATCAATTACTTGGATTATAATAGCCTTTATTTCCCCGCCCCCTTTAACAGCCTCGTGAAGCATTTTTAAAATCAACCTTATTGCCTTGTGCTTTCTAATTCATACTGCTAACTTTATTTTACGTACTATGGATGTTGAATAAGTCCTTAGAAAATCCAAGAAATTACACTATTTAGTAACCGTCATCTCTTACTAGATGGCAGTTAAAGTTTCAGCTATATCTATCACGTGGTTTCGATGCCATAGGCGATTAAATCAATAATCTTGTGCTTCTTTAGAAAGATGGAGAAAACGAGTTTCATGTTGTGATTAAGCTTTTGTATTTAAGAAGCGAAAGATATAAAAGCCGATTTGGATGAAGTTTATGCCACATCTGCTCCTGCGTTTGCAACAATTTACAATTGGATAAATGAGTTTAAACGTGGCCGTTCCAGACGTCCAGTAGAAGTGAGTTCCTCCGAAGTGATTGACAAAATCCAGGACGTGGTTTTGTGTGATCGACGAATCAAAGTTCGCGAAATAAAGGCCACAGGCATATGATAAGGTACAGTATTCTCAATTTTGCACCAAAAATTAGGTCTGATATAGTTTGCTCTCAATGGAGAATAAAGGCAATCACATGAATGACTCAGAAGCTGGTTTGGCACTTTCCCATCCCAATCCTGACGAGCTTCTGCGTCGATACATAGCTGAGGATGGAACATGGTAAACTCCAGAAACAAACGTAACGTTGAAACAATGGGTTTTTAAAGGTGAGCCTGCTCCGAATAAAGCAAAGGTGGTGAAATCTGCAGACAAGGTGATGGCCTCGGTTTTTTGGGGTGCACCCCGAATCATCAATTTTGTTTACTTGCAGAAAGGAAGAACGATAAATACAGAGTATTGTGCATAGTTATAGCACCGCTTGAACGGAGAAGTCAAGAATAAACGCCCTGCTCTGGCAAAGAAAAACATTCTCTTCCATCAAGACAATGCAAGGGCGCACACTTGTGCAGTTTCGATGGCGAAAATTGCAAAATTAAGGTTCGCCGTATTCACCAGATATGACCCCCCAGTGATTTTAAATGGCTCGGCAGTAAACGATTCACGTCTAACGAAGATATCATCTCCCTCATACCTATTTTGGGGACCTTCCGAAATCTAACTTTTTAGAACGCTTAAAACAGTTTGAGAAACGTTGGAAATAGTGTATCGAGCTAAAAGGAAATTATAATATAATATAATAAATAAAATAAAAAAGTCTGATGTGTTCCATTCACATGACTTTCTCTACACCTCTGCAACAAATTATTGTTAAAAAGTTTATCTTCCATTTACTTCATGCTAATCGAGAAACAATTAGCAGAAACGGTCTTATTACTTGCTTCCTTATAAGTAGAAACCAAATAAGGGAGTATCACAGGTTAAAGTGATAGTCAAAAGCTGATTGCTATGTGACTGAAGTTCCTTTGTTTATATGGACAGGAGTTGACAAATTCCTGTATGAGAAGTTTTTCAAAGATCAAACAAAAAACAAGGAATATCTTAAAAATAATTAACTCCACGAAAAATAATTATATAGCATTAATTGTGTGTTTTAATGTGGTAAGTTTTTGTCCATCTCTTACAGTTTAGCAGTTGTGCAAAATTCCGTAAAATTCATGCAGAATAAAGTAGTCTTCAGATGCTATTCCCAAAAAATTCAAGATATACATTTTATTTGTAGGGGTAATTTTTTGTTAATATACGATATTTTAATCAAAATCGTTAGAGCCATTTTTGAGATAATCAAAATTTTCGAAAAAACTTCCATGTAAACGGTAGGTTGGAGTGGGGAGATTTTTCTCAAAATCATCGTGTGGCATCCCTGGAAGATAAACTTAAATACCAAGTTTGGTATTTTACCGTCTTTTTGTTTTTGAGTTATCGTGTTCACAGACACACTGACACACATATAATAAAGGAACCTTTTTCTGAAAATACTTTTTTTGGCTACAGGAGATCTTAAAAAATATATTTTCTTTGAAATTTCGGTATCGAATTTTTGGGTGGGGTGCAATATCTTCTCTATACTCTATGTACATAGACAGTGTAGAGAAAGTAAAAATGCATCTACCAAAAATATTTTTTTTTTTACAATCCATTTCTAAGGACTTATTGAACGCCCTCTGGTAAGGTATTTTATTGGAATTTGTACCAATAGTTGTAAACTTCTGCCAAATATAAAATTCTAGCTTGGATGGTTATTTAAGTAACACTTTTTAGTGAATAAATTCATTATTCTAATACAAAAAGGCCACGTGATACATTTATTAAAATATTACAATAAAATGGTCCAGTTTTTCTGCAAATAAGTGACAAACAGATCTGTAATATCATATTTTTACTTTCCTTACACGTACTATGTACCTAGTGTATAGAAGAAGTTACTGTATTGCACCCAAAATTCGGTACCTAGATTTCACCATAAATAACGTTTTGAGACCCCCTGAAACCAGAAAAGTGTTTTTTAGAAACATGTTCGTGTGTGTGTGTGTTTTTTTTTTTTCTGTGAACAGCATAGCTCAAAAATGAAAAGTCGGTTAATACCAAACTTATGAAATTAAAAGTAAAATTTAAAAGTATCGAAACGTTATCATAAAGTATTAGACATAGTTCGATACCACCGAGTAATGAGAGTGTCAAGGTATCGACATATGGAGGTTCCATCTCTAGTTAGAAGTGATCAAAAAGGGAAAAAATCTAAAGTGTTCCGTTCACATGACTTTCTCTAGCATTTCCGCCAGCAAACCTTTTATTCAGAAGATTAATCTTTTTTCTACGTCATGCTAATCAAGATAAACATAAGCAGAATTAGTCTTATTACTAGCTTCCTTGTAAGTGGAAGGAAAGTAAGGGAGGGCACAGGCTAAAGGGATAATCAAGTATTTTAAAAGCCGGTTGATATGTATAAAAACAATTGAAATTCCATTCTGTTTGCTTGCCAGGAGTAAACAAACGAGAAACGAGAAGAAAGATGTCTTACCGTTTGAGAAAAATTTGTGACCTAAATTTGAGGCAAATAATCCGGAATATCTCGAAAACGTTAAATCGAAAAAGAAATGCAGACACGAATTGTCTGTTTAATGAGATCTACGTGTTTTGTATAGTAAGTTTTTGTCTATTCCTTACGGTTTACCAGTTGTGCAAAATCCAGCAAAATTTACCCAGAATAAAGAGATCTTCGGAGGCTACTCCCAGAATATTTAAGATATACACTTTATTTGTCATATACATATCTTTAGTGATTTTGATTAAAATGCCGTATATTAGAGCCATTTTGAGAAAATCAAAATTATCGAATTTTTTTCCATGTGTAGGGGTATTTTGGGGTGGGGGAATTTTTCTCAAAATCTATGTGTTACATCCTTGGAAGATACTTAACTTGGTGTTAAGTGTGGTGTTTTACAGACTCTTCGCTTTTGAGTTAACGTATTCGCACTCACACGAACTTTTTCTAAAAATACGGTATTGTTGACACATATATTTCCGGTGAAACCTCGGTATCGAATTTTTAGGTGCAATACAATACCTTCTCTATACACTATGTACATAGTGCGTGTGGAGAAAGTAATATGTTATTGTTTTTTGTTTGTTTTGTTTTTTATATAGGGGACCCTAACACGTATATTTCCGGTGAAATCTCGGTATCGAATTTTTGGGTGCAACACAATACCTTCTCTATACACTATGTACACAGTACGAAAGAATACATTGCATTTGTTGATGCTCATTTGTCTCCCTACACAATGAAATACCTCATAAACTGTACACCGGTTACGTTTTCACGATTTCTCTGTTATCTTGTAAGGATATTAATAATCACATTCCATCATGAAGGGAGTCGTGCTTGTGTTTCATTAAGGTACTCTCCCCAGTTTCCGTTGCTCTATATTTAGCTAAAATGAAGTTTATTTAAGAGGTTTAGTAACTAGCTATCATTAATAACGTAGACAGACAAGCTGGCGGAGCGTAACAAATCCTCACGAGTAGAAAATAGAGAACATATTAACGAACAGATTCAGAGGAAGTGAAGTTCCCGTTTCCTTTCGCGTGTTAGATTCCTAAACTTTGTGCTTCCTACAGTGTGAAGAAGTATTAGGGCGAGAAGAGGCAAAATGCTTATTACACACAAACTGACTTGTAAGTGAAGCTTTTTAAACGATTTAATTCATTTCCTTTACGAGAGGTCTCAAGTTCGCATGTCGGTTACGATGAGTTCTCCAGATAAGGTTTTTCCTTTTACTTTCTCTACACGTACTATATACATGGTATATAGAGAAGGTATTGTAATGCATCCAAAAATTAGATACACAGAATTCACCGGAAATATATGTTTTGAGACCGCCTGAATCCTAAGAAAGCTTTTTACAAAAATGTTAATGTGTCTGTCTGTGTTTCTGTCAGTATGAGTGTGTATGTATGTATGGTTGTATGTATGTGTGTGTGCGTCTGTGTCTGTATGTATATATGTATGTATGGTTGTATGTATGTATGTGTGTGTGTCTGTGTCTGTGTGTCTGTGTGTGTATGTGTGTGTGTCTGTGTCTGTGTCTGTGAGTATGTGTGTATGTGTGTCTGTGTCTGTATGTATGTGTGTGTCTGTCTGTGTCTGTATGTATGTGTGTATGTATGTGTATGTGTGTATGTGTGTCTGTGTCTATGTCTGTATGTATGTGCGTGTGCGTCTGTGTTTGTGTGTATGTGTGTCTGTGTATCTGTATGTATGTGTGTGTGTCTGTGTGTATGTGTATGTGTCTGTGTGTCTGTGTGTGTCTGTGTGTATGTGTGTGTCTGTGTGTATGTGTGTGTCTGTGTGTGTGTGTGTCTGTGTGTGTGTCTGTGTATGTGTGTCTGTGTGTATGTGTGTGTCTCTGTGTGTGTGTCTGTGTGTATGTGTGTAAGTATGTATGTTTGTATTTGTGTGTGTCTGTGGGCAGAATAGCTCAAAAACGAAAAGTCATTAAATACTAAACTTGATATTTAAGTTCAGTGTCTTCCAAAGATACGACACAAAGATTTGCAAAAGGAAAAAAATCCCCACCCTCCAACTACTCTTTACATGACAAAATTTTTTAAAATGTTGTTTTTCTAATAAATAACTAATGATTTTGAATAAAATACCGTATATTAAAACTGCTTACATTGCAAATAAAATGTACATCCTGAATTTTCTGGGAATAGTCTGAGAAGACCTCTTTATTCTGGATGAATTTTGATGGACTGTGTATAAATATTAAACGGTAAGAGGTAGACAAATACTTACTGCACAGAAAGTGTTAAAATACACAAATTATGTCATATATTTTTTTTCCTGGAGTTGACCGTTTTTGAGATATTCCTTGTTATTGGTTTCAGTTGTAAAGTAGGTACTTATATTTTTCTCAGACAGGAACTGTCAATTTTTTTGTTCTACTCCTGGCCAAGCAAAGAAGCTATCGGTTTAGCCTACTCAATTCCCTTAGTTCCCTTCCTTATAAGGAACTAAGTAATAAGAATGTTCTGCTAATGTTTATCATTGTGCAGAAAGAAGAATACCTTTTGTAAGCATTTGAAAAGAATCTAGAGAAGTTCATTGAGTGTAACTTACCAGATGTTGACTTTCTCTAAACTCTAGGTACTGTGTACATAGTGTAGAGAGAAGGTATTGTATTGCACCCATAAAATCGATTCCGAGATTTCACCGAAAATAAAATATATTCAGAACCACCTATTCAAAAAAAAAAAAAAAAAAAAAAATAGAAAAAAGTGTGTGTGTTTGTGTGTAACTGTGTGTGCAGCATAGCTCAAAAACGAAAACTCTGTTAAATACCAAAGTTGGCATTTCAGTTCAGCATCTTCCAAGAATGCGACACGAAGATTTCCTCCCACAAACTACCCTTCCTATGGAATATTTTTCGAACATATTGATTTTCTCAATAATTGCTTTAACGCTTTTGATTAAAATAGCGTATATTAAATATATTTATATGACTAATAAATTGTTTATCCTGAGTTCTCTGGGAATAGCCCCTGAAGACATCTTTATTCGGAATAAATTTAGCGGAATTTTGCATAACTAGTAAACCGTCTGAGATAGTTAAAAATTACTTGACAAAGCTTGTAAAAACACCAGTTTATGTTATATACATTTTCTTCATTATTAAACTTTTCTCATACGGGAACTTGTCAATACCTGGCCATGCAAAGAAACGGATTTCAATCCCATAGCAACCAGATTTTAAAACATTTGACTGTCAGTTTAGTCTAGTGTATTCCCTTATTTCCCACCTACTTATAAGGAACTAAGTAATAAGACCGTCTCTGCTAATGTTTATTTCCATTATCATGAAATAGAGGAATTAGCTTTTTAACAATAACTTGTTTTAAAGATGCAGAGAAAGTTATGTGGATGGAATACATCAGCCTTTTTTCTTCCAAGGTATTTTCTTATCCTGAGAAAAGGAATGGCGAGTAACTCTAAGCTCAAGGAGTCACGGGTTTATTTCTTTCATCGTTCGATGTGACCTACCATGTTAAAGGACGTTAAATTTCCGCCCTCCAAAACAAGAAGATAATCATGAGAAAAAAATCTGATGTGTTCCATTCGCACCACTTTCTCTACATCTCTCCAAAAACATATTGTTAACAAGCTTATGCTTCTATTTACTTCATGCTAATCGAGAAAAACTAGCAGAAATAGCCTTATTACTTGCTTCCTTGTAAGTAACAGTAAATAAAAGAGTACCATAGGTTAAAGTGATAGTCAAAAGCTGGTTGCTATGTGACTGAAGTTCCTTTGTTTGTATGGACAGGAGTTGACAAATTCCTTTATGAGAAAAGTATGAGTTTTTCAAAGCTGAAACCAAAAGCAACGAGTATCACAAAAGCGATCAATCCCACAAAAAATGTATATGAAGTAAATTGTGTGTTTTATCCTGATCCACATTTTTTGTAAGTTTTTAATCCATTTCTTACGGCTTAACAGTTATGCAAAAGTCGGTAAAATACATACAGAATAAAGAGGTCTTCAGAGGCTATTTCCAGAAAGTTCAAGATACACAGTTCATTTATATATTGTATCTTTAGTATACGAAAATCGTTAAGCCATTTTTGTAGAGGATAGTTTGAGGAGGGGGATTTTTTTGAAAATCTTCGTGTCGCATCCTTGGGAGATACTAAACTTAAATACCAAATTTGGTATTTACTAACTTTTTTGTTTTGGAGCTATGCTGCCCACAGATGCATTTACACACACATATAGACAGACTTACCTTTATCTAAATGTTATTTTTATATTCTTAAAACATGTATTTTCGGTGAAATTTCGATATCCAATTTTGGGTGCAATATAATACTTTCTGTATACACTACGTACATAGTACGTGTACAGATAGTAAAAAGCATCTGATGTGTTCCATTCACATGACTTTCTCTATATCTCTGTAAAAATTATTGTTAATAAGCTTATTCTTTTATTTATGTCATGCTAATCGAGAAAAGTTAGTAGAAAAAGTCTTATTTCTTGCTTTATTGTAAGTAGAAGCGAAATAAGGGAGTACCATAGGTTAAAGTGAAAGCCAAAAGCTGGTTGCTATGTGACTGAAGTTCGTTTGTTTGTATGAACAAGAGTTGGCAAATTCCTGTATGAGAAAAGTATGTTTTTCAAAGCTCAACCCAAAAACAAGGAATATCTCAAAAACGATCAACTCTATTAAAAAAATGTGTATAACCTAAATTGTGTGTTTTAACGTGCTCTACATTTTTTTGTGTGTTAAGTTTTGTCTGTCTCTTACGGTTTAGTAGTTATGCAAAATTCATCCACAATAAAGTAGTCTTCAGAGGCTATTCCCAGAAAATTAAAGATATACATATTATTTGCCAGGTAAATGTCTTTAATATACGATATTTTAATCAAAATCGTTAGATCCATTTTTGAGAAAATCAAAAATTTCGAAAAAAGTTCCATGTAAAGGGTAGTTGGGGGTCGGGGGATTTTCTTGAAAATCTTCGTGTCGCATCTTTGGAATATACCAAACTTAAATACCAAGTTTGGTATTTAACGGTCTTTTCGTTTTTAAGCTATGCTGTCCACACACACACACACACACACACACACACACACACGGACCTCTTTCAAAGAAATGTCTTTTTTTGGATTCAGGGGGACCCAAAACATATACTTCCGGTGAAATCTCGGTATCGATTTTTGAGTGCATTAGAGTACCTTCTCTATACACTATGTACATAGCCGTGTAGAGAAAGTAAAAAGAGCAGAGCTACTGTGCAGCTTGAAACACCTGCCTTCGTGAGTGTTATGGATTACAGTCCTTGGATGTCTAAACAAAGCATGTTTTGATAAATAGGCTTAGTGGTTATTGTATTAAATATTTGGACTCGGTATCATAGTTTTGAATCCTGACTGTAATACAAAACGAATGCAGAAACAATGAATTATAACATCTGGCTGCGTAAAATTTAGCATATATTAAATACTGTGTTTGGGAGTTAATTAAATTCCGGTAAACGCCCATACGTTCATTAGGCTTCATTATTTTCTCTTGCTGACTTAATTATTGCTGTGCCGGCTTACCTCTAAGTATTTCTGAATTGCCAAGATTTAATTTGCAACCATGAAAGGAGCTCTGTTTCGGCCGACACCTTGAAATCAAGATTCAAAAACAAACAGTAGAAGTTAATACATAAACACTACATCGACAGAGGCAATGTGACGTAAATGTGACACACTTTGTTGGACAATGCCTTTGTGACGTAGACAACGACGCTTTAAAGAATCATTAACATATACCTTAATAAACGTAGTATTCATAGCCATCTGCTACAGAGCGATTCATGTAGAACTGACATATTTCTTTCTTTAATTATTCCGTTTAAAATTCATTCAATGACCCAATTTTAGCACCAAATTAACCAGAATGTTCTGGAGTTTCCATTCCTTGTCACTAGATGTGCAAATGTTTATGGTTTATTACTAATTGCATTGTTGGCACCTGTTTCGACATTTTGCTCTTGTAGTCGAGTCATGGATATTTTCAGCAATATGGTGCTACATGCCAAACATCAAATAAATCCATGGATCTAATTGCAAGATTCTTTGACAACCGGATAATTTTCAGGAACCTGTGGCCACGAGATCTCCGGATTTGACATTGCCAGAATTCTTTCTATGGTGTTACTTAAAAGACAGGGTTTACGCAACACGTCCCCAGACATTAGATGATCTGAAGCACAACATCACAAAGGAGATTCAATCTATTGACAACAGAGTCCTCCAACGAGTGGCCAATAACATGGAACGAAGTGTTGAGTTGTGACTTATGCAGGATGGAGGACATTTTCAACATTTGCTATAGAGGTAAATAATCTCCCAAAATTCCTCTACAATTTAGGTAAATAAGTTGTCGCTAGTATAACACGTTTTGAAACAATTAAAGAAAGAAATGTGTCAGCTCTATATAAATCACCCTGTATATGACTGTATACTTCAAGCACTTACGAAAAGAAGCTTGACCTACAAGTATTATAAAAATCTGATAGCTTTCTCTAGCTATTCCATGTACAAACTATTCTTATAAAACATTATGCTTTTACCTACATCATGCTAATCGAGATATGCATTAACAGAATTCGTCTAATTACTTGCTCCATTGTAAGTAGAAGAGGATTAAGAAATGCACTATGCTAAAGCGATAGTCCATGTTTTTAAAGCTGGTCGCTGTGTGAAACAACTGAGGTTCGATTCGCTTTGCATGGTCCCGTTTCTAAAAATAAAGGTAGTACAAAACAAGGAATATCTCAAAGACGGTTAACTCTACAAGAAAAGCGTATATGATACAGATTGGGAGTTTTAACGTGATCTACATTTTTTGTGTAGTATGTTCTTATCTACCTCTTACGGTTTACCAGTTACGCAAAATTTATTCAGAATAAAGATCTCTTTAGAGGCTATTCCCAGAAAATTCAAGATATACATTTTATTTGCCTTATAAATATCTTTAATATACGGTATTTTAATCAAAACCGATACAGCTGTTTTTGAGAACATAAACATTTTAGAATTTTTTTCCATTTAAACGGTAGTTTGGGGTGGGAGATTTTTTTGAAAATCTTCATGTCGCATCCCTGGAAGCTACTTAACTTAAATACCAGTTTGGTATTTTACCGACTTTTCGTTTTTGAGTTATCGCGTTCACAGACACAAGGTCACAACTTTTTCTAAATATGATTTTCTTTTTAATACAGAGGAGTCTATTTATGGTGAAATCTCGGTATCAATTTTTCGGGTGGAATGCAATAACTTCTCTATAAACTATGTACACAGTGCGTGTAGACAAATAAAAAAAACTGATGTGTACCATTCACATGACTTTCTCTATATCCCTGCAACAAATTATTCTTAAAAAGCTTATACTTCTATTAACTTCATGCTAATCAGTAAAACATTAGCAGAAATAGCCATATTACTTGCTTCCTTGTAAGTAGAGGTGAAATAAGGGAGTACCATAGGTTAAAGTGATAATCAAAAAGCTGGTTGCTATGTCACTGAAGTTCCTTTATTTGTATGGACAGCAGTTGACAAATTCCTGTATGAGAAATGTATAAGTTTTCCATAGCAGAAACCAAAAATAAGGAATGTCACAAAAACGACGAACTCCACGAAAAAAAAGTATATAACATAAATTGTGTGTTTTAACGTGCTCTACATTTTTTGTGCAGTAAGTTTTTGTCCATCTCTTACGGTTTAGCAGTTATTCAAAATTTAGTAAAATTCATCCAGAATAAAGTAGTCTTCAGAGGCTATTCCTAGAAAATTCAACATATACATTTTATTTGTCAGGTAAATATCTTTAATATACGAAATTTTAAAAAAAATCGTTATAGCCATTTTTGGAAAAATTAAAATTTTCGAAAAAAGTTCCATGTAAAGGGTAGTTGGGGGTGGGGGGATTTTTCACAAAATCTTCGTGTCGCATCCCTGAAAGATACTAAACTTAAATACCAAGTTTGGTATTTTACCTACTTTTAGTTTTTGAGTTATTGTGTTCTCAGACACACGGACACACACACACACACACACACACACACGGACCTTTTTCCGAAAATGCCTTTTTTTAGATAAAGGGGACACTAAAACATATTTCCGGTGAAATCTCGGTATCAAATTTTTTGGTGGAGTGCAATACATTTTCTATACACTATGTATATAGTGCCTATAAAGAAAGTAATAAAATGGCAGACACTACATATGTTCAGTGGCTACTGCCAAATCGCTCATTTCCTGTTAAGAATCACATGAAATGCTCCACAGTTCAAAACATAATTATTATAAAAATAAAAACAAAAGACTGGAAATATATAAAAGCTTAGCAGAAGCCAATATGAAGAGTATGAAGGAATGCGAATACTGATGTGAGAAAAAAAACTTAAATGCATTGGGAAGCCAAAATTTAGAAGAATAAAATATAACTTATTATGAGAGCAATTAATTACCATTTCTGCTTCTGGCTTTATTATTCATACTAATAAATGTAGTATTAACTAACTTCCTTTAAGAATTGGACTTTTTGAGGTTAAGTTTATGTTAGGTTATACGAAAATGTTGGAGATGAGTGTAATGGAAGCTTAACGTAAATTTAATTATAAATATTCTCAATAATGGCAGCTAATATTCTAAACAAAACAAAATAGGAACATTATTACAACTTATGGTGTTAACTGTTGGATGTGCTTTTTAACCCTTTCCAGCCCAATGGTGCCATATAGCATCATTGTGTTTGTTGTTCGAGAAGGGTTAAGGCTAACATTCAATAAATATCTACGTCCATTGTGTCTATTTTATTTAAAAAATATTTATATCGACACGGCCTATAGCATGTAAAAGTGAAAATTAAATTCCTTCTAAAATACCTTTTTACTTTCTCTATACTCACTATGTACATAGTGAATAGAGAATGTATTGCACTCTACCAAAAAATTCGATACCGAGATTTCACCGGAAATATATGTTTTAGGGTCCCCTGTATCCAAAAAAAGTATTTTCAGAAAAAGGTCCGTGTGTGTGTGTGTCTGTCTGTCTGTGAACACGATAACTCAAAAACGAATAGTCGGTAAAATACCAAACTGGGTATTTAAGTTTAGTAACTTCCAGAGATGCGACACGAAGATTTTGAGAAAAATCCTCCCACCCCAAACTACCCTTTACATGGAACTTTTTTCGAAAATTTCGATTTTCTCAAAAATGGCTCTAACGATTTTGATTAAAATTTCGTACATTAAATTTATTTACCTGACAAATAAAATGTATATTTTGAATTTTCTGGGAATATCCTCTGAAGACTACTTTATTCTGGATGAATTTTTCATAATTACTAAACCGTAAGAGATGGACAAAAACTTCACGCACAAAAAATGTAGAGCACATTAGAACACAATTTATGTTATATACATTTTTTTCGTGCAGTTGATCGTTTTTGAGATATTCCTTTATCTTGGTTTCAGCTTTGAAAAACTTATACTTTTCTCATACAGGAATTTGTCAACTCCTGTTCATACAAACAAAGGAACATCAGTCACATAGCAACCAGCTTTTGGCTTTCACTTTAACCTATGGTACTCACTTAATTCGGTTCTACTTACAATAAAGCAAGAAATAAGACTATTTCTGCTATTTTTTTCTGATGAGCATACAGTAAATAGAAGTATAAGCTTTTTAAGAATAATTTGTTGCAGGGATATAGAGAAAGTCATGTGAATGGTACACATCAGATTTTTACTTTCTCTATACTCACTATGTACATAGTGTATAGAGAATGTATTGCACTCCACCAAAAAACTCGATACTGAGATTTCACCGGAAATATATGTTTTAGGGTCCCCTGTATCCAAAAAAAAGTATTTTCAGAAAAAGGTCCGTGTGTGTGTGTCCGTGTGTCAGTGTGTCCGTGTGCCTATGAACACGATAACTCAAAAACGAAAAGTCCGTAAAATACCAAACTTGGTGTTTAAGTTTAGTATCTTCCAGAGATGCGACACGAAGATTTTGAGAAAAATCCCCCCACCCCAAACTACCCTTTACATGGAAATTTTTTCGAAAAGTTTTATTTTCTAAAAAATGGCTCTAACGATTTTGATTAAAATTAAAGTTATTTACCTGACAAATAAAATGTATATTTTGAATTTTCTGGGAATAGCCTCTAAAGACTACTTTATTCTGGATGAATTTTTCATAACCACTAAACCGCAATAGATGGACAAAAACTTAACCCACAAAAAATGTAGAGCACGTTAAAACACACATTTTATGTTATATACATTTTTTTCTTGAAGTTGATCGTTTTTGAGATATTCCTTTTTCTTGGTTTCATATTTGAAAAACATATCTTTCTCATACAGGAATTTGTCAACTCCTGTTAATATAAACAAAGGAACATCAGTCACATAACACCAGCTTTTGGCTTTCACTTTAACCTATGGTACTCCCTTATTTCGCTTCTACTTACAATAAAGCAAGAAATAAGGCTAGTTCTGCTAATTTTTCTCGATTAGCATGAAATAAATAAAAGATAAGCTTATTAACAATAATACTTTATAGAGATATAGAGAAAGTCATGTGAATGGAACTCATCAGATTTTTACTTTCTCAATAGGCACTATGTACATAGTGTATAGAGAATGTATTGCACTCCATCAAAAAATTCGATACCGAATTTCACCGGAAATATATGTCTAAGAGTCCCCTGTATCCAAAAAAAAAAGTATTTTCAGATAAAGGTCCGTGTGTGTGTGTGTGTGTCCGTATGTCCGTGTGTCTGTGAACACGATAACTCAAAAACAAAAAGTCGGTAAAATACCAAACTTGGTATTTAAGTTTAGTATCTTCTAGGGATGTCACGCGAAGGTTTTGAGAAAAATCCCCCCAACCCAAACTACCCTTTACATGGAACATTTTTTGAAAATTTCGATTTTCTCAAAAATGGCTCTAACGATTTTGATTAAAATATCATATATTAAAGACATTTACCTGACAAATAAAATGTGTATCTTGAATTTGCTGGGAATAGCCTCTAAAGAGTAGTTAATTCTGGATAAATTTTACGGAATTTTGAATAACTACTAAACCATAAAAGATGGACAAAAACTTACTACACAAAAAATGGAGAGCACGTTAAAACACGCAATTTATGTTATATACATTTTTTTCGTGGTGTTGGTCGTTTTTGAGCCATTGCTTGTTTTTGGTTTCTGCTATGAAAAACTTACAACTTTCTCATACAGGAATTTGTCAACTGCTGTCCATACAAATAAAGGAACTTCGGTGACATAGCAAAGAGCTTTTGACTTTCACTTTAACCTATGGTACTCCCTTATTTCGCTTCTACTTACAAGGAAGCAAGTAATAAGACTATTTCTGCTATTTTTTTTTTTTTGGTTAGAATGAAGTAAATAGAAGTATAAGCTTTTTAATGATAATTTGTTGCAGAGATGTAGAGAAAGTAATGTGAATGGTACACATCAGATTTTTTTTCTCTGCATAGTGTATAGAGAAGGTATTGTACTCCACCAAAAAATTCGATACCGAGATTTCACCGGAAATATGTGTTAGGGTCCTCCTTATCTCAAAAAAATCATTTTCGGAAAAAGGTCCTATGTGTGTGTGTGTGTGTGTGTGTGTCCGTGTGTCTATGAACACGATAACTCAAAAATGAAAAGTCGGTAAAATACCAACTTGGTATTTAAGTTTAGTATCTTCCAGAGATGCGACACGAAGATTTTGAGTAAACCCCCCCCCTCCCAACTCCAACTACCCTTTACATGGAATTTTTTTTTAAAATTTTGATTTTCTCAAAAATGTCTCTTACGATTTTGATTAACATTTCGTATATTAAAGATATTTACCCGACAAATAAAATTATATCTTGAATTTTCTGGGAATAGCCTCTGAAGAGAAATTTATTCTGGATGAATTTTACGGAATTTTGAATAACTGCTAAACCGTAAGAGATGGACAAAAACTTACTACACGAAAAATGTAAAGCACGTTAAAACACACAATTTGTTATATACATTTTTTTGTGGAGTTCATCGTTTTTCAGACATTCCTTGTTTTTGGTTTCTGCTTTGAAAAACTTACACTTTTCTAATACAGGAAGTTGTCAACTCCTGTCCATACAAAGGAACTTCAGTGATATAGCAACCAGCTTTTGACTATCACTTTAACCTATGGCACTCTCTTGTTTGGCTTCTAATTACAAGGAAGCAAGTAATAAGACTATTTCTGCTAATTTTTTTCTGATTGGCATGAAGTAAACAGAAGTGTAAGCTTTTTAAGAATAATTTGTTGCAGAGATGTAGAGAAAGTCATGTGAATGGTACACATCAGATTTTTTTCTAACAAATACTGAACTTTATTCCATTACAATGCTACCGAGGTCCAATCCCCACTTATATAGGAGTTAATGAACTACACCGAAATAATTTGCGAGATTATGCACGTGACTGATATAAGTAATTTGAGATCAGCGATGCATGGTCCCCGGATAAACATAATGCAGCTACATAGCGTTAAACGTGTGGGAATCAGGTGCTGATAAGTCGGTGTTAAAGCAAAGCAGGTTCAAGAAATGGCTTAGAATGTCTTTAAAACTGCTGCCCGAGTATAGAAATATCGATTTTTAGCAGCTCGTTATTAGCGTTCTCAAGATTTAATGTCCCAAAAATCTGTAAAATCTTGACAGTGCGACACTGAGCATTCATTAACTACGTTCTTGAGTTATGTAGCCTACTCTGGAGGCGTTTTTTCAACTGCTCTGGTGGCTTAATGCGTAACGTGCGAAGCTGCTATCCCAAAGGTAAACTGTAAAAGAGCAAATGTTTATTATTATTATTATTATTATTATTATTATTATTATTATTATTATTATTTTCATTCCAGAAGAAGTGCCGCGTACTAGCACTTCAGAAACTTATAGCCGTTACTTTGAAATTTCAATAAACAGGCCATAAGTCTTCTATTTCAAATTACTTATTTAAGTAATTTATATAATCTGTGAAAATATTTCGGTATAGTTCATTAACACCTTTATGTGCCAAGCAGAGTTTATTTTACCTGGGCCCATTCCTTCCGTTGTCAAAGTAACATTGTAGCGGGGAATCCAACCTAGGTTAACCTATAACGTTAAAATCTAAATCAGTGATGTTCAATGTTTTAGAAGTTTAGACAACTCAGCCACCAATAAAAGGTCAGGTAAGTCCAAGTTTTTCAGGTAAATATGCATCTTATTGTATAAGTTGTCAAAGAGCAATTTCATCGAAAATAAATCGGGCTGAAAAGGGTTAAATATGTGATAAAAGACTTGACGTATGCTTGGCAGCTTTAATGCGATCGTAATATGTGATCAAATGTTTTATCACACTCTGTGATAGTGTAATATAGGCCTAAGAGAAATAAATGTGACACACTTTGCGGACATATTGTCGTTAACAACTACACTTTAAGGAATAATTTGCATTCACCTTAATGTAGTCTTAATAGCTGTCTAGTATAGATACTGCCTCTCAAGTAACGTCGTTTCTTAAGAAAAATATTTTTTTGAAATGTATTCTGACCAACAGTTCACTAATCTTCAAAGGACAGACCATTAAATTCTATGATCTTGAGCCATCTTTCTGTGAGGTTTATTATCCCACGATGGTACCAGTCTCTGGTTTTTGATGCGAAGAATTCGGTGAGACCCAGTTGCACTGCTTCAACGTTGTCAAAATTTCTTCCACGTAGAATATGGTCCATGGATCGAAAAAGATGATAATCTGATGTTGCCAGATCAAGGCTGTATGCTGGGTGTGTTAGCAGTACGATTGTTCCCAATTCTTGAATTTTTTCCATAGTTGTTCGTGCAGTATGGGGTCTTGCATTGTCCTGTTGCAATAGAACTCTATTTCGGTTAACTAATGCTGGGTATCTCCGTCTCAAAATTTCATGAACTCGTTCCAGTTGTTGAGAATAAATATCTGCATCAATCGCCTGCCCGTTTGGAACAAACTCCCGGTGAATCACACTTTCAAAATTCCACAAGTCATACAAAATTACTTTGGGACCGAACCGATTTTTTTCTGAAAGCCTAGGGTACTTTTTTGCGGGTTTTTTCGCAACACTTGGCGTGTATCCTCAATATTCCATACTTCAGGTCTTCCACAACGTGGTAAATCTTTAGTGTTTTCGTCTCCATTGTTGAAACGGAACCATCGTTGTGCCACACGCTCACTAACATATTCTCCTTCCACTACACATATTCTTCGAGCTGCGGTAGTGGCTTTATAATCTTGTTTCATGCAGTGCTTTAGAATGACTCCAAGTTCAAACTTTGTTGTCTCCATTTTTTGATTGTTTATTAACAACTGAAGACTGATACATGCTCGCAATGTACGCAACACTAACCATGGTATCCTGTAAATAGCAAACCCAATAAATTTTCATAACACCAAAATAAAAAGACCCACATTACTTAAGAGACAACCTAATATATGGCTGTATATCCCAAGCACTTCCGGAGTAAAGCTTAACCTACAAGTATTATAAAGATCTGATTTGTTCCATTCACGTGACTTTCTCTACTTCTCTGTCTACTTCAAGCTAATCCAGTAAAATATTAGCAGAAATAGTCTTATTACTTGCTTCCTTGTAAGTAGAACGGAAATAAGGGAATACACTAGGCTAAAGTGGTAGTCAAATCTTTCAAAAGCTGGTTCCTATGTGGATGAAACCCGTTTCTTTGCATGGCCGGGAGTTGACAAGTTCCCGTATGAGAAAAGTTGAAGTATTTTAAAACTGAAACCATTAACAAGCAATATTTCTAAAACGGTCAATTCCTCGACAAAATATGTATATGATATAAATTGTACAATATTTTCCATGTAAAGGTTAGTTGAGGGTGGGGGGATTTTCTTGAAAATCTTCATGTCTCATCCTTAGAAGAAACTGAACTTAAGTATTAAGTTTGGTATTTAACGAACTTTTCGTTTTTGAGCTATGCTGCCCACAGGCACACACACAAACATTTTTCTACAAATGTTTTCTTTTTCATTCAGGGGGACCCAAAACATGTATCGAATTTTTGGGTACAATACAATACCTTCTCTATAGATGCAGTATATACATAGTATGTGCAGAGAAAGTAAAACGTCATGTGAATGGATCTGATCAAATATTTTTCCCACATGCCATTGTAAGAAGAGATGAGGCTATTGTTTTGCTAATGAATGGTAAATTACCCACTGGGGTCAACAGTACATGGCGTATATTCAAATACTGTCTGCTGAGAGGTGACCTATGGTTGGCAAATTGATCCTGCGGGATTCATTTATGATAATTAGATCATGAATCCAGCAAGTCCTAATATCTGCATGTACATAGCAAGCGGCAGTCTGTAACGAACAGTTCAAATAACCACGTTAACATTCGTGTACCAAGCTCACAACTGCTCTGCATTTGTCTTCTTCCAATGTTATGGTCAGGTGAAATTTTGTATAGTTTATTGCTAATGTAGTCAAAACATTTGTTCATAAGATACTGACATAGATGTTGGTTCTATTAAAATCGGCATTCCATGTGTTTATGCGGTTTCTTGCGTATTCTCCAATAATAATTAGTTCTTAGCTCATACCCAAGAGAATATCAATTTGTTTTATGATACTTAGTACATATTTATCCATACTGGCTTAATATAAGCATAGAAATCTTCGAAGAGGGTGACGGGTTAAAATAGAACTATGGTTAATTGAGTTTTCATACTCTCTAAAATTTCAACCCTTGATGATAATGACCCGTGAAAAATGTACATTTACTTTTATGGAAGAAGTATATAGTAGGTGCAGAGAAAGTAAAAATAGTGAAGCAGAATCCAAGATTGACTGAAGCTAAAATTAGAGTTTGCCATTAACAATATTCTGGCACTGCGGTTCACAGGAGTAGTTGAACGGGTATTATTGTAATGTGCTGGTTACAATGCCCGTTCTTCTGGGGGAAAGTCGTGTAAATCAGAAAAGGCATCTAGCATTTGCTAAACAGTATGAGGTGAAACCGGCAAAATTCTGGGACCACGTTCTCTGGACGCACGAGAGAAAATTCAGCTTATAGTAGAGAGATGGGCGTCTTAAGTGTGGAGGCGACCAACTACAGAATGGGAACCTGTGATCATGGAGCTATACCCTGTCAGGGTATTAAAAAATCTGATGTGTTCCATTCACATGACTTTCTCTACATCTCTGCAACACATTTTAGTTAAAAAGCTTATGCTTCTATTTACTTCATGCTAATCGAGAAAAAATTAGCAGAAATAGTCTTATTACTTACTTCCTTTTAAGTAGAAGCGAAATGAGGGAGTACCATAGGTTAAAGGGTAGCCAAAAGCTTTGTAACTGAAGTTCCTTTGTTTGTATGGACAGGAGTTAACAAATTCCTGTATGAGAAAAGTATGTTTTTCAAAGCAGAATCGAACCACCAAGAATATCTAAAAAATAATCAGCTCCATGAAAAAAATGTATATGACATAAATTGTGTGTTTCATCGCGAGCTACATTTTCTGTACAGTAAGTTTTTGTCCATCTCTTAAGGTTTAGCAGATATTCAAAATTCCGTAAAATTCATCCAGAATAAACTACTCTTCAGAGGCTATTCCCAGAAAATTTAAAATATACATTTTATTTGTCACGTAAATGTCTTTAATATATGATATTTTAATCAAAATCGTTAGAGAATTTTTGAGAAAATCAAAATTTTCGAAAAAAATGCCATGTAAAGGGTAGTTGGGGGTGGAGGGATTTTTCTCAAAATCTTCTTGTCGCATCCCTGAGAGATACTAAACTTAAATACCAAGTTTAGTATGTTACCGACTTTTCGTTTTTGAGTTATCGTGTTCACAGACACGCGGACACACGGACCCTTTTGTGAAAATGCTTTTCTTGGATACAGAGGACCCTAAAACATATATTTCCGGTGAAATCTCGGTATCGAATTTTTGGGTGGAATACAATACTTCTCTATCCCTATGTACATTGTACATACGGGGCTAGAGAAAGTAAAAACCTGCGCGGAATACAAAAATAATAATGTACCTACAGTAAATGTACGGGTATATAAACTGAGAACTATTAATAGTTATATCGGACCTTCAAAACCCAAGTTCTCCGTTGTGAGGATAGGCTATTTGCTTGCGAAAACAAGCACTTGTCTTCAACCTACATTCAGCCATGAACCTGAGTATTGTAACAGTGGTACAGCAAAGTTTCTCTCAATCCCCACCTTTCTTGCCGTTAGGGTGAAAGAGTTGAAGGCATGAGCTGCGCAGACAGAAACATGGTAGCATGTTTAATTGCATTGACAAGCTATACAATGAACTATGGAGGCAATAGTGTGCTGGTACAGGGTTGTATGGCTTCATTTTGATTTGGAAAACTAATGTCCATAGATGGGATCATGGGCAAGCTTGAACACAAGAAGATTCTTGAAAATAATCCTACGAAGAGTGCAAGGTGGCTGGGATTAGGAAACGATTATTACTTTCAATAAGATGATTCCAAGCATGTTGCTGAAACTGTAAGCCTTTGGATCGTGCACAAAATCTTCATACTTTAATGACACCCCCACAATCGCTATATTCAAATCCTATAAGAACATCTAGAATGAACCCGAGTACTGTGTGAGGAAACATCACTTCTTCAAGCACAGTGAACAAATGTGGCCTCTGCAATCACCAAAAGTATCTCCATAAATTCCCAAGAAATGATCGGCAGTAATTCAAAGAAAGGGGATAATAACTACGTATTAGTTATTCTATGTTCGAACATTTATGTCCAGAAGCAAAAACAACCATTTTATTCATTTTTTTTGTGGTGGAAATAAATTCCAGTTGCTTTCCATGTGAATTTATGTTTATTTGAAGACAACTTCATTTTGTACCTGTTGTATTTATGTATACTGTACTTTTATAGCAATAAAATAATAGAACTAATAAAATATTTAGCATGTTCCAACTTATTTCGGCTTCTGTAGGTAGAGTTACCAGCTGACAGTCTTCAAAACAGGGGACATTTATAGTCTTGTAGGTTATTAGATATATCTTGAATTTGTGTCTTCTTATTTTGTAGGATTTTGTGCGATTGCGTCATAAGATATATACAAAATATTATTTCACGAAAAACTGGTCGCCTCGCAGCTCGTATTTCACAATAATTGCTACGCCAGTTAGCAACGAAATTGTAACTTGAGCTGGGCGTGGCGACATTGAAAAGAGAAAGGTCTAGAAAAATAATCATATTGTTGGAAGAAAGATTAAATTCTTTAGAATTTGCGATTGTGAGAGTAGCACTTTCAAACTGAAACAGTTATATAGCTCAAAAAAGATAATATTTCTCCAGTTTCTTAAACACTCCTGGACCATTTTTAGGGTAAAAAAGAAAGATGAAATGTCCGGGTAAAAGGGGGCGTCTGATAAGCCTATCTAGATAAGCAGTAGAGAAAGCGAAAACAACAATCACATACCACGCTGTTGAAAACAGCCAACAACGCCAGCAAAAAATGCACTTTGATATTTGCTGATCACGTAATGCTAGCGCGTAATACCTTGACAACATTTCTGAGAAGTTGGTGCGACTTCAGCACTCAGCACGTTGATGATCTGCTGGTACTGCATCGCTGTCTCATTAGGAAGTATTCCAGCAGTGATACCAACGTATGAGAGAGCGTAATTATTTAATTAGTGCATCAGTTTCAACCTCATGAATATCCGGCTATCAGAACGTGACCCACAACTTAATTTGACATTGATTTATAAAAATGAGTTGCCATGAACCGGCACGCGCTTTCAGTCACACTTGTTACAAGAAACAAACAAAAGTCGCCTGGGTTGCTTTCACACGACACTCTCTACCCACTGTTGCTTATTGCCAGAGCTAGCAAGTTCGTACCAATGTCCTTATGCAGAGTAGGAGTGACCAGGTCAACGTCACTTGTGCGAGCAAAGGTCAACGTAGAGTGCAGCCCATTACTCAAAAACAGCTATCACTGCATAACACAGAACCACGTCGGTAGGAAGACGTTCAAATAATATATTGTTCTACTCAAAAGTGAGCAAATTTAATTTGTTTTACAACCATAGCAAGTTTTCAAGCACTGTATTTATTCATGTACTTATTTAGAAACCAATGACGGTTCTAGTAAACAAATTGTCAAATGTCTAATAACAGAACAGCTTCACAGAAACATTATTGATGCAATTTTTCTTCTCAGAAAGTTACCTACAACTATCACACTGTTACAGTCCAGGGGCATGGAGCTAAACTGAATGTAGAAGAACTGTCAAGACGGATCTACTAATCCTTGAGCATCCTATCTGAAATAAAGATGAAAATGAAGTGTGTAATTGAAATGAATGCAGGGTTCAGTGTGATGCATCGCATACAAACTGCACTTTTAGATCCCAAGAAATGCTAGTCACTTGGTGATGTTTACACTGAACTGATAAAATATTTCAAGTATGACCCAATCACATCATGCGAAGTGGAATAAAGATATTCACCTTATAAATTTTGTTTGTCGGAACGTACAATGAGGTTTTCATTTGAAAGGCTTCAGAAGTACATAATTAGTTTTGAGTAATACGGCTGTAAATGAGTAAATATTTAGTTTAATTCCTGCTTTCATTTTTACCTAGTAAGAATCTGAAGATATTTAAGAAATTAATTTTATTATTTGGATATTATTTAACATTCGATCAGTAAATATTTCAATTTGTGTTATAATTTCTTGGTAGTTTTCATAATGTACATATATAGAAATCAGAGCCACACTTATATACGTAATAATTTGTATGTTGTACATAATTATTTAAATAGGTGTGCTTATATTAATGTCTCGTGTCATTTTTGTTCTCTAGAAAAAGTACTGTGTACTTGACAACAGGTTTTTACTTTCCCTATACGCACTATGTACATAGTGTACAGAGAATTTATTGCACTCCACCCAAAAATTCGATACCGAGATTTCACCGGAAATATATGTTTTAGGGTCCCCAATATCCAAAAAAAGCATTTTCACAAAAAAAAAAAAAAAAGGTCCGTGTGTATGTGCGTGTGTGTGTGTCTGTGAACACGATAACTCAAAAACGAAAAGTCGGTAAAATACCAAACTTGGTATTTAAGATTAGTATGTTCCAGAGATGCGACACGGAGATTTTGAGAAAAATCCCCCCACCCCAACTACCCTTTACATGGAACTTTTTTCGAAAATTTCGATTTTCTCAAAAATGGTTGTAACGATTTTGATTAAAATTTCGTATATTAAAGATATTTACCTGACAAATAAAGTGTATATCTTGAATTTTCTGGGAATAGCCTCTGAAGAGTAGTTTATTCTGGATGAATTTTACTGAATTTTGAATAACTGCTAAACCGTAAGAGATAGGCAAAACTTACTACACAAAAATGTAGAGCACGTTATAACACACAATTTATGTTATATACATTTTTTTCGCGAGTTCGTCGTTTTTGAGACATTCCTTATTTTTGGTTTCTGCTATGAAAAACTTATACTTTTGTCATACAGGAACTTGTCAACTCCTATCCATATAAACAAAGGAACTTCATTGACATAGCAACCAGCTTTTGACTATCATTTTAACCTATGGTAGTCCCTTATTTCGCCTCTACTTACAAGGAAGCAAGTAATAAGACTATTTCTGCTCATTTTTCTGATTAGCATAAAGTATATAGAAGTATAAGCCTTTTAAGAATAACCGAGATTTAAATTTTTTATCCTTCAAGGATGTAATCGAAAATTTTCAGGAAAACTCCCCCATCCTTTACATTTATATTGGAACACCTTTTGAAATGTTTCACTTTCTTAAAAATCGCTTTAACGATTATGATTAGAATACCGTATTTAAAAATGTTTACAGTGCAAAAAAAAAAAATGTATACACTGAATTTCTTGGGAATAACTTCTGAAGCCCTCATCGTTCCGAAAGATTTTTGCTTACCTGATAAACCGTAAGAGAGACAAAAGCTAAAAAATGTAGATCTCATAAAAACACACAACACGTTTATTGAATAATTATTTCAGAGATATTCTTTGTTATTTGTTTTAAGTTTAAAATACTTATCGTTTTCTCAAATGTGAAGTTGCCATTCGTTTATATCTCTTTTGTTTTACTTCTACATGTATGGAGAACCGAATTTCCATTCCTTCACATAGCGATAAACTTTTCAGGAGTTTAACCTAGTGCAGTCGTTTATTTCCCTTCTACTTATAAGGAACTAAGTAGGTAATAATTGTAATGTTTATCTGGGTTAGCAAGAAGTAGATAGAATAATATTTTGTAGTAATAGCTTTTTGCAGAACAGTCAGATAAAGTCATGTGAATGTAACATATCAGATTTTTATAAATACTTTTAAGGATTCAAAGCGTGTAATTTCAGTATAGAATTTGCGAGGTAATGCAATACATTCCCCTACATACTATAGTAACGTAAAAGAGAAAATAAAAATTGTTGTATTATTCAGGTGCCTTAAAACATGCATTTCAGTTAAATCTCGATATCGCAATTATGAGTGTAATGCAATACACAGCTAGGCACGTGGTACCGAATATAGAGGTCTGTCCACGAAAATATTTGTCCTGTGAGATTGTTACAAAGCGATGTAATGCAAGACACATTTGTTTTAAAATGCTGAGAGAGTCGGCTGAAGACCACTTACATCACATGCGGTTTTAGATCCGGTTCTATTAACTTAATTCCTCACTTATATCAATGAAGCGAAGAGGTGCCGATAACGTGTACTGATGCTACATGAATCCTAAACATTTCAATTCATTTCCTTTGTACCTCCCCCCATCCTCTCACACTCTCTCGAATTAAATAAAAGGTTAAATACGGTCACCTAAAACAAGAACAAACCTTTTATGCAGTTCCACTCCGTTCTGATTTTCGGAGTTTTAGTTTTCTTACCACACAAATACATGCCTTTATTGTGTTATAATTGAGGCCCACATTTCTGTGGTGCCATTAACCTTCATTTTAGGTCTCTTGTGTGTTTAATAGCTATTTATAATGTAACAGCGTAAGTGTATGGTTTTTAATTGGAGCGGGAATATTGTGAAACGAACGCAATCGAGTTTCACGACCACCCAAGAACCAATAAGAAACTTTACGCTCGCGTATCATACAATGTTTTCTCTATGACAGTTATCTGATAAAGAAAAGTAACAAAAGGTGAAATAAATTTGAGGTTAACTTTGAGCCATTCACCAAGGTTTATATTTGCTATTTATTTCGTAGCGCTATGATATATTTATGTACATGGTATGTGTAGAGAAAGTAAAAATTACATACACAAAGTATACATTTAAAGTTCTCACACTACAGTTAAAAGTAAACATCTTATACTTTCAAGTAAATTAAAACTTAAGATTATATCACTTGGCCTTTAAGCCTATATGTATAAAGGTGTCCGAATTTAATGTTTAGATCTGCATTCTAAAACTCTGATGTGTTCCATTCAAATGAATCTCTCTACATCTCTGTAACAAATTATTGTTAAACAGGTTATGCTTCTATTTATCATTATGCTAATTGAGACAAATTAGCAGAAATAGTATTATTACTTGCTTCCTTGTAAGTAGAAACAAAATAATGCAGTACCATAGGTTAAAATGATAGTCAAAAGCTGGTTGTTATGTGACTGAAGTTCCTTTCCTTGTATGGACAGGAGTTGACAAATTCCTGTATGAGAAAAGTATGAGTTGTTTTAAAGCTGAAACCAATAACAACGAATATCGCAAAAACGATCAACTCCACATAAATTGTGTGCATAAACTTGTTATCAATAATTTGTTGCAGAGATGTAGAGAAAGTCGTGTGAATGGAAAACATTAGACTTTTTCCACTAATGACAACTCTCTTATTTGAACTGCATATTTTCCACAAGTTACTTTTCAGCATCTGTCAAACTCTCGTTTCTTGACACATTCCTAAGACATTTTAATTGACTTTTGAGTAAGCAAGCTCTGCTATAACGAGACATGAATACGAACACGGGTTTGCTCTGCCGCTAATCAAGTTATGTAACCCGCATTCTCTGGTACGGTTGATTCGCTCCGAAGTAGCCAGAGGGAGATTACAGGTGCACTCTACGACGTGCCCACGCGTTCTTGGGTTTCCGGCACAGTTAATAACCAGATCGCTGTTCTTTATTGCATACATCAACCTCTTGCCTTGGGTTGGGCGTAGCTTTTTGTTTATTTTCACGCCGAGACTTTCAATTAATGTATTATGATGAGCTAACGTTAAAATATATCAAATTAACCTTCTACCATTGATGATACCGGGACTATCAATAATAAGTCACTGCTCACACTTACTTTAAGGGTTTCCCAGAGGGTTTAATGACTCATCGACCAACCTCTCTTACGTCACTTTGATTCAGTGTTTATGGGAGAGGTTCTGGAATCTATTTCCTTCCTTCTACAGTCAGCCTACCGTTAGGATGAGCACACCATTAATTTAAGTTTATTGTTCAAAAAATAATAAATTCATCACGAGAGTTTTATTAGAAATATACGATATTTTGAGTCTCTAAAAATCTTATGTTCTATTCACATTAGTGAATACTGTTACAAAAGATTATTTTGTCTATATCATGTTAATCAAAATAAACGTTAGCAGAAATGATCTTTATTTAGTTCCTTCTCAGTAGAAAGAAAATAAAGAATACACTATGATAAAGCGATAGTTAAGTCTTTCAAAACTCTGATTTATTCCATTAATATGACTTTCTCTAGCTATTCTACAACAGATTATTCTTACAAAAACTCATCGTTATCTATACTTTGAGCTAATCATGTTAAAAAGAACGTAGTAAAAACTTAGTTCTTATCACTTAGTTCCTTATAAGTAGAAGGAAAATAAGTGATTACACTAGGCTAAACCGACAGTCAAATGTTTTAAAATGTGGTTGATATGGAACTGAAATCCTTTTCTTTGCGTGGTCAGAAGTTCAAACGTGTATTTTAAAACTGGAACCAACAATAAGAAATATCTCGATGGTCAACTACACGAAAAAATGTATATGGGTAACATAAATGATGTGTTTTAATGAGCAGTATATTTTTTGTGAAGTAAGCTTTTCCCTATCTCCTACGGTTTACCAGTTATGCCAAATTCCGCAAAATTCATCCAAAATAAAGATGTCTTCAGAAGCTATTCCCAGAAAATTCAATACATTATACTTGTCAAGTAAATATCTTTAATATACGATATTTTAATCAAAATCTATTGAGCCATTGTTCAGAAAATAAAAAAAAAAAAAAATTGAACATTTTGCTATGTAAAAGGTAATTGGCGGTGGGGAGAATTTTTGAGAATCTTCGTGTCGCTTCCTTGGAAGATACCGAACCTAAATACCAAGTTTGGTATTTAACGGACCTTTCATTTTTGAGGTATGCTGTCCATAGGCAGACAGACACACACACACACACGCACATACACAGAGAGAGACACACACACACGCGGATATGTTTCTAAAAATGCTTCTTTTGGATTCGGGGAGTCCCAAAGCATGTATTTCCGGTGAAATCTCGGTATCGAATCCACAAAACCTTCTCTATACACTATCTAAGTGTATAGTATGAGTAGAGAAAGTAAATATATCAAATTAACCTTCTGCTATTGATGATACCGTGACTATCAATAACAAGTCAGTGCTCACACTTAGTTTAAGGGTCTCCCAGAGGGTTTAATGACTCATCGACCAACCCCTCTTACGTCACATTGATTCAGTGTTTATGGGAGAGGCTCTGGAATCTATTTGCTTCCTTCTACAGCCAGCGTACCGTAGGATGAGTAATTAATTCTAACTTTATTGTTTAAATAATGTAAAACTCAAAACTAGGTTTGTATTAGAGATATAGGATATTTTGATTTTCTAAAAATCGGATGTGTTCCATTCAGATTTCTTTCTCTGTCTCCTCTGCAAACTACTCTTTAAAATATTATTCTTTTATCCAAATAATGCTAATCGAGATAAACCTTAGCAAAATATTCTTATTACCTACTCAGTTATTACTAAGTCGAAAGGAAATATAAATGAATTCGTTTTGCTGAAGAGATAGCCAAATCTTTTAAAAGCTGCATTTTATGTGATTGAAATTCGTTTCTCATAAAAACTGTATATGAAAATTCTGATGTGTACCATTCACATGACTTTCTCCATATCCCTGCAACAAATAATTCTTAAAAAGCTTATACTTCTATTTACTTTATGTTAATCAGAAAAAAATTAGCAGAAATAGTGTTATTACTCGCATCCTTGTAAGTGGAAGCGAAATAACGGACAACCGTAGGTTAAAGTGATAGTCAAAAGCTGGTTGCTATGTCAATGAAGTTCCTTTGTTTATATGGATAGGAGTTGACAAGTTCCAGTATGAGAAAAGTATACGTTTTTCATAGCAGAAACCAAAAATAAAGAATGTCACAAAAACGACCAACTCCACGAAAAAAATGTATATAACATAAATTGTGTGTTTCAATGTGCTCTACATTTTTGTGTAGTAAGTTTTTGTCCATCTCTTACGGTTTAGCAGTTATTCAAAATTTAGTAAAATTCATCCCGAATAAACTACTCTTCAGAGGCTATTCCCAGAAAATTCAAGATATACATTTCATTTGTCAGGTATATATGTTTAATATCCGAAATTTTAAAATCGTTTAAGGCATTTTTGAGAAAATCAAAATTTTCGAAAAAAAGTTCCATGTAAAGGGTAGTTGGGGGTGGGGGGATTTTTCTCAAAATCTTCGTGTCGCATCCCTGGAAGATACTAAACTTAAATACCAAGTTTGGTATTTTACCGACTTTTCGTTTTTGAGTTATCGTGTTCACACACACACACACACACACACACGGACCCTTTTGTGAAAATGCTTTTTTTGGATATTGGGGACCCTAAAACATATATTTCCGGTGAAATCTCGGTATCGAATTTTTGGTGGAGTGCAATATTTTCTCTATACACTATGTACATAGTGCGTATGGAGAAAGTAAAAATAGCATTTTTAACAAAATGTATATTTATTGTGTAGTACCTAAGTTTTTGTCTATCTCTTACGGTTTACCAGTTATGCAAAAGGCATCAAAGATGTAGACATCTTTAGAGGCTATTCCCCGAAACATTTAAAATATTAAGTTTTTGTGTTTCATGTACATATCTTTAATACATAACTGGTGTTTTAAACAAAATTGTAAGTCATTTTTGAAAATATCAACATTTTGAACATTTTCCATGTAAAGGTTAGTTTGGAAGGGGGAAATACGCGGGATGTACTGAAAAATCTTCCTGTGACTTAAACATTAAGTTTGGTATCTAACCGACTTTTCCGGGTCACCAGGCGAACGCTGGAACGATTCATTACGTTCGCCGAATTTGCTTGTAATCTGTTTCAGAGTTGAAGGACTAGGCTACGGTGTTCGGTGTGTTGCGGCAGGATGGTGAATTCCGCACTGTAGGGACTTATTGCTGGCTTTGCCACAGTACCAGTCGATGCTTTCGGGTTCGGGTGGGAGTGGGCAGCGTCGGATTCCTTCTATCTCTAGTGGTTAGACTACTTGCCTCTCACCTAGACGGCCGGGGTTCGACCCCAAGCGACCGCATGTGAGATTTGTGGTGGACAAAGCGGCTCTGGGGCTGGTTTTCTCCGGGTACTCCGGTTTCCCCCGCCATCGCATTCCACCGGTGCTCCATCATCATTCATGTATCATCAGTGTCACCGCCTGCAATGCCATTAGTAGTTAAAGCGGGCGTTAAACACGACCAAAAAAATCCTTCTATCTCTGACCGTTGGAGACCCCATCCATGATTTTGTCCGTCGTCAGCCGCACCTGGTTAACCTTCTGTCTCTTTCTCTCTTCTCATCCCTCCCTGGGGCCATGCAAAACGCAAAGGACCTTGAGCTACATTCACAATGAAATGCAAGTATAGGTGCGAGGGAAGGCTATTCACGATGCAATTGTAAACGTAACGCAAGAAGTTGGCACGGTTTTCAAGATGTATAAATTACCTGCGGATATTCTGCAAGTTTCAAATTGATTATACGAAAATCCAGTCAATGTTTTATAAATAAATAAGCACGTTATAAAAATTACTTACAACTGACGCTCGTGGCAGTCGAGCGAATAATAGAGAAAACATAGACTGCAGAAAGTGATAAAGTTGCGTATTTTTAACGCAATATGCATTATCTCTTTGCGCCTTACGATTTATGAGAGTCAAGATACCTAGACGCAGATGGTGGGTGCTTCCATTAAATCAAAACAGGATTCAGCAAAGAGACTACCAAAACCTCTTGAGGGATGGTGCGGCGCGGCCAAATATCCAAGCGACCCATGTGGGTTTTGTGGTGGACAAAGCGGCATAGGGGCGGGTTTTCTCCGGGTTCTTCTGTTTCCCCCGCCAAACGACCAAATAGAAGAGCAGCAGGCAAGTCCAGTAGACGCCGTAAAATTTTCCATCATGATTGTGTGCTTTGGAGCAGTAATCAATGCAAAGTGGAAAAAATGCAGAATTTTTCTCTATGTACGCAATGCAAGCAAAAGTTTGCAGAAGTGCCCGACCTAACAATGAAAACACAAATAATTGGGGGGGACATTTATTTCTCTACATAGTCTCCTTTCAGCTCGATACACTTTTCCCAGCGATGTTCAAAGCTTCGATACCTTGCTTATAGTAAGAACTATCGAGGTCTCCAAAATAGCCATCACCTACAGACTCCAAAATAATCAGAAGGGGCTAAATCTGGCGAATAGGATGCATGAGGAACCATTGCGAATTTTAACTCATTGGTTTTGACCATGGCGATAATGGACGTGCATTGTCCTGATGAAACAAAACTTTCTTTTTCGCTAAATGTGGTCGTATTTGTTCGATTTCATCACTCAAACGCTGTAACAAGTTCGCATAATATTTGTCATTAGTTACATTTCCTTTTTTGAGATAATTAATGAAAATTATTCCGCGTGCGTGCCAGAAAACTGGCGCTATGACCTTGTCTGCAGATGGAACTGTCTTCAAATGCTTTGGAGCCGATTCTTCTCTTCCAATCAACTGTTTTGATTGTTCCTTCGTCTCAGATGTGTAGTGGTGGACCCAGGTTTCATCCATTGTTATGAATTTACCAAAAACTCAGCTGTATTGCAGCGAAACACTCGACTGAAACACCCTTACGACGCTGTTTTTATTCTACTGTGAGCAAACGCGGCAGCCACCTTGCACACAACTTTCTTATATCCAAATTTTCATTCAGTATGTGGTGTACAGAACTGCTAGAACGCACAATTTAGTCGACGGTTATCCAATAGCATTTTGTGGATTATTTACAAATTCTGGATTGGTAACCTCTTTTGGTCGACCACTGTGATGTTCGTCTTGGCAGATCATACGGCCATGCTTAAACTCTGCCACCCAATCACTTGTAAACGAAGGAGCAGACTCCCCCAAAGTAGAACTTAGCTCAGCTTTAATATTAGTTGGACTAAGACCTTCCAAATGAAGTATTGTATCACACAACGATGACCAGTTTTTATCCATGTTTACAAATTCGCTGAGACCACTCACTAATGATGGCTGCCAAACAAATGTTAAACAATGCAAAATGGTCAAACTCAAGTTTTCTAACGTTATTACTTCTCACCATTGTTGTTGTTTGAAACAACAACCGCTATCTATAGTCAGGTCGGGCACTTCTGGGACAGCCTAGGTATGTTCTGATCTAGTATTTGGGACCTCGTCCGCGTGCAATCCTACATTAGGCTTAGGGATGACAAGCCAAGTAGTGAAGGGAAGGTATCTCCCCCACCCTAAATTCTGCTGATTAATGGTGAGGAGCTAAGTACTATTTTGTTCCTCGCTACGTGTCACCAAAAACCTTGTTGCTGGTATTTAGGGTACATAGTTTGACGATTGCATAAGGCTGTACTAGTGTCGGCTGATAAGTACCGAGTCTCTCAATGAAAACAGCATTTAAAAAAATTGCTTCATTTCTTAACATAATCTCCAGAAAGGCTAATACTTTTGTCATATCGGTGTTCTAATTTAATTAAACCATCTCTGTAGTGCGATTTCTCAAGGTACTCAAAATAGCTGTTTACCGCATCAATTACTTCCTCGTTGCTGTGAAATCTTCGTCCTCCAAGAAATTTTGTGAGGTTTGGGAACAGGTGATAGTCACTGGGTGCTAGACCTGGCGAATAGCGTGGATGTTCAAGCAGTTCCAACTTTAATTCGCACATTTTTCCCATTGCAATGACTGAACGATGGGACGGAGCGTTTTTCTTTGCAACTTTTGGTGTCAACAAACGCGGCACCCATCTTGCATAGACCTTGTGAAAGCCCAAAATATTACTTAAAACATTACCTGCAAGTTTTTTTTTTTATGTGTTTACAGCCTCTGCTATTTCAAATGACTTTAATCCGCGGTCTTCCAGTACTAAACGATGAATTTTTTCAATGATCTCTGGAGTTGTCACTTCTACAGGACGTCCAGAGCGAGGCTCATCACTAGTGCTCGTCCGTCCCATTTTAAACTGTGCAACTCGCCTTTTAATCATTGAATATGAAGGGGCAGAGTCATTCAATGTACTTTCCATTTCCTCCTTGATTTCTTTAGGTGTTAAGCCTTTAAAATGGAAGTATTTAATCACTGCTCGTTTTGCAAATCCTCCATTTTCGTGAAAACTCTAAAGTTGTTCTGTTTAAAATGCTATCATTCGAAAAGTAAGCAAGCTATTGCTCAGTAACTATGGATACAAGCTAGTCCAGAGCTAAACCATACGATGCTTCCGTCTAACTGGCCTAGTGCCGCCATATCTGTGTGAGGCCCGGGACTTATCAGCCGAACCTCGTCTTTACACCAATACTTGCATAAATAAATTTTCATACCACCATTTGAAGGAATGAAATTTGAAGTTTTGTGTTGTAATTTGATTTTCATTTGCTACCTAGTAAGAAACGCGTACGTTGTTATTGGAGAAAATGGCTGCTTTATCAGCTGATCGTAACGGTTTGGTGGTGTTTAGTCGGCATGTTTTGTGTGAAATTACAGTGTTTTCTCACCCGTAACGTTAAACATTATCTTGCTCAAAGCAACTAAATAAGTAATTCAAGTTAACGTGATGACTCCAAAAACTGTTTTGCCTTTTGTAAACCGCTCCATTTCGTCCGGAAATATTCGGAAGAATTCGTTTATCTTCGCTTTCATTGTTAAGTCTGTTTTTTACTTTCTCTAGCCCCATATGTAAAATGTACATACGAATAGAGAAGTATTGTACTCCACCCAAAAATTAGATACAGAAATTTTACCGGAAATACATGTTTTAGGACCCCCTGTATCCAAAAAAAGCATTTTCAGAAAAAGGTCCGTGTGTGTGTGTCTGTGAACACGATAACTCAAAAACGAAAAGTAGCTAAAATACCAAACGAAGGTTTTGAAATAAATCCCCCCACCCCAAACTGCCCTTTACATGGAACTTTTTTCGAAAATTTTGATTTTCTAAAAAATGGCTCTAACGATTTTGATTAAAATATCGTGTATTAAAGATATTTGCCTGATAAACAAAATGTATATTTTGAATTTTCTAGGAATAGCCTCTGAAGACTACTTTATTCTGGGAGAATTTTACGGAATTTTGCATAACTGCTAAACCGTAAGAGATAGACAAAAACTTACCACACAAAAAATGTAGAGCATATTAAAACACACAATTTATGTTGTATACATTTTTTTCGTGGAGTTGATTGTTTATGAGATATTCCTTTGTTTTTGTTTTCAGGTTCGAAAAACTTCACTTTTCTCATAAAGGAATATGTCAACTCCGGTCCATACAAACAAAGGAACTTCAGTCACATAGCAACCAGCTTTTGATTATCGCTCTAAAATATACTACTCCCCTATTTCCCTTCTACTTACAAGGAAGCAAGTAATAAGACTATTTCTGCTAAGTTTTTGTCGATTAGCATGAAGTAAATAGAAGCATGAGCTTTTTAAAACTAATTTGTTGCAGAAATGAAGAGAAAATCATGTGAATGGAACACATCAGAATTTTTTTTATCGTGTTACAACATGCTCCCTTGCATAGTAATATTACATGTTTTAGTTTTCTTTTAATGTTCGTTTCTATTATATGAGGTGAATTTTTAGAATACTTAATGCAGCTAATATGGTATTGGGGACTAGAATCTAGGTGAAGTTACTTATATTTCCTGAAAAGATAACTATTAAAAGCTTACAAGTGTTCTATGAGTTTAAATTTACATTCTATAATCTATTTTGTTTTGTTAAAATCGTGAGATTTTACTTTATCAAAGTGTATTGATTTCACAAATCTGTAGAATGTCTTGGTGTATTTCCTTATTAGTGCGTTGTCGGCAGTTGGCCATCTCTCTCGTGCTCGGATTGCTTCTTTGAGAATTTTGCGTTCTTCTTCTAGTAGTTTGCAGTCATATATCACGTGATCTATTGTTTGTTCTCCTAGTTTTGCAATCGATACACTTTGGGTCGTCGGATTGTTTTGAACCTGTGGAGGTAAGCTTTTGTTGTGCTGTGGCCAGTTAGTGTTGCCTTCATTTCTGATACTATCGGGAAGTTGAGTTTTATTCTCTGCTCTAAGCTTGGGAGAAATGATCTGCTCCCCCACTGCTGTTGCTATTTTTACTTTCTCCATACGCACAATGTACATAGTGTATAGAGAAAGTATTGCACTCCACCAAAAATTCGATACCGAGATTTCACCGGAAATATATGTTTTAGGGTCCCCAATATCCAAAAAAACGCATTTTCACAAAAAGGTCCGTGTGTGTGTGTGTGTGTGTGTGTGTGTGTGTGTGTGTGTCCGTGTGCCCGTGTGTCTGTGAACACGATAACTCAAAAACGAAAAGTCGGTAAAATACCAAACTTGGTATTTAAGTTTAGTATCTTCCAGGGATGCGACACGAAGATTTTGAGAAAAATCCCCCCACCCCCAACTACCCTTTACACGGAACTTTTTTCGAAAAATTTTATTTTCTCAAAAATGGCTCTAACGATTTTGATTAAAATTTCGGATATTAAACATATTTACCTGACAAATGAAATGTATATCTTGAATTTTCTGGGAATAACCTCTGAAGAGTAGTTTATTCTGGATGAATTTTACTAAATTTTGAATGACTGCTAAACCGTAAGAGATGGACAAAAACTTACTACACAAAAAATGTAGAGCACTTTAAAACACACAATTTATGTTATATACATTTTTTTCGTTAAGTTGGTCGTTTTTGTGACATTTCTAATTTTGGTTTCTGCTATGAAAAACGTATACTTTTCTCATACAGGAACTTGTCAACTCCTATCCATATAAACAAAGGAACTTCACTGACATAGCAACCAGCTTTTGACTATCACTTTAACCTAGGTTGTCCCTCATTTCGCTCCTACTTACAAGGAAGCGAGTAATAAGACTTTTCTGCTAATTGTTTCTTATTAGCATAAAGTAAATAGAAGTATACGCTTTTTAAGAATTATTTGCTGCAGGGATATGGAGAAAGCCATGTGAATGGTACACATCAGAGGTTTACTTTCTCTACACGTACTATGTGCATAATGCATAGAGAAGGTATTGTAATGCACCCAAAATTCCATACTGAGCTTTCACCGGAAATATATGTTTTAGGGTCCCTTGTAACCAAAAAAAGCATTTTCAGAAAAAGGTCCGTGTGTGTACTCCATGTGTCCGTGTGTCTGAACACGATAACTCAAAAACGAAAAGTCGGTAAAATACCAAACTTGGTATTTAAGTTTAGTATCTCCCAGGGATGTGACACGAAGATTTTGAGAAAAAAACCCCAACCCCAATTACTATTTATATGAAACTTTTTTCGAAAAGTTTGATTTTTTTCAAAAATAGCTCTAACGATTTTGATTAAAATGTCGTATACTAAAGATATTTACCTGACACATAAAATATATATTTTGCATTTTCTGGGAATAGCTTCTGAAGGCTGCTTTATTCTTGATCAATTTTACGGAATTTTGCATAATTGTCAAACCGTAAGAGATAGACAAAAACTTAAAACACAAAAAATGAAGAGCACGTTAACCACACAATTTATCTAATATACATTTTTTTCGTGGAATTGATAATTTTTTAGATATTCCTTGTTTTTGGTTTGAGCTTTGAACAACTTGTACTTTTCTCATGGAGGAATTTGTCAACCCCTGTCCATACAAACAAAGAAACCTCAGTTACATATCAACCAGCTTTTGACTATCACTTTAACCTATGGCACTCCCTTATTTCGCTTCTTCTTACAAGGAAGCAAGTAATAAGACTATTTCTGCTACTTTTTTCTCGACTAGCACGAAGTAAATAGAAGCATAAGTTTTAAAGAATAAATTGTTACAGAGATGTAGAGAAAGTCAAATGAATGGAACACAAACCTTTTTGGGAATGTCCTTACTACCCATAAAATCTAAATCTCGTCAAAACACTTAGTATATGTCCTTTATACTTTTGTTGGAGAGCTGACCGCTTTCGAGCTACTTCTTCTAATTGGTTTCAGTTTTAAAATACTTATAATTTTGTCAAAAAGGAAGTCGTTCATGTTTCTTTTGTTTTGCTCCATGCAAAGAAGCGACTTACTTTGACAATTGCATAGTGACAGATTTAAAGGTTTGACTATCGCTTTAGCCTAGTGTATTCTGTTGTTCTGTTCTGTTTAAAATAAACTAAGTAATAGACCATTCCGCCATTTTTATCTCTATTATCTTGAAGTACAAAGAAGAATACCGATTTGTAAGAAGTTTCTTTGTGGAACACATACAGAAAGTCATTTGAAGGAATACGGCAGATATTTTTTAAAAAATCTTATGTGTTCCATTCACATGACTTTCTCTACATCTCTGCATATAAAGCTAATGCTTCTATTTACTTCCTACTAATCAAGAAAAAATTAGCAGAAATAGTCTTATTTCTTGCTTCCTTGTAAGTAGAAGCGAAATAAGGGAGTACCATAGGTTAAAGTGATGGTCAAAAGCTGGTTACTATGTGACTGAAGTTCCTTTGTTTGTATGCACACGAGTTCACAAAGTCATGTATGATAAAAATATGTTTCTTTATAGTTGAAACCATAAACAAGGAATATCTAAAAAACAATCAACTCCATGAAAAATATGTATATAACATTACTTGTGTGTTTTAAAGTGCTCTACATTTTTTGTGTAGTAAGCTTTGTCCATCTCTTACGGTTTAGCAGTTATTCAAAATTCAGTAAAATTCATCCAGAATAAACTACTCTTCAGAGGCTATTCCCAGAAAATTCAAGATCTACATTTCATTTGTCAGGTGAATATGTTTAATATCCGTAATTTTAATCAAAATCGTTTAAGCCATTTTTGAGAAAATCAAAATTTTCGAAAAAAGTTCCATGTAAAGGGTAGTTGGGGGTGGGGGGATTTTTCTCAAAATCTTCGTGTCGAATCCCTGGAAGATGCTAAACTTAAATACCGAGTTTGCTATTTTACCGACTTTTCGTTTTGAGTTATCGTGTTCACAGACACACGGACACACACACGGACCTTTTTCTGAAAATACTTGTTTTGGATACTGGGGACCCTTAAACGTATATGTCCGGTGAAATCTCGGTATCGAAGTTTTTGGTGGAGTGCTATACCTTCTCTATACACAATGTAGGTACATAGTGCATATAGAGAAAGTAAAAATGTGATATATTTCATTCACATGACTTTCTCTACGACTCTGTAACAAATTAGTGTTAAAAAGATTACTCTTCTGTCTAATTCATGCTAATGACGATAAACACTAGCAGAATTGCTTTCTTGTAACCAAAAGGAAAATAATGGAATGCACTAGGCTAAAGAAGTTTCTTTGCGGAACAGATACAACAGAATGGAATACATCAGAATTTTTTTAAAAAGCAGAGGGGAAACCATGAAATACACTAGGCTAAAACGACTGTCGAATATTTTAAAAACTGGTTGCCGTATGGATGAAATCCGTTTCTTTGCATTACCAGGAGTGGACAAACTCTCGCAAGTGAAAAGTTTAAAACTATTTTAAAACTGAAACCAATAACAAGGAATATCTCACAGGGACACACACGGGCCTTTTTCTAAAATCTCGGCACCAAATTTTTGGGTGGAATGCAATGCCTTATCTGTACACTATGAACTTAGTACGTGTAGAGAAAGTAAACACTGTACTTCCAAGTACATACCCTAGTCCATAAATAACGCCACTCGTAGTAAATTAAATGAAATAAAACAGTGCAGTGCTGAGAGGAAGACTGCCATATTGAGCTGATAAACGGGAATTTCTTGTTTCGCAACTCCATATGTTTTTTAGATGAGTGAAAAAGACAAACGTACAGTACAAAGTCCGAATGTAACACACATCGACTTCAAAAACTTGCCGCATACATTCATGAAGTATTATCGGGAATTTCCATGCCCTTTATGTTCGCCGCTCACGAGTGTTTTCTGCAATGGGCGTTGAAGTCTCCAACATCCGGGAAAAGGAATCCTGCGGATTATCAACGATCATAACTCGTCTAGCTCTCAAGCCAGCCGCAGAAATAGTGTCATCCATGACCAATCACAAACCGGAGATGACCTTTTTCCCGCCGAGAGTGAGATTAAGCAGAATTTTGCATCCTGTTCTTGAAGACCACAACTTTTCAGAGGCGCCAACCTAATGAAGAGTTATTTTAATATACACCAGGGAGATGAAACAGTGATTTCAATTTTAACTGTATATTTACAGACTTTTGCATGGCCGCATGTTTTGCGTCTTCCCAATGATATTTATACAGACAAAAAAGATTGTTCCACTCACATAGCTTTCTCTAGCTGTTCAGAATACATATAGAAACTACTCTTACAAAAGATTATCCTTTTATCTACATCGTGCTAATTGAAATAAACATTAACGAATTGGTCTTATTATTTGCTTCATTGTAAGTAGAAGGGAAATAGAACGTGACTCCATGCCACAACAGTCCACAAGAGACTTGGCCTACCGCGCGGCATGAATGGGGTGCAGTGTGGAGGGTGAGGCGCCTCGAGTCCCTCCCGGCCGGTTGATGCGGTCTTCTCGATCTGGAACCGCTACTTCTCAATCAAGTAGCTTCTCAATTGCCCCCCCCCCACGAGGCTGAGTGTACCCCGGACCAGATCTTCCAGCGGGTGAAAATTCCCCTCGCCGGAACCCAGGTCTCCCGCCTCACTACCACCGCACTAAGGAGACGACCAGAAAGGAAATAAGGGAATAAATTATGCTAAAACGATAATCAAATATTTTAAAGTTCATCACTATGTAAAATAATTGAGGTTCATGGCATAGCTAATGTCACCCATGCCAATTACAAACCGTAGTTCATTTTTTTTCCCACCGAGAGTGAGATTAAAGAGAATTCCTTATCCTGACCTTGAAGAGCATAACCTTTTAGAGACCCAACCTAATGAAGATTTATTTTAATATGCACTCCATGAAGATGAAACCTTAATTTTAACTGTATGTATAGAAGCTTTTGCATGACTGCGTATTTTCTACGTCTTTGCGAAGATACGAGGGTCATCCAGAAAGTGACAAGACGATTTGGCATAACTAAATAATAACGAAAGATACCGATATAAAACTTTATTTACAAATTTACAGTATCTTACTCTATTCCTCAACGCAATCCATTCTGTCAAGACTTATAATGCTACGTGTTACCAGTTTTTCTGTTATACTTTTCTACCACCAAAGATCTTATTAGTTTTTTGAATGCACAAGGTGTTCGGTCAATCGAATTTTATAGGCAAATATTGCAAGTGTATAATGATAATGCAATGAACGAGTCTTCAGTGAAGAAATGGCGCATAATTTACGAGTAATCAAGGATGAAGCACTATGCCCGACAATGACCGGAGTGGAAATTCAACAATTCAACAATCGTTATGAAGAAATTGAAAGCAAATGTTCAGAAAAACCGCTATTTCACTTTGGTCACCACATATGACTGTTTGTAAAAGATTTCGCAACCGGTGAAAACCTCAACATCTTGGCTCAAATCTTTAGCGTATTTTTTTTTTTTTTTGGAAGTGTTTAACGCCCGCTTTAACTACTTATGGCACAGCAGGCGGTGACTGGTGATACATGAATGATGATGGTGCACCGGTGGAATGCGATGGCGGGGGAAACCGGAGTACCCGGAGAAAATCCACCCCAGCGCCGCTTTGTCCACCACAAATCTCACATGCGGTCGCTTGGGATCGAACCCCGGCCGTCGTAGATGAGAGGCGAGTGGTCTAACCACTCGGCCACGGCGCGGCCGTCTTTAGCCGTGGAAGGGTGTAATATAGACGGCTAAACACCGGTAGTACATGACAATAAATACCTTAATAGTAATAGCGATTACCTTAAGAAATAAAGTAAAGTAATGTAATTATTGGAAGAGTTGAAAATTTGAATGCCACTGCCGCGATTTGAACACGCTTCCTCCGCTGTGTGGTTGCTCTAACCATGCTCAGAAATCTGTGGTGTAATGGTGCCGTGCTAACTTCATATGCCCGGCGGAGGACGATGGATTTTTTTAGGGCGTAAAAAGCCTTAGCGTGCCTTCCTTCGGAAGGGAAGTATAGCCGTTGGTCCCGTGTCGTAGATTTACGACACGTAAAAGAACCTCAATCCTGATAGAGAGGCCTCTGAGCAAAATTAAGCGGTCTTTCACTCCCAATTTAGAATGGGACGCTGAGAACCACAGTAGTTAAAGAGCGTCCATAAATAACATGCCATTTTTTTTCTGTGGTGCTAACCACAGATTTATAACTTTTATAATTGAATCTACTGCTGCCATTGATTTCATCAACTCAATTTCTAATTTATCTGAAGAATAAACATCACATGACTGAGCTGCTCTGTGAATATGCCGGTATGTTATTCAGCTAAATGCTTACGATGGTAAGTCGCCATTAAGGTAGTTCAGGGAGATATACTGGTTGATTGAACCAAGTAAAAAAATCTGATGTGTATCATTCACATGTCTTTCTCTATATCTCTGCAACAAATTATTCTTAAAAAGCTTATACTACTATTTACTTCCTGCTAATCAGAAAAAATTAACAGAAATAGTCTTATTACTTGTTTCCTTGTAAGTAGAACCAAAATAAGGGAGTACCAGAGGTTAAAGTGATAGCCAAAAGCTGGTTGCTATGTCGCTGAAGTTCCTTTGTTTGTATGGACAAGAGTTGACAAGTTCCTGTATGAGAAAAGTATGTTTTTCATAGCAGAAACCAAAAACAAGGAATGTCTCAAAAACGATGAACTCCATGAAAAAAATGTACATAACATAAATTGTGTGTTTTAACGTGCTCTACATTTTTTGTGTAGTAAGTTTTTGTCCATCTCTTACGGTTCGGCGGTTATTAAAAATGCAGTAAAATTCATCAAGAATAAACTACTCTTCAGAGGCTATTCCCAGAAAATTCAAGATATACACTTTATTTTTTAGGTAAATTGATTTAATATTCGATATTTTAATCAAAATCGTTAGAGCCATTTTTGAGAGAATCAAAATTTTCGAAAAAAGTTCCATGTAAAGGGTAGTTTGGAGTGGGGGGATTTTTCTCAAAATCTTCGTGTCGCATCCCTGGAAGATACTAAACTTGAATAACAAGTTTGATATTTTATAGACTTTTCGTTTTAGAGTTATCGTGTTCATAGACACCCGGACACACACACACACACACACGAACCTTTTTGTGAAAATGCTTTTTTTTAGATAAAGGGGACCCTAAAACATATATTTCCGGTGAAATCTCGGTATCGAGTCCCTCCAGGCCGGTTGATGCGGTCTTCTCGAACTAGAGCCGCAACAATTAAGTAGCTCCTCAATTGCCCCCCCCCCCAGGGACCTCCTGAGGCTGGGTGCACCACGGACCAGGTCTCCCAGCGGGGGAAAATTCCCCATCCCGGAACCGGGAATCGAACCCAGTTCTCCCGCTTGGCAAGCAGCCTCACTACCACCACGCTAAAGAGACGATCAGAATAAGGGAATAAATGATACTAAAACGATAGTCAAATCTTTTAAAAGTTTATCACTATGCAAAACAATTGAGCTTCATGGCATAACTAATGTCATCCATGACAAATCACAAATCGGAGATCACCGAGAGTGAGATTAAAGAGAATATTACATCCTGACCTTGAAGAGCGTAACTTTTTAGAGACCCAACCTAATGAAGTTATTTTAATGTGCATTCCATGGTGATGAAACAGTGATTTCAATTTTAACTGTATCCTACTTTTGCATGATCGCGTGTTTGCTACGTCTTTCCGATGATATTTACACACAACAAAAAGACTGATATGTTACACTCATATGACTTTCTCTAACTGTTCTACAAACAAACTTCTTACAAAAGATTTTCTTCTCTCTGCACAATGATAATCGAGATAAACATTAGCAGAATGTTCTTATTACTTAGTTCCTTATAAGTAGAAGGGAACTAAAGGAATGCGCTATGCCAAAGTGGTAGTCAAATGTTTTAAAAGCTGTCGTTATGCGATTGTCATTGAAATTGGCTTCTTTGCTTCGTTAGAAGTAGAACAAAAGGAAAACGACAATTCCTGTCTGAGAAAAGTATTATAAAATTGAAACCAACAACAATAAATACCTTGGAAACGATCAACTCTACAACAAAAATGTATATCACATAAATTGCATGTTTTAACGAGATCTTTATTTTTTGTGAGGTAAGCATTTGTCTATCTCTTACGATTTAACCGTTATAAAAAACTCTTCAAAACACATCCAAAATAAAGAGGCCGTCAGAGGCTACTCCCATAAAATTAAAAATATACATTTTATTTGTGATGTAAATATCTACAATATATACAATATTTTAATCAAAATCGTTTGCCATTTTTGAGAAAAACGTGAGTTTCAAGTCTTCGTGTCGCATCCTTGTAAATAAATATTAAGTTTGTTTTTAACGGTATTTTCCGTTTTTGAGCTATGCTGTTCACAGACAGCACACGCACGGGCGATTTTCTAAAAATGTGTTTTTGTCGGTGGACCTCAAAACATATCTTTCCGGTAAAATCTCGACTTAGAATTTTCAGTGGACTACAATACCTTTATGTACATACGTGCTAAAGAAAGTAAAAATGGCCTTTTTGGATTCAGAGGGTCTCAAAACATGTATTACCGGTGAAATCTCGGTATTGAATGTTTGGGTGGAATACAATGCCTTCTCTATACACTATGTACGTAGTACGTGTAAAGAAAGTAAAAAAGAATATCGGAAATAGGAGCCACTACACTACACTTCGTCTTACATTTTTAAATTATTCCTAGATACTGTAAAAATACGCTTTACCTACCTATATATTGCAAACACGTTACAATTTTACTTTCTCTACACGTACTATGTACATAGTGTATAGAGAAGGTATTGTATTGCACCCAAAAATTCGATACCGATATTTCACCGGAAATATACATTTTGGGTCCCCCTGAATCCAAAAAAAGCATTTTTACAAAAAGGTCCGTGTGTGTGTGTGTGTGTGTGTGTGTGTGTGACTGTGGGAAGCATAGCTCAAAAACGAAAAGACCGTTAAATACCAAACTTGGTATTTAAGTTTCACATCTTCCAAGGATACGACACGAAGATTTTCAAGACAATCCCCCCACCCCCAACTACCCTTTACATGAAACATTTTTTGAAAATTTTAATTTTCTTAAAAATGGCTCTAACAATTTTGATTAAAATGTCAAATATTAAAGATATTTACCTGAGAAATAAAATGTATATCTTGAATTTTCTGGGAATAACCTTTGAAGACTACTTTATTCAGGATGAATTTTACGGAATTTTGCATAACTGTTACAGCGTAAGAGATGGACAAAAACTTAAAACGCAATAAATGTAGAGCACATTAAAACATGCAATTTATGTCATATACATTTTTTCGTAGAGTTGTTCGTTTTTTAGAAATTCCTTGTTTTTGTTTTCAGCTTTGAAAAACTTATACTTTTCTCATACGGAATTTGTCAACTCCTGTCCATACAAACAAAGGAACTTCAGGCATATAGCAACCAGCTTTTGACTATCACATTAACCTATGGTACTCCTTTATTTGCCTTCTACTTGCAAGGAAGCAAGTAATAAGACCATTTCTGCTAATTTTTCTAAATTAGCAAGAAGTACACAGAAGAAGAAGCTTTTTAAAAATAATTTGTTGCAGAGATGTAGAGAAAGTCATGTGATCGGAACACATCAATTTTTTTTCCATTATAAACTTCTATTATTGTATAATTCTTCTCTATAGTCTTTCAGCAAACGAAACCAATAACAGCGTCAGACTGAAAAAGATACTGCTGGAGACCGGCAGATCCGTGGTTCAAATTCCGGATATGGCATTGAACTTTTGTCTGACTGTACCTATCCAACTATTGTCCTACACACGGCTTTTCTGAAAAAAAAAACAATTAAATCAACAATTAATTATTAATTGTCATTTAGATATTAGGTATCTATACAGCCAAATACAACAATAAGAAATAACACCTGGGTTTAGATATACAAAGTGTATTTAACATGTAGACTTCAAAATTTTTTCGGTGTATCATATAGAAAAGTTATATTTAAATGCAAGAACCTCGATAATACGGACCCCATTAGTCCGGACTTCTCTTAATCCAGACAGCCGTTTAATACGTGGCAACCTTCACTCGCACTGCCTCCCATCAGTCTCAGTCAGTCGGTCGGTCGCCTGTTTGTACCAGCAGCTAGTAGCGAACTGTTGACCTTTCCAAGGCTGAAGATAATATATCTGCATATTACGAATATTTAAGACATCTGCGTGAGTTAATTATTAAAGGAATTAATGTCAAAGGAAGACAACAAAAGATCAGCGGTTTCTTCAAACCGTTAAGCGTGTCAAATTTGTTCATTGACAGTGTGCTTTAATTGTCATGTTCTAATTCTGTTCTGATATCTTGTGTACTAAATAACTTTTGTACTTATTAAATTTCAAATACGTAGTATTTTTTCTGAACAGTGTCTAAATATGTACCTTGACTCATTTCATAGGTAGTTTTGTTTAATCCGACCTTTCATTAATTCGGACAAGCTAGAGACCCAATTAGAACGGACTAATGAAGTGCTACCGTATTAATATTTACATGGTTTAACATGTTATCATAGCAGTGATGACCATTTTGAGTTACAAGCAATTGAGCAAAATTGCATGGAAGATGAATGCCTAAACTTAGTCTATGATGTATTCCTATCCATATTTTCTTGCATACAGGGAATATGTGGTCGCAATTTTCTACCTTCCCAAAATCCCAGAAAGGACTATCCTTAATGTCGATTCTATAAAAGTGTTTAGCGAAGTATCTATGCTTGAATAATTACGTAGAATTATAACCTTTTAGAAGAAATGCCATTATTAATGTAGCTCCAAAGCCGTCTGACATCAATGACATTCAGCTCAACGTGATATTTTCAAGGTTTGTAACCGTGAAGGAAAGGAATATATTTCACGAAAGGAGAATTTTTCACTGTCATCTAAAAGTCGTGCTTGCTTAGATCGTGATATATGTATGAATCATGTAATCATAATTACTCCTTTTCCAAGTAAGGTTTGCTGTTCATCAATAAAACATTTAACAGTTCGTGAAATATCGCATATCTATAAAGAAACGTAAAAGTATTCGCTTATCGAAAGATACTTCCACGATGGCATTTACTGTAGACACAGCAGAATTCATCTGAAGGATATGTGTAACTGAAAGTTTGAAATTCCAAACTAGCAACGCCAGTTTTTTTTTTTTTTTTTTTTTTACCACAGTTGTAATATAACGCAAATAAGTTAGAGTGCACATTTCATCAATTTTGCTCTAGTGGTTTGGAAGTTTTGGTCAAATTTGTTTTTATGTTTTTGTCACGTCAGTAAAGAAGTTCCTTGCAAGAGAAAAATTAAAACTTTGGTCTAATTTTTATTAAACCTAGGTTCCCAAAACATCCACTTTTTTTAAATTACCATAAGTTTCTCTGCGTCTCCTTTGGTTTAGGCTTAAAATGTTTGAAGTTATGAATGTGCTTTTTTGTCATAAACATTGAAAACATGTGTTTAAATATATCTGGCAGTAATTAATTGCACCTTTGTGAACATGTACAGCAAATTTTTTTGTGTAATAGAAAAACTGCTCCAAAAGAGCATTTTACAGGAAGAAAACTGCTGAAAATACCAATAGCGAGAAAACAAGGAAAGGTTTTATGCAAGGCTCTCATTAAAATTCACCAGGTTGGACCCTCATCTTTCCTTTTACTCTCCTCTATTGTTGCCTTTTCGGTCCTTTTCTTCTTGCATTGCTGCTTAGCTTCCGCCTAACTTCATTTGTACTTTCTCTAGCCTGCATGTAAAATGTACATAGTGGATAGAGAACTATTGTATTCCACCTAAAAATTCGATGTCAAGATTTCACCGGAAATATACGTTTTGGTGTCCCCTGAGTCCGAAAAAAGCATTTTTAGAAAAAGTACCGTGTGCGTGTTTGTGTGTGTGTATCTATGGACAGCATAGCTCAAAAACGAAAAGACCATTTCATACCAAACTTGGTATTTAGGTTTAGTATCTTCCAAGGATGCGACACGACCCCCCCCCACTACAAACTACCCTTTACATGGAACAATGTTCGAAAATTTTGAATTTCTATAAACGGCTCTAACAATTTTGATTAAAAATTCCATATATTAATGATATTTACATCTCAAATAAGATGTATATTTTGAATTATCTGGAATAGCCTCTGAAGACTACTTTATTCTGGATGAATTTTACGGAATTTTGTATAACTGGCAAACCGTAAGAGATAGACAAAAACTTACTTAACAAAAAATATAGGGCACGTTAAAACACACAATTTATGTTTTATACATTTTTTTCGTGGAGTGGATTGTTTTTCAGATAGTCCTAATTATTGGTTTCGGCTTTAAAAAACATACTTTTCTCATACGGGAATGTGTCTAATCCTGACCATAGGAACAAAGGAACTTCGTCACATATCAACCAGCTTTTGACTACATCTTTAGCCTATCTACTCCATTATTTCCTTTCTACTTGCATGGAAGCAAACAATAAGACTATTTCTGCTAATCTTTCTCGATTAGCATGAAGTAAAAAGAAGTATTAGCTTTTTTAACATTAATTTGTGTCAGAGATGTAGATTTGTGTCATATTTTTAAAGTAAGGTCAGTGTATGTGTATGTGTGAGTGTGAGTGTGTGCGTGTCTGTTGGTGTGCGTATTTGCGTATGTGTCTGTGGGGAGCATAGTTGAAAAATAAAAAGAGTTAAATATAAAATTTAATATTTAAGTTTAGTGTCTACCGAGAATGCGATACGAAGATTTTCATGGATATCCCCCACCTTAGAATATCCTTTTCATGGTGCATCCTTTGAAAGTGGTGCTTTTCTCAAAAAAGATTAACGATTTTGTACAAAATGACTTGTACAACTGATAAACCGTAAGAAATGAAGAAAAGCTTACTACTAAAAAATATAGACCTCTTTAATTTATATCATATACATATTTCTATGTTGAATTTGATGTTTCCAAGATATTCCTGATTATTGGTTTCAATTTTAAAATACCTATACTTTTATCAAGCGGGAATGCATTATTCGTTTCATCTCTCTTTTGCTTTATCCCTAGCTGTGCAAAGCGAAAACTGATTTTAATTCAAAATCTTCTCGGGCTTCTAGCCAGGTAATAACTTGGCTTGGCTTCACCCTGAAGACGAGGAAGATGCACTTCTTCGAAACGTTGGTGTCAAGCCAAGTTATTACCTGGCTAGAAGCCCGAGAAGATTTTGAATTAACACGTCGCCAGGAAAGCTATAGTTCTTATTCTGATTTTAATTGTTTCACATAGCGATCGAATTTTAAAAGATTTGACTATCGTTTTACACTGGTGTAGTACCTTATTTCTTTTCTACTAAGAAGGAACTGATACAATCATTTCTCTTAATATTTATTTCGATTATCACGATGTAAATAAAAGAATAATGTTTTGTAACAATAGTTTGTATAGAAAGTTATGTGATTGTAACAAATCAAAATTTGCCTTTCTTTTTATAAATGTTAAAAATAATTTGTCGTTATTTATGATCCTTAATTAGCATAAATATTTATTATTTAGTAATATTAATTTTATCATTAAAATCAGTTTCACTTATAGCAATAATTTACTTTGATTTCAATTATTAATATTTATTAGTATTTATTTATTACTTTTATTAATCCTTATACTTTCTACTTTGCAAATGTAAGAAATGCTCAAAAATAGTTTAAATATAATCCACTGCCTGTTTTATTGAATTATATGGCTACTCCATCTTAGCTGAATAATAAACTCTCAGAAAACAATTGCTTTCTGAAGCGACCATTAGAAAAACATATTAAGTGGTAGACATATAGATTATTTCTCCAATATGGTAATGAAAGACGGATATGGCAGTGAATTAAACACAAAACCACTATTTATACCTAATCTTGTTGCCCAAGGGAAACGATGTATTCTTCATTAGAACTTCACAAGTAACAGACGTGAAATTTTGTGCATCGAGATTAAATTTTAATGCCACAAGCATTTAAAACTGCTATTCACAAGAAGGGAACAGTTAATTTTTACACTTTGTTTAATGTAAGTTTAACGTAAGAATGCAAATAATTTTGATAAACAAAAATTGAAGAGCTCTTTTCCAAATACCATTTTAGACATTTTCTTCATTTTTAGTTTGTTTACGTTGTTATGATATTATGATTGAGATGCGCATACTATATTGAATAAATTGCAAAACTCACTTAAGTCTCATTGATATAGTGATTGAAAAGTCGTATTTTTTACAAAGTCCACCTAAGTCATTGAAAATATTACTTCCAAAACCCACTTAAGTCATATTCAAGCTTTTCTTTTTAAACGTTATCCATTGTTGCGCAGTAATCATTATTGCAACAATGGTTTGTAATTTAGAAGGATTTGTTTATCCGGTTATTCTGAAGCTAATAAGTAGGTTAGTCTTTTGTAAAGATGGAGAATAAGGAGATGCAACGAGAAAGAAAAGTGAAGCAAAAGCCTATAAGTCCACTGGTTACAGGAATAGCTTTATAGCATCGAATTCCTATTCTGCAGAGAAACCAGAAGCAAGTTCCAAGCTTCCGAAATGTAGTTAAATGTTCAGAGTGTTAACAACCTCAGCCGTGAGAAAGTGCAAGATGCAAGGAAGTTGCTGAAATTTGTGGAACTGTACAGTGATGAGCAAAAATTCTATGAAGAACGATTGAATAGTGCAATCGTGTGGTGAACCAGAACATGTGCTGTGTTTGAGTGAGCGAGAGCCATTTTTTACTTTCTCTACACATACTATGTACATTATAATGCACCCAAAAATTCGATACCGAGATTTCACCGGAAATACATATTTTGGGTCCCCCTGAATCCAAAAAAAAGCATTTTTAGAAAGAAGTGTGTGTGTTTATGTGTATGTGTGTGTGTAACTGTGGGCTGCATAGCTCAAAAATGAAAAGACCGTTAAATACCAAACTTTGTATTTAAGGTTGGTATCTTCCAAGGATGCGACACGAAGATTTTCAAGAAAATCCACACACCCCAAACTACCCTTTAGATGAAACTTTTTTCGAAAATTTTGATTTTCTAAAAAATGACTAACGATTTTGATTAAAATATTGTATATTAAAATATTTACCTGGCAAATAAAATGTATAACTTGAATTTTCTTGGAATAGCTTCTGAAGACTACTTTATTCTGGAAGAATTTTACGGAATTTTGTATAACTGGTAAACCGTAAGAGATGGACAAAAACTTTTTTTTCGTGGAGTTGATAGTTTTTTAGGCATTCCTTGTTTTTGTTTTCAGCTTTAAAAAACTTATACTTTTCTCATACAGGAATTGGTCAACTCCTGTCCACACAAACAAAGGAATTTCAGTCACATAGCCACCAGCTTTTGACTATTACCTTAAATATGCTACTCCCTTATTTCGGTTCTACTTACAAGGAAGCAAGTAATAAGACTATTTGTGCTAATTTTTTCTGGATTAGCATGAAGTAAATAGAAGCATAAGCTTTTTAACAATAATTTGTTGCAGAGAGATAGAAAAAGTCATGTGAATGGAACACATCAGTTTTTTGTAATAAGTAATGCAGTCAAAAAACTTTTGATAAGGGTTTTGATAATTTTAACTTTGTGTTACCCTACTAGCACTTCAAAACTATTAGAATATTATTATTTATTCATATGACCGGTGGAAAGCTTATATTTAGTCATTATTCTATAGTATTAAGCACTCAAATTTATAACTTAGGTGGATTTTGGAAATAATGATTTTTTTTTTGTGCTAAGCTTGGACTCAAAGCCAAATTCAAAATGTTAAATGCCTTACTATGTTATTCTATAACAAAATACCTATAAAATGTCATTTTAAAAATGTAATTATCACCACAACAAAGGCAGTATACGTTTTCCGTGGTTCCTGTAAATTTTCAAAATATGACATAAGTGGTATTTGGAAAGGAGCTCTTCAATTATTGATATATGTTGCGTTTGGCCCTCAGATTATTCAATGGTCCGTGATCTCAAGAAGCCTGTGTAACCAGTTTTTTAAGCTATCTAATGATTCCCAACGGCTCAACACAACATTTGCATGTTATAAATGCAAAAATAGGAACCATCATTTCACTTATCAAGTTTTAGGTACTAAGTTGTCCTCCTGTTATAACTATATAATCCTTGAGTTTTCGCCATTTACAACTGTATAATTTCGCAAAAATACTTCAAGAGATAGTATGAAAGTAAAAGTTGTGTAAATTATGTTTCTGTTCTTGACAATCGAAATAAACTTCCAATAAAAGTCACTTTTACACACTTCGTTGTAGCTATAAGCAGAATGTAGTAGGCTAAAGAGTTAAAACTAAGTAGGCATTTTCAGATATTCAAAAAGCGTGTCGCTTTGCGATAGTTTTGAAATGCGTTACTCTTTGTTTAACTACAAGAAAAATCTAACCTGTTTCATTCACATGACTTTTTCTACATATCAGTAACAAATTACTGTTAAAAAAGTTATTCTTCTATCTACGTCATGCTAATCGAGATAAACATTAGCAGAAAGGATCTTAATCTTTAGTTCCTTATAAGTACAAGGGAAATGGAACATACTAGAATAAAACGATAGTCAAATCTTTTAAAAGCTGGTTACTATGAGATTGAAATCCGTTTCTTTGCATTACCAGGAGATGACAAATTCCCGTATGAGAAAAGTTTTAAGCATTTTAAATCTGAAACCAATAATAAGGAAGATCTAAAAAAAATATTCAATTCCACGAGGGGGAAAAACCGTGTATGACAAATTGTGTGCTTTAACAAGATCTACATTTTTGTGCAATAAGCTGTTTATCTATCTCTTACAGTTTAACCATTAAACAAAATTCTGCAAAATTCACCCTAGATAAAGAGGTCTTAAGAGGCTATTCTCAGAAAACTCAAGATATATATTATTTATGATGTAAATATTTTAATATACCATATTCTAATCAAAATCGTTAGTGTCATATTTAAGAAAATAAAAGTTTTCGCAATTGTTCCATGTAAAGAGTATTTAGATGTGGTTGGATTTTCCTGAAAATCCTCGTGTTGTATCTAAGTTGAGAAAGTAAGAATAGTTTGTTATCCCAGTAATAAACTTTACAATGTACAGAAAGTGATGCGAATGTTGTACCTGAATTTTTTTGATAGTGTTTAACGCCAGGTTTTACTATTTTGGCAGCGCAAGCGATGATACTGGTGATAAATGGAATGAATATGGAGAACCGGTGAATTTGATGGCAAGAGAAACCGGAGAACTCGGAGAAAACGTGCCCCTGCGCCGCTGTCCACGCGGTTGCCTGGAATAAAACCCGGGCCGTGTAGGTGTGAGGCGAGTGGTGTAACCACACCTAAAATGTTTTTATTTATTTTTTTTATTCTTGTTTTAATTTGTATGGATATGTCTGGGGCTTTGACTTGTGAAACAACTCATATTAACTGTCGGCTTTTGACATTAGGTTTATCATTTTATATTGTTATACACGCGCACATTTATTCCCACATGCATACTTCCAGACTCTGGATAGGGAATAATTCTGGTTAAAAAAAAATTCCCCGCCCCAGACGGGAATCGAGACCGGGACCTTCGAGTGAGAAGTCAGCTCGCTGACCACTCGACAGGGGGACAGTCAGTTTTCGTTTGTTTGCAACAGGAAATTGTTTTAAAATACATTTTAACGCCAAGCAACTGGAGCATAGAAAACTGCATGCACGAGTGATACATCAACTGGTTTACCACATGGTCTCGTTTCACGGCACTAATTCATCTTGATTCAGACATTAGTTTATGTTGGCGCCGACGTTGGGGTGCCCATCCCGTAAGGAACACCAAGCCCATTACCGAAAGGAAGGCAATATCCGCCCCATATTCAGCACGTAGGGATGGATAACTGTAACCAAATTGCAGCGAGGCGGAAATTCCGTCGGGAGGTAATTAAACTTGAAAGTACTTCATTAATCAGCGAACAAGTGATGAATGCATGCCAGACACACAAACAGTTGCATACCGCCATCGCGTGTGTAAACAAATGCAGTTAATGTAATCCAATGAGCAACAGAAGGTTCTGCACACTGTTTTTAACATTTATCATTACCAAGAATTGGAACTTGTCATGCTTTTATTACTTTCTCTGCACGTACTTTATCTACCCGTAGTGTATAAAGAAAGTAATGCATTCTACCCAAAAATTCAACATCAGAGATCCCGCTGTATAAAAAAATCTTATGTGATCCATACATATGACTTTCTCTACATCTTTGTAACAAATTATTGTTATTAAGCTTATTCTTCTATCTACTTCTACGAGATAAACATTAGCAAAAATGGTCTCATTACTTGCCTCCTTGTAAATAGAAGGGAAACAGGGGACTACCATAGGCTAAAGCGATAGTCAAAGTTTTTAAAAGCTGGTTGCTATGGGATTGAAATCCGTTAGAGGGATTTTTGAGAACTGAAAATTTCAAAATTGTTTCCATGTAAAGGTAGTTGAGAGTGGGGGGATTTTCTTGAAAATCTTCTTGTCGCATTGCTTCGAAGATACTTAACTTAAATGCCAACGGACTTCTAGTTTTTGAGCTATGCTGCCCACAGACACACACACGGAAATTTTTCTAATTTTTTTTTTGATTAAGGGGGTCTCAAAACGTAATTTCCAGTGCAATCTCAGTATATAATTTTTTGGTATAATACAATACCTTCTCTTTACACTATGTGCATAGTACGTGTAGAGAAAGTCAAAAGCATTTTTAGAAAAAAGTCCATGTGTGTGTCCCAGTGTCTGTGAACACGATAACTGAAAACCGAAAATCCGTTAAAATACCAAACTTGGTATTTAAGTTTAGTATCCTCAAAGGATATACGAAGAAGATTTTCCAGAAAGATCTCCCCACTCCCAACTATCCTTTACTAGGAAGAGCTTTTGAAAGTTTTGAGTTTCTCAAAAATGGCTCCAACGATTTTGATTAAAATATCGTGTATTAAACGTATTCACATGATAAATAAAGTGTATATATTGAATTTTCTGGGGATAGTCTCTAAATACCTCTTCATTTTGTAAGCATTTTGCTGAATTTTGCATAACATGTAAACCGTAAGAGATAAACAAAAACGTACTACACAAAAGGTAGATCTCGTCAAAATACAATTTATTTCGTAGAGGTGGCCATTGCCGAGATATTCCTTGAGATGGGTTTCAGTTTTAAAATACTTGAGCTTTTATTATACAGGAATTTGCAAACTCCTAGCCATGCAAAGAAACGGATTTCAACCACATGGCAACGAGCTTTAAAAAGATTTGATTATTTTTGAGTTAATGTATTCCCTTACTTCCCTTTTTCTTAAAAGGAAGCACGTAACAAAGGATAATTTCTGCTAATGTTTAACTCAAATAGTGTGAACGGATAGAAGAAAAGCTTTTCTGACGTTTTACAGAATGTAGAGAAAGACACGGGATGGAACACATCATGTTTTTCCATTAATGATTTAATTTGATACCTAGCCTTCTGTAACTGTTCTTCAGCAAACGTTATAATCACATGGTGATCTGCAAACAGCATCTAAATCAATACATCTGTATTTATTGCTCTGTGCTCAAGGAAAACAGCGTTTCAGCACCGTTAGCATTTACTTCATTGCTTTAATTTCATTATTCGCACCTCTACCCATAAATTACCCCCGCCCAAGGCCGTTATATTACAAGGTAGAGAGAAATGTGTGGCGAATTCAAAGTCATCTCGAGGAAGAAAGAAAAGTGCAAACTGCGGTGCTGCATCCAATCTCTGGTGGGCTCCTCCCCCTTGAATAACTGCAAGGCCATCATTATCTGCCGTCACGCGCGCAGATATTGACTTGATAGCGAAATAATCGCTATAGCAAGGTGGTGTTTTGTGGCGGTCATAGTCGAAAATTACCAGGAACATAGCAACCTGTTCATGGCCAGCTTTTGTTTATCCATGGTGCTATTCTACCGTATACAGCAACAGTATAGCTTATCATTCATCTGTCATTCTTCTGTCATCATGTTATTTCAAAGAAATTACTTTTACCCTTGAGACAATACATCTGTGGCGTTCGATACGAAGTACTGAACATCAGAAATGTTGCATTTGTCCTAAAAAGTGTATTATTCCTTATTACTTATCCTTATCAGTTAAATATGACAAAAAATTAAGGAAAATCTGATGTGTTCCATTCACAAGAGTTCCATTTTTATTACTTGCTAATTAGAAGGGAATAAGCGAATGTACAGGCTAAAGTGATATTCAAGACGTTTAAAAGCAGGTCGTTATGTGAAACAATTGAAATTCCATTCTCTTTGCTTGCCAGCAGTAAAAAAACGAGAATCGAGAGGAAATATGTCTTCCAGTTTGAGAAAAGTTTGTGGCTTAAACTTGAAACCAATAGTCCGGAATATTTTAAAAGCTGTTAAACCTACAAAAATGTATATATTGTGTATTTTAATGCGATCTACATTTTTATGCAATATGTTTTTGTTTATCCCTTACGGTTTGCCAATTATACAAACGTCACCCAGTATGAAGAGGTTATTCCCAGAAAATTCAATATATACATTTTATTTGTCATGTAAGTACCTTAAATACAAGCGATTTTTATCAAATTCGTTAGTGGCATTTTTTAAAAAAATCAACATTTTCGAATTTTTTTCCATGTAAGGGTAGTTGGGGGTGGGAAATTTTTTTTGAAAAGATTCAAGTCGTATCCTTGGGAAATAGTGAACTTAAATATCAGTTTGGTATTTAACGAACTTTTTGTGTTTGAGCTATGCTGCCCACAGAAATGTTTCTAAAAAGTATTTTTATTTTTGGAATTAGGGGGTCTGAAAACATGCATTTTTGGTGAAATCTCGGTGTCAATTTTTTGTGCACTACAATACCTTCTCTATGCACGAGTAGAGAAAGTTCTTAAGAAAAATCTGATGCGTTCCATTTACATGACTTTCTCTAGCTGTTCCGCAAACAAACTTTTTATTCAAAAGGGTAATATTTTATCTACATCATCAAGATAAACATAAGCAAAATTATTCTTATTACTTGCTTAGCAGAAGGGAATAAGGGAATGCACAGACTAAAGCCATATTCAAGTCCTTTAAAAGCCGGTCGCTATGTGAAACAATTGAAGGTCCATCCTCTTTGCTAGCCAAAAGTAAACAAACTAGAAATGAGAGGAAAGATGACTCCCTTTCCAGAAAAATTAGTACTCTTAAAACTGAAACACAACTCGGAATAGTCAAAAATGGTTAACTCTACACAAAAATATATATGACACAAATTGTGCTATGCAAACACCATCCGAATGAAGAGCAATTCAGAGAAAATTCAACATATATATTTTGTATGACATAAAAATACCTTAAATATAAGGTACTTTAATCAAAACATTAGAGTCATTTTTCAGAAAATCAAAATTTTCAAACATTTTTCCATGTAAAAGATAGTTTGGAGTGGGGGATGTTTTAAAAATCTTTGTGTCGCACCCTTGTTTGGTATTTAATCAACTTTTCGTTTTTGAGCTATGCTGCCTAGGCATACATATAGAAAAAAAAAACCTGTACGAACGTGTTTCTATAAATGCTTTCTTTTAAATTCACGGGTCTCAAAACATGCATTTCCGGCGAAATCTCTATGTCGAATTTTTGGGCCAAGCAAAAGCTTGAAGTTTAATTCTCCGAGTTTTCTTGAGCAGCATTTCTTTGCCAACTGTTTCTGAGTTGAAGGTGTTCGGCGTCGTCGCGGTAGCGATCTATCGGGAGTATAGTTCCCCGGAAACTCGTGGTTTATCCCCCAGCAGCGTCGGAGACGTTCAATGTGGAACCGTTATGAACTTCGTCCATGATTACGCTCGTCCTCAATCAGATTTTGTCGCCCTTCAGGTCACTCCTCTCATCCCTCCCTCCCAGGGTAACTAAAGTCACAAACAGCATACGTGCTGTGCCCCAGTGATATTTAATCTTTAAAATTAATCCTTCCTCCTGGAGATGGTAGACTTAACAGTTCTCACTTAGCTCACAGTGCGTGAGCTGCCACTCTCGTAGATATTTAGGATTTTTACTAGGATTAGATACTGTGGGCGAGTGATATGATCACTCCTTGGTGTCCCGGGTTCGATCCCCGGGGAACACCTATGGGGTTTGTGGACGAAGTGAGGTCTAGTCGGGCTTTCGCCAAATTATCCATTCATTCTGCCAATTGCTCCATAACTATCGTTTATGTCACTATTCCACCGTCATTTGTTATCAGCCGCTTCCTCACCTTCATACCATACAAGGAACTGATCCTGGCTTGCCTCTGGTCAAGAGCCTCTGCTTAACAGGCGTTTGGGTGCTGGTTGGCAAGTCCTGGGTAAGTGTAAGTCCTACATACGAAGAGTGTAACCAGAGAGAGAGAGAAACAAAAGAAATTAGGATTAGCCTGTGACAGAGCACCGGGCTCTTACGTGACCACAAGGTGGGAGAAATTTGGGTAGATACCCGAACGCCGACCAGATCGGTTGGCAACGGCATTCCTATATATGCACAAAACCGCAGAAGAATCAGCGAAAAAGATGATGCAAATAAGATATGTGTAAATGCTTTATATAATAAAGAATCAAATACAGTCAGGCCAAGATTTAATGACAGTTCAGTTAATCCTTTCAAAAAATAAGCATATACAAGGGGCATTTGTACAGTTGGAACGCTTCCAACACCAGCCTCACCCCTGAGGGCTCTGAACCTCCCGGCGGACTTCCAGAGGTAGCCCCAAACCCGGAAGCGGGTCCCAAAACTTGTGGCCCTGACGAAGACGCCAAGATAACATGTTTACAATGTGTAAACCACCATCGAACCACAACTCGACGAACACAGTCACTTGGACCTTCAGCCCTGAAAGGGAGAAAATTAGGAAGGAGCAGAAATTTTGGGGTAAGTAATGAACATACGGTACTTTTCAGAACATGATGGCCCTGCACCACCCTTCTTCCAAATTCAGCCTGACATTAAAGTTTGGGGTTGGAAACCAAAATTACTGGTGCCTTAACTTAGTCGTGATTCTCAACTTGTGAGGAGTGTCTCCAGGAAACAGATTTCACTACGTTGCCTCTCTGCCCTAGTACAACTTCGTGTTTTGTTTGCTAATGGTTATTGCCCGGTGATATGGGGAACGATCCAGTTTGAGGGCCATCATGTTTTGGAGAAAACTATAAACAGTTTCGCCTGGCGACGCGGAGAAGCCCCTGGTTGACGTAGGCTGGTCACGGGGACCGAACCCGTGACCCCCAGAACGAAACTACCTGACCATCCCACTATGCCTATCTTTCGCCTATTATAAGTAGAAAATAATAGGAGGTTTATTTTGTGTCGCTTAAAGAATGGGAATCTTTCAGAACCTGGAGAACTAACTGTATTTAAGAGAGGAAATGATGCGCGTTATCTCCTCATCGGACGTTTTTATGGAACGTCTTCCCAGCACTTATCGGGCTAAGCATCTAAAGTACATGTTTCCAGTTTTTAACGCAGTCTTAGTTTTCACGTTAATACGAACCAATGCTATAAAAGTCAAGCCACAAACAATGTTTGTTAGGGTGATCAGTTCTTGACGGATTTGTCGGTTCGTGTCCAATCTGATGTGGTCCATTCACACGACTTGCTCTACATCTATGTAACAACTTATTGTTAAAAAGCTTATGATTCTGTTTACTTCATGATAATCGAGAAAAAATTAACAGAAATAGTCTTATTACTTGCTTCCTTGTAAGTATAAGCAAATAAGGGAATACCATAGGTTAAAGTGATAGTCAAAACCTGGTTGCTATGTGACTGAAGTTCCTTTGTTTGTACGGACAGGAGTTAACAACAAATTCCTGTATGAGAAAAGCATAAGTTTTTCAAAGCTGAAATTAAAAACAAAGAATATTTGAAAAACGATCAACTCTACGAAAATATATAACATAAATTGTGTGTTTTAATAGGTTATACATTTTTTGTGTGGTAAGTTTTTGTGTACGTCATACGGTTTAATAGTTATGCAAAATTGCGTAAATTTAATTCAGAATTAAGTAGTCTTCAGAGGCTATTCCCAGAAAATTGAAGAAATACACTTTATTTGTCAGGTAAATATTTTTAATATACGATATTTTACTCAAAATCGTTAGAGCCATTTTTGAGAAAATCAAAATTTTCCAAAAAAGTTCCAAGTAAAGGGTAGTTGGGGGTGGGGGAATTTTTTTGGAAATCTTCGTGTCGCATCCTTGGAAGATACCGAACTTAAATACCAACTTTGGTATTTAACAGTCTTTTCGTTTTAAAGCTATGTTGCCCTCAGACACATTCGCACATACACACGGACATTTTTCTAAAACTGCTTTATAACGAACATAAATGCCCAACGTACAGCGTAAGAGGTGGGGCAGATTTACCTCCTTTTGGTAGCGACAGACAAAAACCTTTCTCTCTATGGCATCACTTTCTATCAGTGGCGTGGGCTTCAGCAACGTCAATGTTATATGGGATGATACAAATACTAACAATTTTCTTGAACACCATTCTTGTTAATGACTTGGTTGGCACTATTTACTTACAACCACTTCATCAGTGTTTGCCGACAGAGCTGAACACCACAGTCTTAAAAGGCAGATCAAATGATCCTGCCCTCCCTTCCCTACTACAATATTTGCTTTTTATTTGATTCATTTTCGAGGACAACTGTTCACAAATATATGTTGATATGTTTCCCAGCAATACCTCGCAATTTGGGCCATTTTTCATTGGAACAGATTTAAATAAATCCTAGTCTTTTTTCTGAGAATATTCAATAGCTGTTGAATTTTGCAAAGCAACTAGTTCCATTTGAAGATCGTGCAGACAAAGTTAATTCAAGTGCTGTTACTGATTGCGTACCTGATCTAAATGTTTACCATGATCACTATGATGGTATTTTTCAAAGTGTCGTTTAATATTACAACGGAACCCGAGATAAGTGATGCTTACAAATAAGACATTTCATATTTAACCAAAAAATATTCTTCCTTCATTCTTTCTGGAATACGATATGCTTTGTTCGGTTGAAACCTGCCACTTGTCGAGAGTTGAACCCAGTTAAACGCCACTGAATGATTGAAGGGTAAACGCTTCCTACCTGGTCATACACAAAACGAAGGAGGTGGGGGTAACGCGACTAGGTGACGCAATTAGCTTATAAGAGCAGAGGTTGGGCACCCTAAGACACGAAAGTAATGAAAAATTCAAACCAATAATAATAATAATAATAATAATAATAATGGATAGGCAGAGTCAGACTGAAAAAATTCAAAACCATAGCCGGGATTTGAACCATGGATCTCCCGGTATCTAGCCGGTAGCTCTTCCACTGAGCTACCATGGCAACATGGCCGCACAACATTAGACTTCTCAACGGACTCGCATGTTTCCCGGTAAAATACAAGGTGCTCTCAAATGGCGACTAACAATGTTGTAAGTACTTTAAGTCCCAGGATTCATAGTATATGGTCAATAGGTATTGATTTAATTGTTTTTTTTCACACAAGTCGTGTGTAGGACAGGAGTTGGATAGGTAGAGTAAGACTGCCATGGTAGTTCAGTGGAAGAGCAACCGGCTAGAGACCGGGAGATCCGTGGTTCAAATCCCAGCTATGGCATTGAATTTTTCAGTCTGGCTCTACCTATCCAACTTATACACGGCTTGTGTGAAAAAACAATTAAACCAATAATAATAATGCAGTTCCTGAAAACCGTCAAATAAGGAATATCCTTAATCACAAACTAGTAATATGAAATATAGAGACACATGTTTTAAGATGGTTTGGACATACAAAAAGTATGGATGTAGGCCACAGTGGACGGAAGAAGAAGGAGAAGGAGACTAAGAATAAACTGGAGCGATTAAATAGAGAAATTAGTGAATAAGAAAGGAAAAACTTTGAAAGAAGTTAAATAACTAACTAGGGATAGGACAAAATATAGAAAATGGATCATGACTGGCTGAGGAGACTCAACGCTCGCAAGGGCATAAGAGAGAGAGAGGAAAAGAAGAATAAGAAGAATTATTCTCGTAAATATGTGTTTTAAGGGGATATATTGTTCTCAAGTATACAAAGTTCTTTCCGAATAAAGAGAAGTTTACATTCTATTCCCAGAAAATGCAAGATAGAAACTAATGTCTTGTAAACATCTGAAATATAGTTATTTTAGTAAAAATCGTTGTCATATTCAAGAAATAAAACTCGAATAAATTGCTATGTAAAGTGTAATTTGGGTTGGGTAGCAGTTTAACGTCCTTTAACCAGGTAGGCCATATCAGACAAAAAATGAAGTCGGTGAAATGATGCTCAAATAAGACCGGAGTCCATGAATTTTAAAGTTACTCGACATTCGTCTTCTCAGGAGAATTTCTGTTTACTTTCAGAGATATTCCTTGTTATTGGTTTCAATAGTAAAATATTTCAAACTTTTCTCAAACGGAAATTTGATATTGCTGTTTCTTTTGTTTTACTACTAACCTGAATTTTTACTTTCATACACGTACTATGTACATAGTGTATAGAGAAAGTATTGCACTCCACCCAAAAATTCGATACCGAGATTTCACCGGAAATATATGTTTTAGGGTCCCTGTGTCCTAAAACAGTATTTTCAGACAAAGGTATCCGTGTGTCTGTGAACACCATAACCCCAAATAGAAAAGTCGATAAAATACCAAACTTGGTATTTAAGTTTAGTATCTTCCAGAGATGCGACACGAAGTTTTTGAGAAAAATCTCCCACCCCAAACTACCGTTTACATGGATCTTTTTTCGAAAACTTTGATTTTCTAAAAAATGGCTCTAACGATTTTGATTAAAATATCGTATATTAAATATATTTATATGACCAAATGTATATCTTGAATTTTCTGGGAATAGGCTCTGAAGACTACTATATTCTGGGTGAATTTTACGGAATTTTGCTTAACTGCTAAACCGTAAGAGTTGGACAAAAAACTACCACACAAAAAGTGTAGAGCACATTAAAACACACAATTTATGTTGTATACATTTTTTCGTGGAGTTGATCATTTTGAGATATTCCTTGTTTTTGGTTTTAGCTTTGAAAAACATAACTCTTTTCATACAGGTATTTTTCAACTCCTGTCCATACAAACAAAGGAATTTCATTCACATAACAACCAGCTTTTGACTATCACTTTAACCTACGGTACTCCCTCATTTCTCTTCTACTTACAAGGAAGCAAGTAATAAGGCTATTTCTGCTAATTTTTTGTCGATTAGCATGAAATAAATAGAAGCACAAGCTTCTTAACAATAATTTGTTGCAGAGATGTAGAGAAAGTCATGTGAATGGAACACACCAGATTTTTAAAATATGTGACTATCGCTTTATCAGTGTATTCCCTTACTTCCCTTCTACTTATAAAGATCTAATTAATAATTCCGTTTCTGCTAATGTATATCTTCATTACTATGAAGTAGAAGAATAAGCTTTTAAGAATAGGTTGTTTGCAAAACAAGTCATGTACAGAAAACATGGTTTGCAATGTATTTATGGAATAAATTGAGAAAGAGAAAAACAAACTTTCGTAAGAATAATATTTATAGTCACTAATAAACGATAAAGGTGTTTTTACCAATTATAGCCGATGTATTGCCTTAAATACACAAAATGGATCAAATATACCTTAATATCCACCATTGAAACAGTACTGAAAAATCTGATGTGTTACACTCACATGACTTTCTCTAGCTGCTCTACAAACCTCCTACAAAAGATTATTCTTCTTTGTACACAATGATAATCAATATAAATATTAGCCGAATGTTCTTATCACTTAGTTCCTTATAATTAGAAGAGAATAAGGGAATGCGCTATGCTCAAGTAATTGTCAAAAGGTTTAAAAGCTATCGTTATGCGATTGTCATTGCAAATCACCTCTTTACTTGGCCAGGAGTAGAACAAAAGAAAAACGGACACTTCCTGTCTAAGAAAAGTATTTCACATTTGAAACCAATAACTAGGAATATCTCGGAAACGGTTACCTCTACAACAAACACGTAAAGGACATAAACTGTGTGTTTTGACGTGATGTGCATTTTTTGTATAGTGAGTGTTTTTCTATCTCTTACGGTTTAACAGTTAAGCAAAATTCGGCAAAATTCATCCAGAATAAAAAGGTCTTCAGAGGCTATTCCCAAAAAAATCCGAGATATACATTTCATTTCGGACATAAATAGTTTTAATATACGGGATTTTAATCAAAATCGTTAGAGCCATTTTTAGGAAAATCAAAATTTTCGAAATGTTTTCCATGAAAAGGGTAGTTTGTGGTGGGGGAATTGTTTTTTTTTTAAATCTTCGTGTCACATCCTTGGAAGAAATTAAGCTAAATACCAAGTTTGGTATTTAACGGTCTTTTCGTTTTGGGGATATGCTGTCCACAGTCACACAGACAGACAGACACACTCACACACACGGACCATTTTTTAAAAATGCTTTTTTGGGACTCAGGGGACCCGAAAACATATATTTCCGGTGAAATCTCGGTATCAAATTTATGGGTGCATTACAATACCTTCTCTATCCCTATGTACATTGTACATATGGGGCTAGAGAAAGTAAACATACACACCTACATTGAAACGAGCACATGTCAGTAAGAAGATATATAGCCGTGCACTAGCGACATGACAACCGTACACTTCAATTATACACAGATGTCTCGACGAATTACGCCTACTGAGTTTCAAGTCACTAAACACACACATTGGCAGCCCTGTTAATTTACAAGACTTCTGTTACACTTTGAGGATTAATAATCACATAATATTATCATTATTAGCCCAAGAATTTATTGTCAGTAAGCCAATTCTTAACTTTTCTTGAACGCATATAAAATGTAATAGTAGATAGAGAAGGTATTGTATTCCAACAAAAATTTTGGTATCGCAATTTCATCGGAAATGTGTTTTAAGACTCCCTGAATAAAAAAAAAAAATTAAAAATCGACCATGTGTGTGAGTATGTGTCTGTGTGTGTGTGTAAAGCATAACTAAAAATTCTGATGTGCCCCATTCACATGACTTTCTCTAAATATCTGTAACAAATTAGTGTTAAAAACGTTAGTCTTCTATCAACTTCATGCTAATCGAGATAAACATTGGCAGCAACGGACTTATAGATTTTACTTTAAGTAAAAGCGAAATAAGAGAATACACTAAGTTAAACCGATAGTCACATTTTTACTTTCTCTACACGTACTTTATACATAGTGTATAGAGAAAGTATTGCACTCCACCAAAAAATTCGACACCGAGATTTCACGGGAAATATATGTTTTAGGGTCCCCTGTATCCAAAAAAGTATTTTGAGATAAACGTCCGTGTGTGTGTGTGCGTGTGCGTGTGTGTGTGTGTCCTTGTGTCTGTGAACACGATAACTCAAAAACGAAAAGTTGGTAAAATACCACTCAAGATTTTGAGAAAAAATCCCCCCACCCCAAACTACCCTTTACATGGAACTTTTTTCGAAAATGTTGATTTTCTAAAAACTGGCTTTAACGATTTTGATTAAAATGTCGTATATTAATCTGACAAATAAAATATATATATATATTTTGAATTTTTTATGCCTCTGAGTGAATTTTACGAAATTTTGCATAACTGCTAAACCGTTAATAATAGACAAAAACTTACCACACAAAAATATAGAGCACATTAAAATACACAATTTATGTTGAATACATTTTTTTCGTGGAGCTGATCATTTTTTTTTTTGGTTTGAGCTTTGAAAAACTTAAATTTTCTCACACAGGAATTTGTTACCTGATGTCCAAACAAACTGGATAACTGCTAAACCGTAAGAAATGGACGAAAACTTACCACACAAAAAATGTAGAGCACATTAAAACACACAATTTATGTTATATACATTTTTTTCGAGGAGGTGATCGTTTTTTAGATATTCTTTGTTTTTGGTTTCAGGTTTAAAAAACTTGTACTTTTCTCATATAGGAATTTGTGAACTCGTGTCTATACAAACAAAGGAACTTCAGTCACCTAGTAGCCAGTTTTTGACTTCAGTTTAAGCTATAATACTCCCATATTTCGTTTCTACTTACAAGAAAGCAAGTAATGAGACTATTTCTGCTAATTTTTTCTCTATTAGTATGAAGTAAATAGAAGAATAAGCTTTTTAACAATAATTTGTTGCAGAGATGTAGAGAAAGTCATGTGAATGCAATATATCAGATTTTTTTATATACAGGAGACCCTGTTGCTATCTATTTTTGGGTGGAGTGCAATATCTTCTCTACTTATGAATCATGTACTATGTAGAGGAAGTAAAAATGCAGGTAAATATGACACATACTATTTAATGAAGCCGATGTAAGAATTTGAATGGAAGATTCTCCCTGGCATAAACGTGCGATCTACATGCATTTGTTCCTAGTCCATAGAGTTTTTAAACAGATTCCGCCCTGTTCCTACCTGACAATTGACGGTTGCTCACTAAATGGCATGCAGATTTGTGGCCATTACGGTTTAGCATGCTTAATCGCATCCACGCCCTTGGCAATCTAACCTAAACCGTACCTAATTACAATTATTTAGCAAGTTGAAAGCTGTCACTCAACTCAAGTGGCTCTCGCACGCAATAAATAAGCATATTTGCTTAATGATACAGCACAGTTGCGAGTCTATCGCCTTCTGCGTCTTGATGACATAAGGCGGAAGCTTTCAGTGTTAAAGAATGCCTCATCATGTCTTAAATTAACACAGTAGTTTGTCAAATTTATTCACAGTAATTACAGTTTTCCGCGTAACGTTTATATCTGATAAATCGTGGTCTTAATAAGACTTGAAAAGCTTTATTGTGACTTAATAAGCGTTGCTGGCATGCCAACCTAGCTGCACTTAGAGCATTACAAGGTATTACACATGTTATGTAGCCACTAGTAAATAAAACAACACGTTTGTTATTCCAGATTGAAATTTAATGAGCTTAGGCACAATTTGTATGCAAATAATTGCTGAATCGCATGCAAATTACTATACAAAATATGCAAAATTATGCCACGTAGTTTGCTCTGGTTTTACTGGACTTTGTTGAGTGAAAAAGATAAAGTGAATGGTAGATTTGCTGCACTATACTGATAAATACTTCATTTTAATTCTCCCTCTCTCAGGAATTACTTAAGATATCATTTTGAAGTTCCGCACAATTATAGTACAATATTCGATTAGTAGATTGCGTCACTTATGAAGAATTTCACATCAAAAGAATTTATGGTCCATTCACTGCACTCTCTGTACTTTGATGGTTTCACGCGACAACTCACATTTACAAAAATCTGATATGTTCCATTCACATGACTTTCTCTACATCTCTGTAACAAATTATTGTTAAAAAGCTTATTTTTCTATCTACTTCATGCTTATCAAGAAAAAATTAGCACAAATAGTCTTATTATTTGCTTCCTTGTAAATAGAAGCGAAATAAGGGAGTACCATAGGTTAAAGTGATAGTCAAAAGCCGGTTACTGTGTGACTGGAGTACCTTTGTTTGTATGGACAGGAGTTGACACATTCCTGTTTGAGAAAAGTATAAGCTTATCAATGCTGAAACCAAAAACAAGGAATATCTAAAAAACGATCAACGCCACGAAAAAAAATGTATAGTCATAAATTGTGTGTTTTAACGTGCTCTGCATTTTTGTGCGGTAAGTGTTTGTCCGTCTCTTACGGTTTAGCAGTTATGCAAAATTCTGTAAAATTCATCCAGAATAAAGTACCTAGTCATCAGAGGCTATTCCCAGAAACTTCAAGGTATAAAGTTTATTTGTTAGGTAAATATCGATATTTCAATCAAAATCGTTATAGCCATTTTTAAGGAAATCAAAATTTTCGAAAAAAGTTCCATGTAAAGGGTACTTTGGGGTGCGGGGATTTTTTCAAAATCGTGTCGCATCCCTAGAAGATATTAATCTGAAGTACCAAGTTTGGAATTTTACTGACTTTTCGTTTTTGAGTTATCGTGTTCACAGACACACACACGGACCTTTTTTCTAAAATGCCTTTTTTTTTTCTTTTTTTTTTTTGGCTAGAGGAGATCCTAAAACATATTTCCGGTGAAATCTCGGTATCAAATTTTTTGGGTGGAGTGCAATATCTTCTCTATACACTATGTACATAGCACGTGTTGAGAAAGTAAAATGCAAAATTATGCTCTGGATTTACTGGTTTTCGTTGAGTGAGAAAGATAAAGTGGATGGGAGATTTGCTGCCCTATACTGACAAATGCTAAACCCACTCATTTTGGTACTCCCTCTCTGAGGAATTACTAAAGACATCATTTTGAAGTTTTGCACAATTATATTACAATATTGCTTCACATCAAAAGAATTTATGGTCCATTCACTGTACTCTCTGTCAGAACTTTGGGTGATTTCACCCGACAACTCACATTTATGAAAAATGGAGAATAGGCCGAATGTGCAATACAGGATCAATATGGTAACAGTAGACACAAACTATATGTGTTGGCCCGCTAACTATAGTAAACAAAATGGTATCTAGTATAACTTTTATAACAGTAATTTATTTCATTAATAAGCTATAAAAACTAACAATAACAATACATAATAAAATAATGTGAGTAATATAGTTACATTCCTGTTTAACTCGAAGTGTGATTACAGAATTCCCCAAAATTTAACTTATTAACAAAGAAGAAAATCAATGAAATGCACTATAGATCGTCGTCATGTGGCATATTACTTCACTGGCAACGAAATAAATAAATGAGAAATCATGGCACTTAACCCAAATGGATTTAAATATTCGTTTTACCAAGCTATCATGTCCACGTAACACAAAAGAGATCAGTTTAGCCCTTAGGATGAAGAATTAACGGCAAATTACGCCCTATGAAAACACTTACCCACTCTGAGAAGGGCCTGTATGTGCATAAAATACCCCAACCTGAGACTGACTGACTGAAGACAGCATTCCCTCTTTAGCACCCCCCTCAAAAAACAAATGCAACTCACGCAGCAAAAGGCCAAACAAACTAAAAAACAAGTGCCTCTTCAAATAGCGTGGAGCGTAAGAACAGTGTTGCCACATTATTTTGTACCAGAATGGTACATCGTCTGCCTATATTGCTAAAAATGCTTTTAAAAAGGAGTATTTTTTATCAGATCATGCAAATCGAGATAACATCAGCAGAATTAGTCTTACTACTTGCTTCCTTATAAGTAGAAGGAAAATATGCAAACCTACAATGCTAAAGCAATAGGAAACTATTTTAAAAGCTGATCGCTAAATAAACAATTGAAATTCCGCTCGCTTTGCATTGCCACCAGCAAAAGGAAAGGTGACTTTCCGTTTGGGAAAAGTTTCGTGGTTTAAAATAGACTCATAACAATGAATATTTCGTAAACTTTAAAAAATAAAAAAAAAAAAAAATATGATGTGTTTTATTCACATGACTTTCTTTACATCTCCGCAAAAAATTATTGTTAAAAAGCTTAGGCTTCTATTTACTCAATGCTGAGAAAACAGCAGAAATAGTGTTATTACTTGCTTCCTTGTAAGCAGAAACGAAATAAGGGAGTACCATAGATTAAAGTGATAGTCAAAAGATGGCTGCTATGTGTCTGAAGTTCTATTGTTTGTATGGACAGGAGTTGACAAATTCCTGTATGAGAAAAGTATGTTTTTCAAAGCTGAAACTAAAAAACAAGGAATATCTTAAAAACGATCAACTCCACAAAAAAAAAAAATGTATATAACGTTAATGTGCTCTACATTTTCTATGTGGTAAGTTTTTGTTCATCTCTTACGGTTTAGCAGTTATTCAAAAATCTGAAAATTCATCCAGAATAAAGAAGTCTTTAGAGGCTATTCCCAGAAAATTCAAGATATACATTTTATTTGTCAGGTAAATATCTTAAATATATGAGGTTTTAATCAAAATCGTTAGAGCCATTTTTAAGAAAATTAAAATTTTCGAAATTTTTTCCATGAAAAGGGCAGTTGGGGGTGGGGAGATTTTCTTGAAAATCTTCGTGTTGCATCCTTGGAAGATACCAAACCTAAATACCAAGTTTGGTTTTTAACGGTCTTTTCGTTTTTGAGTTATACTGCCCACATACACAGACAGACAGACAGACAGATAGACAGGCAGACAGACACACACCAACATTTTTCTAAAAATGCTTTTTTGGATTCAGGGATTCTCAAAACATATATTTCCGGTGAAATGTCGGTATCGAATTTTTGGGTGCAATACAATACCTTCTCTATACACTATTTACATAGTACGTATAGAGAAAATAATAACAAATTGTGTATTTTAGTGAGATCTACATTTTTATGTAATAAGTTTTGGTGTATCTCTTATGGTTTACCAGTTATGCAACATTCTTCAAAATTCATCCAAAATGAAGAGGTCTTCAGAAAGTATTCCCATAAAATTAAAAATATAATTTTATGTGTGATGTAAATATCTTTATTATACGGTATTTTAATGAAAATAGAGCCATTTTAAGAAGAGAAAACTTCTCAAACTCCCTCAAAATAGGAATTCGTTTCGGAGATGACCTCTCGTGAATTGTTTTCTGCTGAGCCACTTTTTCAAGTTTGGAACTAGAAAAAAATGTTGTAGTAACGCGAACCTTAATTCTAAAATTTTCGTCATCGAAACTACGCAGGTGTGCACGCACTCTTGTATGGTCTTGATGGAAGTGAATATTTTTGCCTGATGAGGGCGATTTTTCTTGCTTTCTCGTCCAGCCGGTGCCATAACGACGCATAATTCGCTTCATTTATCATTCTTCATTTCTGCAAGTAATCATTGTGGATGATTCCGCGTGCATTCCAAAAATTGAGACCATCACCTTGTCTGCAGATTTCACTAACTTTAGCTCCTTCGGAGCCTTTAAAACCCCACCTTTTACTGTAGTTCTGTTTCTGGAGTCGAGTAATGAATCCAAGTTTCATCCACAGCTACGTATCTACGCAGAAACTCGACAGGATTACGCGGGAATAGTGTAAACCAGCTTCTGAATCGATCACACCATGGCGTTTATTCTCCATTGAGAGCAAACGCCGTACCCATCTTGCCGAGATCTTTATTAGAGACCCTTCACCCAAACTTGGTGCAAAATTGAGAACACTGTACCTTGTGATATACCTGTGGCCTTTACTATATTTGCCAACTTTGATTCGTCAATCACTCAAAACCATATCCTGGATTATGTCAACCATTTCGAAGGAAGTCACTTCTACTGAACGTCCGGAACGATGGTCATTATTTGTGGATGTACGACCACATTAAAATTCATTTATCCAATTGTAAATTGTTTCAAATGCAGAAGCAGATGTGCAATGAGCTTTATCCAACTCGGCTGTTATCTTTTTCGGTATTAAGCCTTTTAAATTGAAGTGTTTAATCACAGCAAGAAACTCCTTCTCCTCCCACCTATCTTCCTTAATAAGCACAATATTGTTGATTCCATTGCCTATAGCAACGAAACCATGTGATGGATATAGCTGAAACTTTAACTGACATCAAGTTAGAGACGAAGGTTACTAAATACAAACTTTTTTCGATGCTACGAATGGAATTTCCTGGATTTTCTAAGAACTTATTGTTGCCCCCAAAACTTTTAGAAGAATAATATTTTAGAAAAAGTTGCATGTATCTGTTTATGCAGTGAAGAGCATACTGAAAAACGAAAATTCGGTTAATGGCTAAACTTGGTATTTGAGTTCAGCATCTTCCAAAGTAGCATTTATGTGCATGGAAGGTTTTTATGAATATTAGCTTTTATCAAAACTATTAACGATTTTGATAAAAATACCATATATTTGTGATGTCTACAATAAAAATGCGGATCTTGAGATTTCTGCATAATATCTAGCAATCAGTATTAAAATCCTAAGCCTCCTAATAACCCAATGTTGTTATGTCCCTGAAACATTTTTAATGAGAATGAAGCCACAATTCATAACAGAAAACTAACAATTATATCATTACCAAAGCAGCTGTTCACGCATGAAGGGCTTTCATTCCCAAACGACCTTGTTTTCAATAGCTTCCATAAATCTCTTATTATTGGGGCTTGAGAAGAGCTTCTGAATTCTATATCCACGGTTATCCCACCTGTGTCTAACGTAATTCAGCATTTGAGAGGCTCAAATAATTTATACGAGGTCTTCATTTTGAAAGACTTTTGCAAAACTGGTAAACAGTATGAGATAAATAAAATACCACTGAACATAAAATATACATCTTCTTAAAACACCAAATTACGTATATCGTATACATTTTTACTTTCTCTACAAGTATTATGTACAACGTTAATAGAGAAGGTATTGTATTACACCCAAAAATTTGATACCGAGATTTCAACGGAAATACATGCTTTGAGGCCCCTTAATAAAAGCCCTTTTAGAAAAAATGATTGTGTGTGTGTGCAGCGTATCTCAAAAATGACAAGACCGTTAATTACCAAACTTGGTACTTAAGTTTCATATCTTCCAAGGATGAGACACGAAGATTTTCAAGAAAATCCCCTTACCCCCAACTAACTTTTACGTGGAACATGTTTTGAACATTTTGATTTTCGAAAAAATGGCTCTAACGATTTTGATTAAAATACCATATGTTTAAGATATTTTTATGACAAACGAAACGTATATCTTAAATTTTCTGGGAATAACCTCTACAGATCTATTCATTCTGGATGACTTTTGTATAACTGACAAACCGTAAGAGATGTACAAAAACTTACTACACAAAAAATGTAAATGTCATTAAAGCACACAATTTATGTTATATACTTTTATTTGTACAGTTAACCGTTTTCGAGATATTCCGGATTATTGGTTTCCGTTATAGGCATTTAAATTTTCTCAACCGGGAAGACCTGGAAATAGCCTCTGAAGATCTGTTCATTCTGGTAAACCGCAAGAGACAGACAGAAATTTACTACACAAAAGGTATCTTGTTACACCCTACAACTAATGTCATATTCATTTTTTGTACGGTTAATCGTTTCTGAGATATTTTTGTTGTCGATTTCAATTGTTTTACTCCTGGTCACGCAAAGAGAACCTAAGTCCAATTTTCTCAGATACCGGTCGGCTTTTTAAAAGTCTTCACTATCGCTTTAATCCAGTGTATTTCCTTATTTTCCTTCTACATACAAGGAGGTAAGTTTCTGATTAGCATGATGTAGATAAAATAATAATCTTTTGTCAGAATAGTTTATTTGCAAAATAACTAGAGGTAGCCATGTGAATGGAACACTTCAGTTTTATTTTCTCTACTTGGTACGTAGGTAGAGAAAGTATAGCACTCCAGCATATTCGATACAGAGATTTCACCGGAAATACACGTTTAAGGGTCTCGTGTATCCCAAAAAAGCATTTTTAGAAAAAGGTCCGTGTGTGTCACTATGTCTGTGAACACAACTCAAAGACAAAGGGTCCGTAAAATACCAAACTTTGCATTTTAGTTTAATATCTTCCAAGGATGCGACACGAAGATTTTGAAGAAAATCTCCCTACCCCAAACTCCCTTTAAATGGAAGAAAATTGATTTTCTTAAAAATAGCTAACGATTTTGATTAAAATACCGAATATTAAAGATAATTAAATAAGAAATAAAATGTATATTTTTTATTTTCTGGGAATAGCCTATGCAAACCTCTTAATTTTGGATGAATTTTGCATAACTAATTAGAGATATTTAAAACATTACCATCCAAAAAATTCGTGGAGTTGACCATTTTTCAGATATTCCTTGTTATTAATTTCAGTTTTAAAATACTTAAACTTTTCTCAAACCATGTCTGCTAATTGATTAGATAGAAGAATAAGCTTTTTAACAATAATTTGTTATAAAGTTGTAAAGAAAGTCATGTGAATGGAACACATAAGTTTGTTTTTACTTTCTCTATACGCACTATGTACATAGTGTATAGAGAAAGTATTGAACTCCACCAAAAATTCGATACCGAGATTTCACCGGAAATAAATGTTTTAGGGTCCCCAATATCCAAAAAAAGCATTTTCACAAAAAGGTCCATGTGTGTGTGTGTGTGTGTGTGTGTGTGTGTGTGTGTGTGTGTGTCCGTGTGTCTGTGAACACGATAACTCAAAAACGAAAAGTCGGTAAAATACCAAACTTGGTATTTAAGTTTAGTATCTTCCAGGGATGCGACACGAAGATTTTGAGAAAAATCCCCCCACCCCCAACTACCCTTTACATGGAACTTTTTTCGAAAATTTTGATTTTCTCAAAAATGGCTCTAACGATTTTGATTAAAATTTCGGATATTAAACATATTTACCTGACAAATGAAATGTATATCTTGAATTTTCTGGGAATAGCCTCTAAAGAGTAGTTTATTCTGGATGAATTTTACTAAATGTTGAATGACTGACCGTAAGAGATGAACAATAACTTACTACACAAAAAATGTAGAGCACTTTAAAACACACAATTTATATTATATACATTTTTTTCGTGGAGTTCGTCGTTTTTGTGACATTCCTTATTTTTGGTTTCTGCTATGAAAAACGTATACTTTTCTCATACAGGAACTTGTCAACTCCTATCCATATAAACAAAGGAACTTCACTGACATAGCAACCAGCTTTTGACTATCACTTTAACCTACGGTTGTCCCTTATTTCGCTTCTACTTACAAGGAAGCGAGTAATAAGACTATTTCTGCTAATTTTTTCTGATTAGCATAAAGTAAATAGAAGTATAAGCTTTCTAAGAATTATTTGTTGCAGGAATATGGAGAAGGTCATGTGAATGGAACACATAAGTTTGTTTTTTTAATTTTATTATTGTTGTTATTATTACAACTATTGCATTTATTGTTTTTAACAAAAAATCAGCATTAAAATTTGAAGCTTTCCAAGTACCCAATTTTGAAACGTTTCTCAATTATTTTTAATGAGAATTGAGCCATAATTCTTAACAGAAAGTTAACAGTTATATCATTATTTCAGAAACTGTTCACGCATGAGGGGCTTTTATTCCTAAACGACCTTGTTTTCAATAGCTTCCATAAATCTCTTATTAGTGGGTCTTGAGGAGAGCTTCTGAATTCTATAGGCACTTGTGTTTAACGTAATTCAGCTTTTGACAAGTTCCAATAATTTATACGAACCGCCTCGTCTTCATGACCTTCGGCAAACTGTTTCTAGTGGACAACCTTGAGCTATATTTCCAGCAGCTATGAATATCTTTGGATGTGTTTTGAATTCATAATGACATTGGTAGCGTAATTCATCAATATGCAACATGGATGGAGAGAAAAAAGAATGTGTAATCTGAATTACAGAACCCCGCTGATTGCGGTCGTTCGTTTGTTTGTTTATGTAGAAAGTGCTGCTGGAGTGACATTTAATAATGTTCCATTATGCCAATTTGTAATCAAACGAAGCATGGTTAATTCTTTCATAAAACAAATCCTAAATACAGGGTGGTTATAATTAAACTTTTCCTCTGTCCAAACTAAACGACTGCATATACACGAAAAGTAATGTGAACATTTTCAGGGTCTTGGCAGAAAGAAAGGATAAAAATATGATATGTTCCATTTACATAAGTTTCTCTACCTGTTCCACGAGCAAATTTCCCTTACAAAAGATTATTATATTATCTATGTATTGCTAATTGAGATAAACATTAGCAGAAATGGTCTTATTACTTGCTTCCTTGTAAATAGAAGGAACATAAGAGAATACACTGGACTAAAAGATAGTAAAATCTTGAAAGCTATTGCTATATGAAACAAAAGAAGTACGGCTCTCTTTGTATTCCTGTAAAACAAAAGAGATGAAACGAAAATTGACTTTCACCTTGAGGAAAGTTTTAAGTAGCTTAAAACGGAAAGCAACCAGAAAGAATATCTCAAATATGGATAAAGATGTAATACAAATTTTGTTTTAATGAGTTCTATATTTTTTTGTGCAGTAAACTTTGGTCTATCTTACAGCCTACCAGTTATGCAAAAGACATCCCGAAATGAAGAGGTCTTCAGAATTTCGATATACATATTGTTTGCCATGAAAATATTTTAAACATATAGTATTTTAATCAAAAGTGCTAGAACTATTTTAGAGAAAATGACAATTTTGGGGCAGTTGAGGATGGAGGAATTTTCTTGAAAACCTTCGTGCCCCATCCTTGAAATAAACTGAACTTAAATATTAATTTTGGTATGTAACAGACTTTCCGTTTTTGAGCTATTTTATTCACACACACAATGCGTTTTTATTTTCTCTACACATACTCAGTACATATTGTATAGAGAAGGTATTGTATTGCACCCAAAATTCGATACCGAGATTTTACCGGAAATACTACTGTGTCACGAAGGTTCCGGGAATTTGCCAATAAAACACAAAAAAAATAATTATGCATCCAATTTTATTTTATCGCCTTCAAAGTAGACCCCTTCTGAAATTATACATTTACGCCAACGAATAATCCAATCATCAAAACATTTTTTGTAGACAGTTTTAGGAATCGATGTCAATTGTCGCCGCGAATTTTCCTTTATGTCTTCTATCGACTGAAAACGGGTGCCTCGAAGTGGTAACTTGAGTTTTGGAAAGACAAATAAATCAGCAGGAGCAGATCAGGTGAATACGGTGGTTTTTCGACGAAATTTGTTGAGTTTTTGGCCAGTAATTCGTTCACATTCGCCTTGTGAGCTGGTGGTTTAGTGGCGCATAGTCCATGAGTTGTCGTTCCACAAATCTGGCCTTTTTCGCCGTATTTGTTCTCTCAAACGCAGCATAACGCTCAGATAATAGTCTTTATTTACCATCTGACCTTCTGGCAAGAATTCTGAGTGCACGACACCACGATAATCGAAAAAAAAAACTGAAAACATGACCTTCAGTTTTGATCGACTTTTAGGTTTCGGTTCATTTGGGAAGCCCCATTCGGAAGCTTGTTGACTGGTTTGAGTGTCAAACTCGTAAACCTACGTCTCATTACCAGTTACAATGCGTTTCATGAATGAGGGGTCGGAACTGGCTCGTTCTAGCATGTCTTCAGCAATCCTTACGCGATTGAGTTTTTGTAGAAAATTCAAGTCTTTCGGAACTAACCGACCTGCAACGCGTGTCATGCCCAAACAATCGTTTAAAATGGTACGAATCGATTCGTGAGACACAGAAAGTTCAGCGGCAATCTCTCTCAGACCTAAATGACGATTTTCAGACACCGTTTTCTTCACTTTAGCGATGCTCAGTTCAGTTGAAATCGTTGATGGTCGACCAGAGCGAGGCAAATCTTCCACCACATCTCGACCACTTTTGAATGCACCGTAGCACTCACTTTTTGATAAAGTCGATTCACCGTAAGCCCTCTGTAACATTTTCAGTGATTCGGCACACGAAATACCATTTGCAATGCAAAATTTGGGACAGATTCTTTGTTCAATATTTGTATCCATCGTAAAATCGCAAATCGCCTTTGAGATGAACTAACAAAATGGCGTATTGTAAACAAACAACATGACAGATGACGATCAAACTCCGCGTGGGTATAGAGGAAAGTTGTACCACCTTAACGACAGCAATTATTTCGAATCCCCTTTTAAACAGGATTTTTAAATGATCAATTTCCGGTACTTTCTTGACAGAAGGTATATACTTTGGGACCCCCAAAATAAAAAAAAAAAAAAAAAAATTGAAAATTTGCCGTTTATGTGTGTGTGGACAGCATAGCTCAAAAACGAAAAGTCCATGTCAAACTTGATTTAAGTTCAGTAACTTACAAAGATGCAACACGAAGATTTTCAACCAAATTTCCCCACTCCTAATTACTCTGTACATAGGAAAAATATCAAATATTTTGGTTTTCTCAAAAATACCTCTAACAATTTTGATTAAAATCTCTTATATTCAAAATATTTACAATGCAAATAAAATGTATACCTTGAATTTTCTGGGATTGCCTCTAAAGACATCTTTATGAATTTTGAAGAACAAGTAAACCGTAAGAGATAGACAAAAACTTGCCACACAAAAAATGTAGATCTCGTTAAAACACACAATTTATCTCATATACATTTTTTTTTCGTAGACTTCACCGTTTTAGAGATTTTCCTTGTTATTGGTTTCTTTTTCAAAATACTTTTCTTATACAGGATCTTGTCAACTCCTGGCCACGCAAAGAAATGAATTTCAATCCCATAGCAACCACATTTTAAAACATTTGACTGTCGCTTTAGCCTAGTGTATTCCCTAATTTCCCCTTCTACTTATAAGGAACTAAGTAATAAGACCGTTTCTGCTGGTGCTTTAGCATTAAATAGATAGAAGCAAAGCTTATTAAATATATATATTGTTAATAAGCTTTATATATATTCTTTAACATCTAAGGTCATATCTGGGGCTTTCCCCTCGTTGTCTGAGGGTTCTTTTACGTTGTTTTTTTGTTGTTGTTTTTTTTTAAAATAATTTTGTTTTTTAAATCAAACAGGCACACATTCACACTCACATACAAACTTCCAGACTCTGTGGGGGATAGAGCATAATTCTGGCTAGAGAAAAATTGCCACTCCAGCCAGGAATCGAACCCGGGACCCCCGAGTGAGATGTCAGCTCGCTGACCACTCGACCTCGGAGGCGGTCATACAATAATTTGTTACAGAGATGTGGATGGAACATATCAGACTATGACTGTTTGATCCAAGAGATGTATTGACACTTTGTTTGCTCACAAATAAACCTGTCGTATGAATCACTCTTCATCTGAGAATACCTGGAAACACAAATTGCTTGCTAATTGATGCAAGATTGTGCTTTAAAGAACCATTATCAGGTCCTCAATCATCGCAGTCAAAACATTGTTTGGAATTTCCGTATCAGGCAGATGAAAGAGATTTATTCAGACTTGCGTCACGTCTGGAGCAACTGAGGTCATCCATTTCCTCGGAAACCATTCTAAAGCGACATTTGCTCACTCGCACACCCTAATCATCCTCAAGGCTTGGCCCATTCTCTACACGACAGTCATTTGTCTCTCCCGACTCCATTCAGTGTAAACATTCACAAGAGGTGAATGTTTATAATCTATACCTATTCAAAGTGTACATACATAATTATAATCTTCTACTTATTACTTTCTCTACACTTATTACGTACATAGTGTATAGAAAAGGTATTCTATTGCACTCAAAAATTCGATAGTGAGATTTCAACGGAAATATGTGTTTTGTGACCCCCTGAATATTTTTTTTTTTTTTTTAAAAAATGTCCGTGTATGTATGTGTGAGCACCATAACTCAAAACGAAAAGTCGGTAAAATACCAAACTTTTTATTTAAGTTTAGTATCTTACAGGGATGCAACACGAAGATCTTGAGAAAAATCCCCCCACACCAAACTACCTTCTACATGGAAAAAGTTTCAAACGTTTAGATTTTCTCATAAATGGCTCTAACGATTTTGATTAAAATATTAAAAATATGATGTCTTACACTCACATAACTTTCTCTAGCCGTTCTACAAACTTCTTACATAAGATTCTTCTTCTTTCTGCACCTTGCTAATCGAGGTATTCAGCACAATGTTCTTATTACTTAGTTCCTTATAAGTAGGAAGAAAATAAGGGAATACACTAGGCTAAATCGATATTCAAAAGTTTTAAAAACTGTTGTTAGGCGATTTTCATTACAAATCGCTTCTTTTCTTGGCCAGGAGTAGAACAAAAGAAAAACGGACACTCCCGTCTGAGAAAAGTAATAACAACTGAAAGTAATAACAATGAATACCTCGAAAACGGTAAGCTCCACGAGAAAAATGTATATGACATAACTTGTGTATTTTAACAAAACCTACATTTTTTGTATACTAAGCTTTTGTATATCTCTTACGGTTTACTAGTTATACCAAATTAAGCAAAATTCATCCAGAATAAACAGGTCTTCAGAAGCTATTCCCAGAAAATTCAAGATATACATTTTATTTGTTAGGTAAATATCTTTAATATATGAAAATTTAACCAAAATTGTTAAAGACATTTTTAAGAAAATCCAAATTTTCGAAAAAAGTTCCTTGTAAAGGGTAGTTTGGGGTGGGGTGAAGCATCCCTGGAAGACACTAAACTTAAATACCAAGTTTGGTATTTTAGCTACTTTTCGTTTTTGAGTTATCGTGTTCACAGACACACACACACAGACACAGACACACACACACACACATGGACCTTTTTCTCAAAATGATTTTTTTGGATACAGGGGGTCCTAAAACATGTATTTCCGGTGAAATCTCGGTATAGAATTTTTGGGTGGAATACAATACTTCTCTATCCCTATGTACATTGTACATATGGGGCTATAGAAAGTAAAAATGTGTACCTGGCAAATAGAATGTATATCTTTAATTTTCTAGTAATAGCCTCTAAAAACTTCTTTATTCTAGATGACTATCACTGAATTTTTCCTAACTGGCAAACCATAAGAGATACTCAAAAACTTACATAAAAGAGTTGATCAAGTTAAAACACACAATATATGTAATTTACTTTTTATTTTCTCTACACGTACTATGTACATAGTGTATAGAGAAGGTGTTGCACTCCACCCAAACATTCGATACCGAGATTTCACCGGAAATACATGTTTTAGGACCCCCTGTATCCAAAAAAAGCATTTTCACAAAAAGATCCGTCTGTGTGTATGTGCGTGTGTGAATTCGATAACTCAAAAACGAAAAGTCGGTAAAATACCAAAATTGGTATTTAAATTTAGTATCTTCCAGGGATGCGACACGAAGATTTTGAGAAAAATCCCCCACTCCAAACTACCCTTTAATAGGAACTTTTTTCGACATTTTATATTTTCAAAAAATATCTGTAACAATTTTGATTAAAATATCATATATTAAAGGTATTTACCTGACAAATAAAATACATATCTTGAATTTTATGGAAATAGCTTCTGAAGACTACTTTATTCTAGACGAATTTTACGGAATTTTGCATAACTGCTAAACCGTAAGAGATGGAAAAAAAAATGCACACAAAAAATTTAGAGTTCTTTAAAACACACAATTTATGTTATATACAATTTTTATGGAGTAGATCGTTTTTGAGATATTCCTTGTATTTTGTTTCAGCTTTAAAAACCTATGCATTTCTCACACAGGACTTTGTCAACTCCTGTTCATACTAACAAAGGAACTTCAGTCATATAGCAACCGGCTTTTGACTATCACCATAACCTATGGTACTCCCTTATTTCGCTCCTACTTACAAGGAAGCAAGTAATAAGACTATTTCTGCTAATTTTTTCGATTAGCATGAAGTAAATAGAACAACAAGTTTCTTAACAATAATTTGTTGCAGAGATGTAGAGAAAGCCATGTGAATAGAATACAGATTTTTTTTTTCGTGGAATTTAGCATTTCTAGGATATTTCCTTGTTATTTGTTTCAGGTTTAAAACACAAACTTTTCTCTCACATATAGTAGTAAACTCCTGGCCCTGCATAGAAACGGATTTCAACCATATGGCAACGGGCTTTTAAAATATAGACTATTGTTTTAGCCTAGTGTATTCCCTTACTAAATTCTTCCTTAAAATTTCTGCTAATGCTCATCTTGATTATCAAAAAGTAGATAAGAGAATAAGCTTTTTAACAATAAATTGTTACTGGTTAGAGAAAGACATGTGAATGGAAGACAGACTTTTAGAAAAAGGTCCGTGTATCTGCGTGTGTCCGTGAACACATCATTTAGATTTTCTCAAAAATGGCTCTAACGATTTTGATTAAAATATTAAAGACATTTACAAGGTAAATAAAATGTATATCTTGAATTTTCTAGTAATAACCACAAGAGGCAGACAAAAACGTACTACATAAAGAAGTAGATCTCGTTAAAACACATAATTTATGTCATATACATCATTTTCCTGAAGTTTACTGTTTTCGAGATGTTCCTTGTTTGGGGGATAGTTGGGGTGGGGGATATGCCTGAAAATCTTCGCGTCGCATCCTTGAAAGATACTGAACGTAAATACCAAGTTTGACTTATCGTTTTTGAGTCATACTACCCACACAAACACAGGCAAGAATATTTTTTCTAAAAACCTAATGCGTTCCATTTACATGACTTTCTCAACATTTCTGTAACGAATTATTGTTGAAGGCTTATTCTTCGATCTACGTCATGCTAATTCAGATAAACATTAGCCAAAATAGTCTTATTTCTTGCTTTGTTTTAAGCAAAAAGGAACTAAGGGAATAGATTAAGCTAAAGCGATAGTCAAATCTTTAATAGCTGGTTGCTATGTGATTGAAACTTGTTTCTCTGCATTTCCAGGAGTTTACAAATTCTTGCAGAAAAAAAGCTTAACTATTTTAAAACTCAAATCAATAACAAGGAATTTCTCAAAGATGGTCGTCAACTCTAAGAAAGAAAAAAAAAATGCAAATGGTATAAATTGTGTATTTTAACGAGATCTATATTTTTTGTGTAGTAAGTTTTTGCCTGTCTCTTACGGTTTACTAGTAATGCAAAATCCATCAAAACTCATCCACATTTTATTTCTAATGTGAATATCTTTAATATACGGTACTTTAATCAAAATCGTTAGAGCCATTTTTGAGAAAATAAAAATTTTCCATGTACAGGGTAGTTGGCGTGGGGGAATTTTCTTGAAACTCTTGGTGTCGCTCCCTTGGAAGATACTGAACTTAAATTCCAAGTTTGTATGTATGCGACTTTTCGTTTTTGAGCTATGCTGTCCACAGAGCCACAGACACACACACGAATCTTTATATAAAAATGCTTTTCTCGGACTCAGGTGGGGACCTCAAAACATATATTTCCGGTGAAATCTCAATATCGGATTTTTAGTAGATAAACAATACATTTTCTATCCACTATGTACATTGTTTTTGTGTATTATGTGATTTGTTTAGTTTTTAATGTTTGTTTTTACTTTATTTTTGTATTTTATTGGTTATTTATTTAGATTAGATTATGAAAGTGTAATTATATTAGTTTTTGTTATGTATTTACTTTATTGTAATTTATGAGTTCTATTATTTTTATTTGATGCTGGATATTTTATTTTTAAGTTATAAATAATCTGTAAACAATAAATGTATGATGTAAGAATATAAATACATTTTTAAAAATCTGGCATATTAGCCCTGGCTTTAGAAATTAATAACTAAGGTTTATATAGAGATTTTGATTTAATTTTGCTTTATTTATTTTGTACATGCAGGCTAAGAGTAAGGTTTTCTGTCTCTCTCTCTCTCTCTCTCTCTCTCTCTCTCTCTCTCTCTCACCATACAAACACACACACACACACACACACACACCACAGTGGTTATCCTAAAATACTTCCTTTCGGGTTTAGAGGTCTCAAAAGAGTAAAGGAAATATGGATAACGAACTTTTGGTTGAAATTCAGTAACTTTCACTACTATCGTGATAGTGAAAGTGAAATTGTAAGTACCACAGTTACTTCAGTGAAGGTCTGCTAAGAAGTGACCAGCGGAACGCCAGCATGATAAACCACCTAGCATTTACGTAGGCTGGCAGCAAAACATCTGACAGGCGTATAATCAGCAGATTCTTCCCGACAAAACGACCTGCACGTTCGCGGAGTCTTGTCTTCTAGAGGACTTTTTGTTTTGCGGTTCTCTGCAGGTCTCTCCTTTACGTGTAGAATCCTAGGTGGTTGTATTTCTCATGATGTTCGCCGTAAAACGATTTCTTGAAAACTGAAAAACTGTTTATTTTCTATTTTCTTCAAAATGGATTAACGATTCTGATTAAGCCTTGCGGAGAGCGAGATTGCAGACTGTAGTTCAGTTTTAGACTAAGGCTTTTTCCTGAGCCTTTCCTATTGGTTACAGAGACAATATGGCTACGTGACAGATGAACGACAGGTTTCGAAATTTCGTCGAGGTTAGGCTACGTTAGGTTAGGTTAGGTGTATGTAAATGAACTAGGTCGAATTAAGAGTAAATATGAAAATCGGTTCCTCTTTCCAATGCGAAATGCACAATCTTCCGTTCGTTCTGTCTGCTTGTGCATGGGCAGCCATGTTGGTCAATCGATCAATGGCAGAGTCAAATCTGTCGTGACAGGTGAACGACAGGTTTTGAGATTTCGTCTAGGTTAGATTACGTGTATGTAAATGAACTGGGTCGAAATAAAGGGTAAAAATCTGATGTGTATCATTCACATGACTTCCTCTACATCTCTGCAACAAATTATTCTTATAAAGTTTATACTTCTATTTATTTCATGCTAACCAGAAAAAAATAGCAAAAATAGTTTTATTACTTGCTTCCTTGTAAGTAGAAGCGAAATAAGAGAGTGCCATAGGTTAAAGTGATAGTCAAAAGCTGGTTGCTATGGCACTGAAGTTCCCTTGTTTGTATGGACAGCAATTGACAAATTCCTGTATAAGAAAAGTTTTTCAAAGCAGAAACCAAAAACAAGAAATGTCTCAAATACGATCAACTTCACGAAGAAAATGTATATAACATAAACTGTGTGTTTTAACGTGCTCTACATTTTCCCTGCAGTAAGTTTTTGTCCATCAATTACGGTTTAGAAGTTATTCAAAATTCAATAAAATTCATCCAGAATAAAGTACTCTTCAGAGGCTATTCCCAGAAAATTCAAGATATACATTTTATTTGTCAGGTAAATATCTTTAATATACGAAATTTTAATTAAAATCGTTAGAGCCATTTTTGAGAAAATCAAAACTTTCGAAAAAGTTCCATGTAAAGGGTAGTTGGGCGTGGGGACATTTTTCTCAAAATATTCGTGTCGAATCCCTGGAAGATACTAAATTTAAATACCAAGTTTGGTATTTTACCGAGTTTTCGGTTTGAGTTACCGTGTTCACAGAAACACGCACATACACATATACACACACACGGACCTTTTTCCGAAAATGCTTTTTTACTTGCTCTAGCCCCATATGTACAATGTACATAGGCATAAAGAAGGTATTGTAATGCACCCAAAAATTCGATACGGAGATTTCACCGGAAATATATGTTTTATGGTCCCCTGAGTCCGAAAAAAGCATTTTTAAAAAGGGTCCATGTGTGAGTGTGTGTGTGGACAGCATGGTCCCAAAACAAAAAGACCGTTAAATACCAAACTTGGTATTTAGGTTTAGTATCTTCCAAGGACGCGACACGAAGATTTTCCAAAAAATTCCCAAACCACAAACTACCCTTTCCATGGAAAAAATTTCGAAAATTTTGATTTTCTTAAAAATGGCTCTAAGGATTTTGATTAAAATCCCGTGCATTAAAGCTATTTATGTCCGAAATAAAATGTATATCTAGAATTTTTTGGGAATAGCCTCTGAAGACCTCTTTATCCTGGATGAATTTTTCTGAATTTTGCTTAACTGCTAAACCGTACTACACAAAAAATGTACATCATGACAAAACACACAATTTTTGTCCTTTACGTTTTTGCTGTGGATGTAACCGTTTTCGAGATATTCCTTGTTATTGGTTTCAATTGTGAAGTACACACAGGAAGTGTCTGTTTTTCTTTTGTTCTACTCCTGGCCAAGCAAAGAAGTGATTTGCAATGACAATCGCATAACGATAGCTTTTAAAACATTTGACAATCACTTAGCATAGTGCACTCCCTTATTCCCTTCTACTTATAAGGAACTAAGTAATAACATTCTGCTAACATTTATCCTAATAAGCATTGTGTACAACGAAGAGGTAGGAGGTTTGTAGAGCAGCTAGAGAAAGTCATGTGAGTGTAACACATCAGATTTTTAGAGAAAGGTCCACGTGTGTGTGTCTGTGGACAACATAGCTCTAAAAAGAAAATATCGTTAAATATCAAATTTGGTATTTAGGTATAGTATCTTCCAAGGATGCGACACGAAGATTTTCAAGAAAATCCCCCCACTACAAACTACCCTTACATGGAAAAATGTTCGAAAATTTTGATTTTCTTAAAATTGACTTTAATGATTTTAATTAAAATCACGTGTATTAAAGCTATTTGCTCCCCGAATAAAATATATATCTTGAATTTTCTGGGAATAGCTTCTGAAGACCTGTTTATTCTGGATGAATTTTGCTTAATTTGGAATTATTAGTAAACGGTAAGAGATAGGCAATAACTTAGAATACAAAAAAATTAGATCTCGTTAAAATACACAAGTTATGCTACATACATTTTTTTCGTGGAACTTACCGTTTTCGAGGTATTACTTGTTATTAGTTTCAATTGTGAAGGACTTACACTTTTCTCAGACGGAAGTGTCCGTTTTTCTTTTGTTCTACTCCTGGCCAAGCAAAGAAGCGATTCGCAATGCCAATCGCATAACGACAGCGTTTAAAACATTTGACTATCACTTTAGTCTAGTGCATTCCCTTAGTGTCATTCTAATTATAAGAAACTAAGTAATAAAAGTCTACTAATGTTTATTTCGATTAGCATGTAGTTGAAAGAAGAGTTATCTTTCGTAAGAAATTTGTTTGTAGAGTAGCTAGAGAAAGTCATGTGGCTTGGACACATCACATTTTTTTTTTAAAGTTATCTTTTGGAAGTTTTTGCCTCTTTAATTTTTCCATAAGTGTTTTATAGCTAAAGCTATCATCAAAAGGAAGGCCTGAGAATATGAAAAAAGTAAAATGTACGAGAAAGAAGGAAACTATCGCAAGGGTGGGTGCAAAGTTCTGAAAAAGAGAGAAGGGAAAGGAAAAATATTGTTCTATTTGTTTCCTCCAGCAGCAAAAGTTTTGAAGCAATATTTCTTCCAATGTTTCGGGAGGCTCTCTGAACCAAAATAAAAGATAGGGTGTGAGAAACACGTGTAGCTAGCTTCGCTGAAGAAACTGGCCTATCACGTCGTTATGTGCTGACGGCCACCATGCTGGAAAACGTGACTTACTCGACCGACCGATAACTAGCTGAAAGAATTATAACCTTGCAGGTACCTAGACTGTATTGATGACTCATACTTGTGCGAGACAATGAGGATAAACACTTAAGTGCCTTTATAACGGAACAATTGCACTAGCAATCTGCAATAGAAGTTTAAAATTTGAAAAATAATATTTTTTACTTCCTCTAACACGAATGCATAATACACTAAAATCATTATAATCTCAATGTAGAGATTTCTACGAAAATATGTTGTGAGGCTCCCTGAACACAAAAGGAAACGTTTTGGAAAATAACTTGTCGTTTATTAGTACTTAATAGTTACAGATAGATGATCTTGATAACCACATGAAACATATATGTTTTGTAGACTTATTCAAAGTATTTTATTTCAGAGAAAATGGAGAACAAACTCTAAAGGAAAACAGTTACCAAGTTAACAGAATAACAATATATAGAATGTTGAATATACATGAACATGTGCCAGCTATCGCCACATCATTCACACTTCTTCTGATAACGAAGTTCAGGCTCTTAAATATTAGGGAAGTGAACACGTCCAGAATTTGTACGAGTCTTTGCTGTTGTTGCTCCTGCTGTTACTCCAGTTATGATGGTGCTGCTCTTGTTGCTTCTGCCGTTGCTTTTCTTGCTTCAGCTACTTTGCTACTGTTGCTGTTGTTGTTTCTGCTGCTGCTGCTGTTGTTGTTGTTGATGTTGCTGCTATTGTTCTTTCTGCTGTTGATGTTTCTGCTGTTGTTGATGTTGCTGCTTTTGTTGATGTTTCTGCTGTTGTTGATGTTTCTGCTGTTGTTGATGTTTCTGCTTTTGTTGATGTTTCTGCTGTTGTTGATGTTGCTGCTGTTGTTGATGTTTCTGCTGTTGTTGATGTTTCTGCTTTTGTTGATGTTTCTGCTGTTGTTCTTTCTGCTGTTGTTGTTTCTGCTGTTGTTGATGTTGCTGCTATTGTTCTTTCTGCTGTTGTTGGTGTTTCTGCTGTTGTTGATGTTTCTGCTGTTGTTGGTGTTTCTGCTGTTGTTGGTGTTTCTGCTTTTGTTGATGTTTCTGCTTTTGCTGATGTTTCTGCTTTTGTTGATGTTGCTGCTATTGTTATTTCTGCTGTTGTTGGTGTTTCTGCTTTTGTTGATATTTCTGCTGTTGTTGATGTTGCTGCTATTGTTCTTTCTGCTGTTGTTGCTGCTGCTGTTGTTGATGTTGCTGCTAGTGTTCTTTCTGCTGTTGTTGCTGATGTTGTTTCTGCTGCTGTTGTTTCTGTTGCTGCTGTTATTGGTGATTATGCTGTTGTTGATGTTTCTGCTGTAGTTGTTGCTGTTTCTGCTATTGTTTGTTACTTCTACTGCTGCTGTTGTTGCTGCTGCTGTTGCCATTGATACTATTGCTGATTCTGCTGTTGTTTCTGATGTAGTTGTTGCTGTTTCTACTGCTATTGTTGCTACTTGTTACTGTTTCTTATGCTGTTGTTGCTGCTTTTTCTGCTGCTATTGTTGCTACTATTGCTGTTTCTGCTGTTGCTGTTTCTGATGTAGTTGTTGCTGTTTCTGCTGCTATTGTTGCTACCTGTTACTGTTTCTTATGCTGTTGTTGTTGCTTTTTCTGCTGCTATTGTTGCTACTATTGCTGTTTCTGCTGTTGCTGTTTCTGATGTAGTTGTTGCTGTTTCTGCTGCTATTGTTGCTACTTGTTACTGTTTCTTATGCTGTTGTTGTTGCTGTTTCTGCTGCTATTGTTGCTACTTATTACTGTTTCTTATGCTGTTGTTGTTGCTACTATTGCTATTTCTGCTGCTATTGTTGCTACTTGTTACTGTTTCTTATGCTGTTGTTGCTACTATTGCTGTTTCTGCTGCTATTGTTGCTACTTGTTACTGTTTCTTATGCTGTTGTTGTTGCTACTATTGCTGTTTCTGCTGCTATTGTTGCTACTTGTTACTGTTTCTTATGCTGTTGTTGCTACTATTGCTGTTTCTGCTGCTATTGTTGCTACTTGTTACTGTTTCTTATGCTGTTGTTGTTGCTACTATTGCTGTTTCTGCTGCTATTGTTGCTACTTGTTACTGTTTCTTATGCTGTTGTTGCTACTATTGCTGTTTCTGCTGCTATTGTTGCTACTTGTTATGTTTCTTATGCTGTTGTTGCTACTATTGCTGTTTCTGCTGCTATTGTTGCTACTTGTTACTGTTTCTTATGCTGTTGTTGCTACTATTGCTGTTTCTACTGCTATTGTTGCTACTTGTTACTGTTTCTTATGCTGTTGTTGTTGCTACTATTGCTGTTTCTGCTGCTATTGTTGCTACTTGTTACTGTTTCTTATGCTGTTGTTGTTACTACTATTGCTGTTTCTGCTGTTGTTGTTTCTGATGTAGTTGTTGCTGTTTCTGCTGCTATTGTTGCTACTTGTTACTGTTTCTTATGCTGTTGTTGCTGCTGTTTCTGCTGCTATTGTTGCTTCTTGTTGCTGTTTCTTATGCTGTTTCTGCTGCTATTGTTGCTACTTGTTACTGTTTCTTATGCTGTTTCTGTTGCTATTGTTGCTACTTGTTACTGTTTCTTATGCTGTTGTTGCTGCTGTTTCTGCTGCTATTGTTGCTACTTGTTACTGTTTCTTATGCTGTTGTTGCTGCTGTTTCTGCTGCTATTGTTGCTACTTGTTACTGTTTCTTATGCTGTTGTTGTTGCTGTTTCTGCTGCTATTGTTGCTACTTGTTGCTGTTTCTTATGCTGTTGTTGTTGCTACTATTGCTGTTTCTGCTGCTATTGTTGCTACTATTGCTGTTTCTGCTGCTATTGTTGCTACTATTGCTGTTTCTGCTGCTATTGTTGCTACTATTGCTGTTTCTGCTGTTGTTGTTTCTGATGTAGTTGTTGCTGTTTCTGCTGCTATTGTTGCTACCTGTTACTGTTTCTTATGCTGTTGTTGTTGCTTTTTCTGCTGCTATTGTTGCTACTATTGCTGTTTCTGCTGCTATTGTTGCTACTATTGTTGTTTCTGCTTCTGTTTTGTTGTTGTTTCTTCCGTAGTAGTTGCTGTTTCTGCTACTGGTGTTGCTGCTACTTTGGCTGCTGTTGTTGTCTCTACTGTAGTTGTTGCTGTTTCTGCTGCTGCTGTTGCTACCGTTTCTCGTGCTGTTGTTGCTGCTGTTGACATTTCACATTCAACAAAAAAATTCGTCATCCCATTCCTTCTGGAATACGAATTGCTCGGTTCGCTTGAAACCTGCCATCGTGTCGAACCCAGTTAAACGCCACTGAATGGCTGAAGGAGAAATGCTTCCTACCTGGCTATGCACAAACCGAAGGAGGCGGGGTAACACGGCTAGGTGACACAAGTAGCTGATAAGAGCAGAGGTTGGGCACCCCAGGTTACAATCATCGGGCAAGTTTATAAGAAACAATGGATAGTTTCCGTCATCCCTCACGATGTGACTGTGATTACAATCTATTTACTTCTACTTTCAACTTAAAAATAAACTTTTCTCTAATGGACCCATGCAAAGCGAACCTAACCTCAATTGTTTCACATAGCGGCCAGCTTTTAAAAACTTTTACTATCGTTTTAGCCTAGTGTATTTCCTTATTTACCTTCTACTTACAAGGAACCAAGTAATACGACTTTTAATGTTTGTCTCGATTAGCGTGATGTCGATAAAAATGGCCTTTTTAAAAATAGTTTGTATGGAACAGCTTCAGAAAGTTATATGAATGGAGCACATTAGATTTTTACTTTCTGTACACGTATTATGTACATAGTGTATAGAGAAGGTATTGTATTGCACCCAAAACGTTGATACCGAGATTACACCGGAAATAGACGACTTACGGTCCCCTGAATCCGAAAAAAAAAATAAGTATTTCTAAATAGAGGTCCCTGTGTGTGTGTGTGTGTGTGTGTGTGTGTGTGTGTGTGTGTGTCCGTGAGCATGATAACATGATAAAAGAATAGTCAGTAAAACACCAAACTTGAGATATAAATTTAGTATCTTCCAAATAAAAGAAAATCACCCCCACCACAAACTACCCTTTACATTTTTGAAATGTTTGTTCTTCTCAAAAATGGCTTTAAGGGTTTTGATTAAACTATCGTATATTAAAGACGTTTATATGACAAATAAAAGCTATTGTATATCTGGGAATAGTCTCTTTATTCTAGAAGACCTCTTTATTTTAGTTGATTTTATTTTAATTTTGCATAATTGGTAAACTGTAACAGATATATAAAACTTAAACTATAACTCCATGGCACGACCGCTGACAAGGAGCCTTGGCCTACCGCCCGGCCGCTGCGACCCCATCTCGGTCTATGACAGACGTCATGGATGGTCAGTGCCTCGACCCCCCTCGGCCGGGTAATGCGGTCCTCATGACCTGGAGCCGCTACTTCACCATCAGGTAGCTCCTCAATTAGCCCCCCAGGGACCTCATGAGGCTGAGTGCGCTCTGGACCTGGTCTCCCAACGGAGGAAAAATCCCCACGCCGGTACTGGGAATCGAACCCAGGTCTCCCGCTTGGTAAGCAGCCACGCTACTACCGCGCTAAGGAGACGACCCATATAAAATGTTTCTCTACAAAAAATGTTTAGCTCCTTAAAGCACACAATTTATGTCATAAATTTGTTTTTTCGTTGACCGTTTTCGAGATATTTCTTGTTATTAATTTCAGTTTTAAAATATTTTAGCTCTTCTCATACGGGAACTTGTGAACTCCTGGCCACGCAAAAAAACGTACTTCAGGAATCACATTTTAAAACACGTGACTGTCGGTTTAGCCTAGCGAATTCCCTTATTTTCCTCCTACTTAAAAAGAAACTAAGTAATAAAACCGTTTCTGGTAATGTTTATCTGGATTAGAGTGAGGTAGAATAAGCGTTAAAACTACAAGTTGTTGTAGAGATGTAGAGGAAGTCACGTAAATGGAACACATCATATTTTTTGTATTGTCTTTTTTGCTCTGCCATTGTTTACAAATTGTTTTTCACAAACTAGTATAGTGAACTTTTAATTTTGTATTATATTTATGACCCAAAGTAATAACTAGACTCCCTCCTAGCACTAAACCGTTAGACACGACCGTTTTATCAACGATCCGGGGGTATTCAAATATTTAAATTATTCATGATGACAAACTGGAATCTACATTCATTCCTGAAACTGGTTATACAACTATCTTACTTCAAAACTCTCTTAGGAACATGTTATAAATTACACTAAATAGCTTGCATACTTTGCAGAAGTTGGCTTAATATTTCTTCCTAAATGTTGTGCATACGTATGTGGGAGAAGTGTACTTAATAACCAAAGAGTGCGAGAGGAAGTTGTCATTAAATTATTAAGCACATTCTTAAAGTGAAAAATGTGATGTATTCGATTCATATAATTATAGAAAAGATGATTATTATATCTAATTCATACTAATCCAGATAAACATTATCACAGTTGATCTTATTACATGCTTCCTTCCAAGGAATATTTCGGAAACGGACAACTCTACAAGAAAAATAAGCAGAATTAGTCTTATTACACCTTCCTTGTAAGTATAAAGGAAATAAGAAAATGCACAGATGAAATAAATAGTCTCGTCCTATAAAAGCTGGTCCCTATGTGAAACAATTGAAATTCCAATCTCTTTGCTTTCCAGGAGTAAACAAACGAGAAACGAGAAGAAAGATATATTTGTTTTAGCAAATATAACTAAGAGTGCTCAAATTCCTTTTACAACATGATTACCAGCTGCTGTCTTCTCGTTTGAAACTAATAATCCAGTTAATTGAAAACGGTTAACTATAGACAAAAATGTATATGACAGTAACTGTGTTTTAATGAGATCTACATTTTTATGTGCTAAGTTTTTGTACATCTCTTATGGTTTCCCAGTTATACAAAAGTCATCCAGAATGAAGAGGTCTTAAGAGGCTATTCCCAAAAAATCTAAGATATACATTTCGTTTGTCATAAAAATATCTTAAACATATGGTATTTTAATCAAAATCGTTGGGGCCAGTTTTGAGAAAATACAAATTTTCTAAAAATGTTCCATGTAAAGGGTAGTTGGGGTGGGGGAATTTTCTTGAAGTTGCCAAACTTAAATAGCAAGTTTGATACTGACTGCCTCCGTGGTCGAGTGGTCAGCGAGCTGACTTCTCACCCGGAGGTCCCGGATTCGATTCCCGGCTGGGGCAGGAAATTTTTCTTTAACCAGATTTATTCCCTATCCCCCACAGAGTCTGGAAGTATGAATGTGAGAGTGTATTAGTAATATAATAATGATTAACCTAATGTTCTAACCTACAGTAATACGAGTTGTTTCACAAGTCAAAGCCCCCGATATCACCGTGGAAGTTAAAGGGGGCTATACAAATGAAACAATAAAAAAAAAAAAAAAAAAAATATGCTGCCCACGTACACACCCACACTCGTACACACAAGGACATTTTTCTAAAAATTGTAACTTTTTATTCAGAGTGCCTCAAAACATATATTTCTGGTGAAATCTCGGTATCGAATTTTTGGGTGCAATACGAGGGTCGGCTAATAACTCCCGGGCCTCACACAGATGTAGCGGCACTAGGCTAGTTAGACGGTAGCATAGTATAGTTTATATCTAGACTAGCTTGTATCCATAATTACAGGATAATAGCTTGTTTAGTTTTCGAATGACAGCATTTTAAACAAGACTTGAGAGTTATCACGAAAATGGAGGATTTGGAAAAACGAGCAGTGATTAAATACTTCCATTTGAAAGACTTAACGCCTAAAGAAATTAAGCAGGAAATGGACAGTACATTGAAGACTCTGCTCCTTCATATTCAATAATTAAAAGTTGGGTTGCACAGTTTAAAACGGAATGTATGAGCAATAGTGATGAGCCTTGCTCTAGGTGCCCTGTAGAATGACAACTCCAAAGATCATTGAAAAAAGTCATCGCTTAGTACTGGAAGACCGTAGATTAAAGTTGTTGGGACAGCAGAGGCTGTAAACATTTTAAAAGCACGTGCAGGTAATATTTTAAGTAGGTAATATTTTTGGCTTTCACAAGGTCTGAGCAAGATGTGTGCCGCATTTTTTGACACCTGATCAAAAGTTGCAAAGAAAAACTGTTTCTTAAACTGTTAAGAATATGGAGCTCTACCGTAAAAATCCCAGTGAACTTTTAAGACGGATTATTACCAAGGATGAAACTTGGATACATCACTACACTCCAGAAAGTAAATTACAGTCAAAACAGTGGATTGCGCCAGGTGAACCAACTCCAAAAAAGGCAAAGTCAATTTTTTCAGCTAACAAGGTTATGGCGAGTGTTTTCTGGGATGCACAGGGAATTAATTTTATTAATCACTGGTGACTACTACGCAAGCTTACAGTAAAGTTTGAGTGATGAGGTGAAAAGAAATAGACTTCATTTGGCAACAAAAAAAAAAAAAAAAATCTTGTTTCATCAAGACAATGCCCCGGCCCATCGTTCAGTCCCTGCAATGGCGAAAATGTGGGAAGTAAAGTTGGAATTGCGTGAACATCCACCCTATTCGCCAGATCTAGCACCCAGTGACTACCACCTGTTCCCAAACCTGGAAAATATTCTTGGAGGACGAAGATTTCACAGCAACGATTAGGTCATTGATGTGGAAAGCAGCTATTTTGAGGACCTTGATAAATCGCAGTACAGAGATGGTTTAATTAAATTAGAACACCGATATTATAAATGTATTAGCCTTTCTGTATTTTATGTTGAGATATAAAGCAAACAAAAACAAAATTAACATTTTCGTTGAGAGGCCCGGGACTTATCAGCCAGCCCCAGTAGAATACCTTCTCTATACACTATGTACATACTACGTACAGAGAAAGTAATAAAGTATAGTAACACTTCCTGTATTGGAAGACTAAGTTTCTGAATGTAAGAAGTATTCAAAATAGGAACCTGTATTTGTATCTCATACCGCGATATTCTGACTTCCGGATCAAAGCTGACAGTATTTGGATACACATTCTCTTCCACAAGCATTTCAAGGTAGGTTTCCACATTAAGCATATGTGCTTCTCTTATTGGAAGACTTGTGCATGTCTAAACCTTTGGAATTATTATCATGAGTGGAAAGTCCTTGATAATTTACCTTCACCTCTAAAAGGACATCTAGCGTTATTAAACCGGGGGAAAGAAAAAATATAATTACTGGTGATGTCATTCAGCCAATCAGGCCACATCTACATGGAGTTGCAAGTACGCTGTATACGATCACCTCAGCAATTTGCGTGCTTAATCAAGTACCACCTCATTCATTAACATTTCTAGACAAGCTGAGTAATCATCTTATCTTTCGAGAATTTCGGTAGAGAAACAATGTACACACCAAATACGGTCAAAATAATGCTGTAAGATATAGTTAATTGTAAATAATTCACCACGCATAATTACAATACAGGTTCATTCCAATGTTTGACATTTTACTCACATCGTTAATTTATGTATTTGTGTTCTAGATAATTGAAAACTGCATCTTTAGACAGTGATGCTAAAAGTAGGTCTTTTACCACTAAGTAGTGTAAAAAAAAAAAAAAGCTGATGTGTTCCATTCACATGAATGTCTCTACATCTCTGCAACAAATTATTGTTAAAAAGCATATGCTTCTATTTACTTCATGCTAATTGAGAAAAATCTGATGTGTTACACTCACATGACTTCCTCTAGCTGTTCTACAAACTTCATACATTAGATTCTTCTTTCTGCACTTTGCTAATCGTGGTACTCATTAGCACAATGTTCTTATTATTTAGTTCCGTATAAGTAGGAAGAAAATAAGGGAATACACTAGGCTAAACCAATAGTCAAATGTTTTAAAAGCTGTCGTTATGCGATTGTCATCATAAATCGCTTCTTTTCTTGGCCAGGAGTAGAACAAAAGAAAAACGGACACTCCCGTCTGGTAAAAGAATAAGTACTTCACAACTGAAACTAATAACAATGAATACCTTGTAAACGGTAAGCTCCATGAGAAAAATGTATATGACATAACTGGTGTATTTTAACAATACCTACATTTTTTGTATAGTAAGTTTTTGTCTATCTCTTACGGTTTACTAGTTATGGCAAATTAAGCAAAATTCATCCAGAATAAACAGGTCTTCTACTTATTACTTTCTCTACACTTACTACGTACAGTGTATAGAAAAGGTTTTCTATTGCACTCAAAAATTCGGTAGTGAGATTTCAACGGAAATGTGTTTTGTGACCCCCTAAATAAAACTATTTTTTTTTTAAAAAATGTCCGTGTATGTATGTGTGAGCACGATAACTCAAAACGAAAAGTCGGTAAAATACCAAACTTTTTAAGTTTAGTATCTTACAGGGATGCGACACGAAGATTTTGAGAAAAATCTCCCCACACCAAACTACCTTCTACATGGAAAAAGTTTCAAACGTTTAGATTTTCTCATAAATGGCTCTAACGATTTTGATTAAAATATTAAAAATATGATGTCTTACACTCACATGACTTTCTGTAGCCGTTCTACAAACTTCTTACATAAGATTCTTCTTCTTTCTGTGCCTTGCTAATCGTGGTACTTATTAGCACAATGTTCTTATTATTTAGTTCCGTATAAGTAGGAAGAAAATAAGGGAATACACTAGGCTAAACCAATAGTCAAATGTTTTAAAAACTGTCGTTATGCGATTGTCATCACAAATCGCTTCTTTTCTTGGCCAGGAGTAGAACAAAAGAAAAACGGACACTCCCGTCTGAGAAAAGTATTAGTACTTCACAACTGAAACTAATAACAATGATTACCTCGAAAACGGTAAGCAGCACGAGAAAAATGTATATGACATAACTTGTGTATTTTAACAAAACCTACATTTTTTGTATAATAAGCTTTTGTATATCTCTTACGGTTTACTAGTTATACCAAATTAAGCAATATGCATCCAGATTAAACAGGTCTTCAGAAGCTATTCCCAGAAAATTCAAGATATACATTTTATTTGTTAGGTAAATATCTTTAATATATGAAATTTTAACCAAAATTCTTACAGACATTTTTAAGAAAATCAAAATTTTCGAAAAAAGTTCCATGTAAAGGGTAGTTTGGGGTGCGGGGATTTTTCTCAAAATCTTCGTGTCGCATCCCTGGAAGATAATAAACTTAAATACCAAGTTTGGTATTTTACCGACTTTTCGTTTTTGAGTTATCGTGTTCACAGACACACACATACGGGTATTTTTTCTGAAAATATTTCTTTTTTGGCTAGAGGGGACCCAAAAACATATTTCCGGTGAAATCTCGGTATCTAATTCTTTCGTGGAGTGCAATACCTTCTCTATACACTATGTACATAGTGCGTATAGAGAAAGTAACAAGGCAGATGATTTGAATGCCATATGCCAGATTAAATTATGCAAGCAGCGAAGAGAACAAAATACAATTATTACACTACTCCATTGTATAGAATGTTTTCGTTCTGAACGAGTAAGTCATCATGTAGGCAACTCCTGAATATCACACACCATTAAGCATGAAATTCATGAAATTTTATACAATCTACGTATAATTATAATATGTCTATATATATTGAGAACTATCTAAAAACAATCTGTGTTCCGTTCACATGGCTTTCTCTACATCACTGCAACAAATTAGTTTTAAAAAGCTTATGCTTCTATTTACTTCATGCTAATCAGTAAAATATTAGCAGAAATAGCCATATTACTTGCTTCCTTGTAAGTAGAGGTGAAATAAGGGAGTACCATAGGTTAAAGTAATAATCAAAAGCTGGTTGCTATGTCACTTAAGTTCCTTTGTTTGTATGGACAGCAGTTGAAAAATTCTTGTATCAAAAATGTATACGTTTTTCATAGCAGAAACCAAAAATAAGGAATGTCACAAAAACGACGAACTCCACGAAAAAAATGTATACAACATAAATTGTGTGTTTTAACGTGCTCTACATTTTTTGTGCAGTAAATTTTTGTCCATCTCTTACGGTTTAGCAGTTATGCAAAATTCAGTAACATTCATCCAGAATAAACTACTCTTCAGAGGCTATTACCAGAAAATTCAAGATATACATTTTATTTGTCAGGTAAATATCTTTAATATACGAAATTTTAATTAAAATCGTTAGAGCTATTTTTGAGAAAATAAAAAGTTTCGAAAAAAGTTCCATGTAAAGGGTAGTTGGGGTGGGGGATTTTTCTCAAAATCTTCGTGTCGCATCCCTGGAAGATATTAAACTTAAATACCAAGTTTGGTATTTTACCGACTTTTCGTTTTTGAGCTATCGTGTTCACAGGCACACTCACACACACACACGGGCATTTTTTTCTGAAAATAATTTTTTTTTTTGGGTAAAGGGGACCCTAAAACATATATTTCCGGTGAAATCTCGGTATCGAATTGTATGATGGAGTGCAATACCTTCTCCATACACTATGTAAATAGTACGTGTAGAGAAAGTAATAGTATTTGGCACGCAAGATTTCGTAGGCTTACGGCCTCGTTTCGCAAACTTTCTTCTCATAGTATAATACATAATTTTTACCAGACTGCCTCCCTGGTCGAGTGGTCTTGGGTTCGATTGCTGGCTGGGGCGGGGAATTTTTCTTTAGCCAGAATTATTCCCTATCCCCCACAGAGTCTGGAAGTTTGTTTGTGAGTGTGAATGTGTGGGTGTTTGAGTAGATAAAACAAAATTATTTAAACCAACGCAAAAGTACCTACAGACAACGAGTTGTTTCAAGTGGAAAGCCCCCGATATGACCTTAGATGTTAAAGGGGCCTATATAAATGAAGCATACAAAAAACAAATTACCACTTGTATCATAAAGAATATTACAATTGAGAACAGATGAGCTGCCATTTTGGTTCGTATACGAGGATTCACTTACGAGCAAGTCCAAGAAGAATTTACTAGAAAGTTCAGAAACCAAGTCGATTTAGCCTGGTGTTTTCCCTTCTGCTTATATGGAACTAAGTGGTAAGACCGTTTCTGTTAATGTTTATCTCGGTTAGCAGTGAATAGAAGAACAAGCTTTTTAACAATAATTCCTTATAGAGATGTAGAGAGAGTCTTGTGAATGGAACACACAGATTTTTTTAAAATAAATGAACTTCTATAGCTCGGTTCGTAGCAGGTGTTTCTGTCGTTACGAAATAACAGCACGATTTAATCTGTAGCTAAAGACAAGTTGCTTGAAGAAAGTATGGAACCAGAAGAATGGGTTTTCAGGCTTCCTGTTCAGCCTTTGCAGCTAACATATCTAAGCGACCTCTAAGTTGCACCATATCTCATCTCAGAAGACAATCCGTTATTTACCTCCAGGCACAAATCACAAAGATTAATACTTAGGCGCCACTCATTTATTTCACACTTGTTCGATTGTTTCGAACGAACCTTCGGCATCTAATTTATTTCAATGCCACCTGCGTGTAGAAAGACTTATTTGCACTAAGAGACACTCTAAATTATTTCTCATAAAACTGGTTGATAAAACAGATTGGATTGGGAAATAATTAAGTTACAGATATTTTTACTGCCTCTAGCACGTATTTACAATGTACATAGTAGATAGACAGTTATTGTATTCCAAACGAAAATTCGATACCTAGATTTCATCGGAGATGTATCTTATGAGACCCTGTGAAAAAAATAAAAAAAAGCAATAAAAAAAAGCTCTTTTGTGTTCTGTGTGTCTGTGTGTGGGTCAGCATAACTCAAAAAGCAGTATAATAACCTGGCATTTAAGTAAAGTATTATTAGGAAAGTCCCTCCACTCAATCCACCTTTTACGTGGAAACATTTTCGAAAATTTGATTTTCTCAAAATTGAGGATAATAATTTTGATTAAAATGTCCTATATTAAAGGTACTTACATGACAAATAAAGCGTATATCTTGAATTTTTAGGGAATAGCCTCTAAAGATCTCTTTATTCTGGATGAAATTTTCTACATGTTGCACAACTGGTAAACAATAAGAGATAGACAAAAACTTACTACATAGAACATGAATATCTCCTTATATCTCACAATTTATGTCATATACATTTTTTTCGTTGAGTTGGAAGTTTCCGAGATATTCCTTATTATTGGTTTCAGTTTTAAAATACTTAAAACTTTTCTCATGCGGGAACTTGTCAACTCCTGGCCGCAGAAAAACGGATTTCAGTCCCATAGCAACTACATTTTAAAACATGCGACTGTCGGCTTAGTCTACTGTATTCCCTTATACTTATAAGGAACTAAGTAATAAGACCATTTCTGCTAACGTTTATCTCGATTAGCATGAAATAGAAGAATAAGTTTATTAACAATAATTTGTTACAGAGATGTAGAGAAAGTCATGCGAATGAAACACTCCACATTTTTTGTACAGGCGTTATATCAAGTGGCTTAACTGCCCCTATTTGACGTGTGCAGATATCCCTTGGTGCGTAAAGAGTTGCAGAACTCAACGGGGTTATTTGAAGTTTAAACCTGCCAATGGAAACCGAGCGTGACTGACCTTCATTTTACAGCTCCACAATAAGCCAACAGTCTCCACTAATAGTAAGATGTGTAAAGTGAAGAAAGTTACTTTCGTCAGTACTGCATTGACAAGTTTCAACTTGAAATAGCCCCTTTGAGTTGTGCAACTCTTTAAACGCAAGAACATGTCAAATATGAGGCAGGTGGACCACCTGTGTTTGTACTTAAGCGTATGTATTACTGAAATTTAATGAAAACTCACCCAAAAAAATCGATCTTTTTATTTTAATTTCATAAAATAATTTTAAAATTCCTGAATACAAAAAAGGAATATTTGGGCGCCAGGTGCCATTTTTAAATACCTGAAGTAGAAGCATTACAGGTGAAACTGTACTGGACTCGGCAACAAAAATTTCAGTTCATTAAAATCTCATTCGCATCATGCAAACTAAAAAACGAAATTGCGCAAACGAAAAGTAGCAATGCAAGAAGAAATGGAATGAAAAGGAAAGCTTGGTGCAGGATTTTAATGCGAGCCATGCATTCAAATCTTTGCCTGTTTTCTCGCTACTGTTATTTTCAGCATTTTTCTTTCTGTAAAATGTTCCTTGCGGGGCAGTTTTGTTTGTTTGTTAGTTTTTTTTTTTTTTTTTTTTTTTTTGCTGTACATCTTCACAGAGATATAATGAATAAGAATTCCTCTAGGTTTTACTGTCAGATTTATTTAAGCATATGTTTTGAATTTTCAAACACAAAAATTATAATTTTTATACAGTAAAGCAGATTCATAACTTTAACAATTTTAGAGCCTAAACCATAGAAGACACAGAGAAATCTAGGGAAATTTCAAAAAGAAGATGTATTGAGAATCTAAGGTTAAAATATTAGACTAAAATTAATTCTTTTGTTGCAAGGACTATTTTAGTGCTATGACAAAAACATAAATACATTTGGTTTTAGCTTCCAAACCATTAGGGAAAATTAATCAAATTTTCACTGTACATTATTTGCATTATATTACATATTTGATATAATTTTAAAAAATCTAGCATATTTATTTTATAATTTAAAATTTCGGTCATATATGTTCCTAACTGGCTCATAGTATAGCTATTTTAAGAGACTATTTCATTTATGACACGTGATCGTAGGAAGCGCCCAATCCAATCATTGTCGCGTAAAATTTCAACCAATCGGAACTCATTATCTCGGTATTTTAATCCTTTTTTATTACACCCACACAGACAGACACACATACACACACACAAACACGCACACGGACATTTTTCTAAAAATTCCTTTTTTTTTTGTTTCAGGGGGTCTGAAAACATTTATTTTCGGTGAAATTCGGTATCGAATTGTTTGTTGTAATGCAATAGTTTCTCTATACACCATGAAGGTACATAGCACGTGTAGAGAATGTAAAAATCAAGTGGTGTCAAGTCTGATAATTTGGCAGGTCATGTGATGTATGGTGATCCTCTTCCTACCCATCTTCCAGGGAACTATTTGTCAAGAATACCCGAACTATGTTGGCAAAGTGTGGAGGTGCCCCATATTGCTGGAAAATTGTTCGCCAGTTAGCATGTGGATGCCGCGGTAAAAAGCCTTTTGTGTACTAGCATTAGCAGAACATAATTTGGCAATTCTTATGCTGCGCCTGTTACGTCGTCAGTGCAACCTGTTCCGACATACTAAGTATCAATAATGTAGTGGAGTAAGCAGCTAAGAGAAACAGGAAGCTCGGTGAAAAATGCAGGTCAACATTCCAGAGTGTTGAAAGCCATTTTGAGCGTACCCTCCTATGCAATGATCTGCTTATGCGCGCGCGATGCGTACTGTCTTCAATTTAAAAAAATCTGACGTGTTCCATTCACATGACTTTCTTTACATCTCTGTAACAAATTATTATTAATAAGCTTATTCTTAATCTACTTCATGCTAATCGAGATAAACATTAGCAGAAACGGTCTTAATACTTAGCTTTATATAAGTAGAAGGGAAATAAGGGAACACACTAGACTAAACCGACAGTCAAACGCTTAAAAATGAGGTTGCTATGTGATTGAAATCCGTTTCTTTGCGTGGCCAGAAGCTGACAAGTTCCCGTATTTTAAAACTGAAGCCATCAACAAGGAATATCTCGAAAACGGTAAACTGTATGACATAAATGATGTGTTTTAACGAGATCTACACTTTTCGACAGTAAGTTTGTGTCTATCTCTTACGGTTTAACCGTTATGCAAAATTGGGAAAAAATCATCCAGAATAAAGACGTCTTCAGAGGTCATTCTCAGGAAATTCAACATTTGCATTTTAATTGTTATGTAAATATCTTAAATATAAGATATTTTAATCAAAAGCATTCGAACTATTTTTGAGAAAACCAAAAGTTTTAAATATCAAGTTTGGAATTAACGGATTTTCGTTTTTGAACTATGATGCACACAGACACACAAAAACACGGACATCCTTCTAAAAATGTTTTTTTTTTTTTTTATTCAGGGAGTCCCGAAACATGTATTTCCGGTGAAATAATCCTAGTATTGCATTTTGGGTGTAATTCAATATCTTCTCTATACAGTACGTACATAGTACGTTTAGGGCAAGTAAAAATGGAGATTCGTTATTAATATTCAGTTTTTGTAGAGATAAGCTTTTTCGAGACATTCCTTGTTACCGGTGACAGTTTTAATATAATTAAAGCAGTTCTCAAACGGGAAGACGTCATCCATTTTATATCTCCTTTGTATTACTCCTGGCCATGCAAAGAGAACCCACTTTTAATAGTATTGCAAAGCAACCAGCTTTTAAAAAAAATCTGATGTGCCCCATTCACATGACTTTCTCTACAACTCTGCAATAAATTATTGCTAAAAAGCTTATGGTTCTATTTACTTCCTGCTAATCGAGAAAAAATTAGCAGAAATAGTCGTATTACTTGCTTCCTTGTAAGTAGAAGCGAAATAAGGGAGTACCATACGTTAAAGTGATAGTCAAAAGCTGGTTGCTATATGACTGAAGTTCCTTTGTTTGTGTGGGCACGAGTTCACAAAGGCCTGTATGAGAAAAGTATGTTTTTTATAGCTGAAACCAAAAACAAGGAATATCTAAAAAAAAGCAATCAACTCCACGAAAAAATGTATATAACATAAATTGTGTGTCTTAAAGTGCTCTACATTTGTTGTATGGTAAGTTTTTGTCCATCTCTTACGGTTTAGCAGTTATGCAAAATTCCGTAAAATTGTTCCAGAATAAAGTAGTATTTAGAGGCTATTCCTAGAAAATTCAAAATATACATTTTCTTTGTTAGGTAAATATCTTTAATATCCGATTTTTTAATCAAACTTTTAGAGCCATTTTTTATAAAATCAAAATGTTCGAAAAAGGTTCCATGTAAAGGGTAGTTGGAGGTGGGGGGATTTTCTCAAAATCTTCGTGTCGCATCCCTGGAAGATACTAAACTTAAATACCAAGTTTGGTATTTTACCGACTTTTCGTTTTTGAGCTATCGTGTTCAAAGACACACGGAGCTTTTTCTGAAAATACTTTTTTTAGATACAGGAGACCCTAAAACATATATTTCGGTGAAATCTCGGTATCGAATTTTTTGGTGGAGTGCAATACCTTCTCTATACACTATGTACATAGTACGTATAAGGAAAGTAATAACTATCGCTTTAGCCTAGTGTATTCCCTTATTTCCCTTCTACATACTTAGAAGAAATTAAATAATAAGACCATTTGTGCTAATGTTTATCTTGATTAGCATGATTTAGGCAAAAGAATAAGATTTTTAAGAATAATTTGTGAATGGAACACAGTTTTTTCTCCCCTTGCGATTCATTAACATCACATCTCAATTTTTAAACAACCCCTTTACTTAAGCTTTGTTTGTTGGGGTGTTTTCAATAATAAATAATACAGCTGACATTGGCTCTATTCTCAGCATAACTAATCATACTAATATAGCACACATGTTAATATTTCACGACAAAGCCAGTCTTGAAGCAATGGCTTAGAGAACTATTACTTAAAACTCTCATGAGAACAAAATTCGCTTCCCCGTCCAAAGAACCACATTCTGAATGCAGCTGTGAGTCATCGCTTATGATTTGTGTGCAACTGAATGGAGATGAACAGACCGATAAAGGAAAGGTGTTCGCTCCAGCCTCAAGGTAAATGGTTCGCCTTTCTCTGCAGCTCCAGACTTCCGCTTTTATGCTCGGTGCATGGCTTACTCGAAGGATGCACAATACTTGCTGAAATACAATCTTCAACTCGATCCCAAACCAGTAGTATAGTGCGGGACGAATGTGAGAGAACTCTATTATCACAACAAAAAAAAAATCTGACGAGTTCCATTCACATGACTTTCTCTACATCTCTGCAACAAATTATTGTTAAAAAGCTTAAGTTTCTATTTACTTCATGCTAGTCGAGAAAAATTTGCAAAATAGTCTTACTACTTGCTTCCTTGAAGTAGAACCTAAATTGGGCAGTACTATAGGTTAATGTGATAGTCAAAAGTTGGTTGCTATGTCACTGAACTTTCTTTGTTTGTATGTATGGACAGGAGTTGACAAATCCATGTATCAGAAAAGTATAAGCTTCTAAAGCTGAAACCAAAAACAACGAATATCCCAATTACGATCAACTCCACGAAAAAATGTGTATGACAAAGTGTTTGTTTTAACGCGCTCTACATTTTTTGTATGGCAAGTTTTTGTGCGTCTCTTACGGTTTAGTAGTTATGCCAAATTCCGTAAAATTCATCCAGAATAAGCATGTCTTCAGGGGCTATTCCCAGAAAATTCAAGATATACATTTTATTTGTCAGATAAATATCTTTAGTGTACGATATTTTAAGAAAGCTATTTTTGAGAAAATCAAAATTTTCAAAAAAGTTCCTTGTAAAGGGTAGTTTAGGGTGGGGGGATTTTTTTTTTCAAAATCTTCGTGTCGCATCCCTGGAAGATACTAAACTTAAATACCACGTTTGGTATTTTACCGACTTTTCGTTTTTGAGCTATCGTGTTCACAGACAAACGGATACACGGACACGCACACGGACCTTTTTCTGAAAAGGATTTTTTTTTTGGATACTGGGGACCCTAAAACATATATTTCCAGTGAAATCTCGGTATCGAATTTTTGGGCAGATTGCAATACCTTCTCTATTCACTATGAACGAGACATATACGTGTGAGTAAGTAATGAGTTTAGTCTGAAAAGCTGAGATGTAATTTAAAGAGTAGTGTTTGTACGATCCTATGTTCTATTAATTATTATTATTATTATTATAATTATTATTATTATTATAATTATTACCATTATTATTTTTTTCTGTAGCTTAATGTCCTTTAACCTGGTTGGTCATATCGGACGATGAATGAAATTGTTGAAATGATGCTCAAATGATCTCAAGTTCCATGGAGCTTAAATTTACTCGAAACCTCCGGGCCACTCACCCTAACCGAGATTTGAACTCGCGATCTATTGAATTGAGGCACACTACTCAGGCGGACTTATTATCATTATTATTACCATTATTAATGTTATTATTGTTATTGTTGTTATTATTAAATGAACTGTATACACATAAAATCTTGTATATTCACATAACTTGTTCTACTTTTTTTATTCTTACAAAAGATTCTTCTTTTATCTACGCCATGCTAATCGAGATAAACATTAGCATAAATTGTCTTATTATTTGCTTCCTTATAACTAAAGGTGAACGATAGGATAAAGTGATAATCACATCTTTTAAAAGATATGTGAAAAAATTGAAATTCGGTTCTCTTTGCATGATTCGAAGTAATACAAAAGAGATCTGACACGAATGACGACTTCCCGTTTGGGAAACGTTTTAAGTAATTCAATATTTAAATCTATAACAAAGATATCCCGGAACGGCATCTCTACAAAAAATTAGTGTTAATATATATTAAAATGTATTTTATACATATATTACGTGTTTTAACGAGAACTACAATTTTGTGTAGTAAGTTTGTTTCCATCTTTATGATTTACCACTTAAACAAAAGTCATCCGGAATGAAGAGGTCTTCAGAAGTCATTCCCAGAAAATTCAAGTTATATATTTGTCATGTAAATATCTTTAATGCGCTTACAGTATGTTAATCCAAAAAAAAAATTAGTAATTTTAATAATTTTTATTAGAGTCACTAAAACTTCTCTTCCATGTTTTCTTTATCTTATTCATGCTGATTATAGTTATCCGGGCTTACAATTAGGTGAGATTTAGTAAACTACTCAAGCTTTCAGCTACTAACTCTACTGCCTACTTCAGGGCAACTGGAGCTAACCTACTGGGAGCATTCTATTTACACCCATCAAAATTGAAACCAAATGTTAAATAAATAAGAAATAAGACACCACTCCCTGTGATGAGCACTATCTGGTTAGGAGGGGAGAGTACTTAATTCAGCCTTTTGCTGTTAGCTTGTTTGAAGCCGTTATTACCGGGGGAGCCCAAAGCCATGTGGTGAACCCGGTAGGTCGGCATCGGCGTTCAGTTGGTAAGCAGTCTCCTAGTGCTCTGAAGGGTGTTCTCATTTGGGCCAATCTGGTGTAGAACTTTAGAGCCCGGCGCCTAATTATATCCTCCACGTATGGGAGGACCGAAGAAATGAAATGAAATGTAGTTTTATTTATGGTCAATCTTTAACTTCTGTGGTTCTCAGCGTCCCATCCTATATTGGGCGTGAAAGACCGCTTACTTTTGCTCAGATGCCTCTCTATCAGGCTTGAGGTTCATTTACGTGCCGTAAATCTACGACACGGGACCAATGGCTTTACTTTCCTCCCGAAGGAAGCCATGCTAAGGAATTTTTGCGCCCGAAAAAAAATCGATCGTCCTCCGCCGGATTTGAACCCACGATCTTGGATATGAGGCTAGGTAACTACTACACCACGGAGAGGAACTAAGGACGAAGACTCCTAGAGTAGATGGACCGGAGCCCTCTACTCTGCATTCGTTTCAAACGCAGTGCTTTACACACTGTTGACAGATGGCAGTATTATACATATGCAGTGAATTATGGGATTATTGGAGTTCGAAGTGCGAGATGTACATGTGCCTGCGGCAATTATTTCTATGATCTGAGCAACGGATATTATTGGTTTTCTAGATATAAACGCTTCCATTCATCAGTGGAAGGTTCCTGAGCAAAATTCCGTCATTTCGCGTGCGCAAGTTGTGATTTCGTCCTGCAGTGCAATCTGTAGGCGGTGAGTTGATCCCTTGTTGTTATGGTGCATAGTGGCGAGCTCACGAACTAGAAATTCACATCCGATCAAGGAAACATCGCAGCGATGTCCTATGCTCCAAATCAAGATTGCAGATATTTCCCTGTTCGTCTTCCAACACCAGTTTGGAACAATACGAAAGCTAACAAAATAAGTAGAACTGAACACATAAACATTTCCATATTTCCTTGTCAGTAAAATCATCATAGCTAGAACTTGTAATAACACAGCACTGTCTGGCAGACCAGGTGGGAAAGGAAGGTAATGTCAGTGCTGCGCACGACCTTCGCTAACCTCTCTTACAGAGTGAGGTAGCCAGAAGTAGGCCATGCTTCAAAATAACCCAGATGTGCTGTTTTACTGTTTTACCTAACATACCGCTCTCCTATATGCTCATGCCGAAAATTTTAGATACATTTACATACCAGCAGAATCAAGGGATACTGCAGTAGCTGGAAGCCAGTAGTGTAGTACTTACCTAAAACAAAAGAAAAGTACAATTAATACTTATTTGTACAAATAAGTAAATAATAATCACAATACTACTAATAATAATGGTATAATTTAAATGTTACAATCTTTTTCCGGCAATTACTGTTAGAATGGATTACTCAAGTTACTGTGTATTAGGATTGAACAGAAAATATCGTAATGTAACGGTTATAGAAGCAATTGAGATATACAGAAACTAGTTATTCATTAATAGTTACAAAAGTAAGAATATAAAGTAGCTAGTTGCCTAATAACGGTTGCCAAAGTAACAAACACGTAACTAGTTATTCAGTTAACCGTTACTAAAGTAAGGGCGACAGCAAAAATTGAGTTTTATTATGAACTATACAGGTTTCCCAACGGTGGCCCATATTTGATGTGTGTAGATGTCTCTTCATGCCATAAAAAGTTGCATACCTCAACGGAGCCATTCCATGTTAAAACCGGCCGCATACAGGCCTTCAGGCGTAATCTAATTGGCTATCAGGAGAGAGAGAATGACTTACGAGTACATAGACCAAATACAGAAACACACAACACTAAACATCCATAGCGGGAATCGAACCCGCAGCCCTTTCGCGGCAGAGCGTCAACGCCAAACGCGCCAACGAACACTGCTACTGGGGTCGGCGAGGGTGACCTTCGTTTACCCCTCTAAATGAACGCGGGCTCACCATCTCCCTGATAAGCAAGAAGGCTAAACCGAAGGTCGCTTAGCCCCGTTGAGTTCTGTAACTCTTTTAACGCACGAAGAGATATCTGCACTTTTTCAAAAAAGGAGCAGTTGGACCACCTGGTATTGGGAGTGAAAGACCGCCAATTTTGTTCAGCGGCCCTATCTGTCATATATATTTTACGTGTCATAGACTAGACACGGGACCATAATTATGCTGCAATATGCAACGAAATCACCGTCAGTTGTTTTAAATTAGTTTCAACAAGGTCTGCACATTATTTTGTGTAATTTTAGAAACTAGCATATTCAGAAAGTTTATTTCGCAGCGATTTTCAGTTATTCCGAGTTTTCGCCACTAATCATCAGTGTTTTGGACAGATTTGTGTTTACTGGAATTGACATATTTTAGGCAATGAAAAAAAAAAAGCTGATATGTTTCATTCACATGACTTGATTTAATTATTCTACAAAAATTACTCTATTCTTCCATGCTAATCAAGTTAAACATTAATAGAAATAGTGTTATCACGTATTTCCTCATAGGTTCGAGAGAAATGAGGGGATATACTAAGCTAAATCAACAGTGTAACCGTTTAAAATCCGTTTTATGTGAAGGTTTTGAAATTCCGTTCTCTTAACTCGACTAGTAGAAACAAAAATGAACAATTTCTTCCCATATGAGAAAAGTTTAAGATAGGAGCATAAAATAGAATACGGTAAGAAGGGACTCGGCACCAAACCTGCGGGTACTATACCTACGCTTCATGAGGAGACCTCCCTAGGAGGGAGGGATGAGGTGAGAGGACACACCGGGTGGCCGGAACCAGAAGCAAAGGCACAGTAACGACAGGGTCTCTATAGTTTCCAGATTGAAACACCCAAAGACTCGGATAGGTAGACCGAGAATCTCGTCCTATTTTTGTGTAGTGTTTAACGCCCACTTTTACTACTTGCGGCACCACAGGCGATGATACTGGTATATATAGAATGAAGATGGAGCACCGGTGGAATGTGGTGGCGGGGGAAACCAGAGAACCTGGAGCAAACCCATCCCTACGACGCTTTGTCCACCATAAATCTCACATGCGGTCGCTTGGGATCGAACCCGGCTGTCTGGGTGAGAGACGAGTGGTCTAACCACTCGATCACGGCGCGGCCAGCCTCGCACTACATAAGATCCAACATCCCCGCCAGGAGCGGTCCTCTATCCGGCAACCAGCCTGAGGCTGCCGGTCCCCATGGCCGCGCTCGCCAAGGCGTCCCGCTTTGGTGCTTCGTAGCGCTGGGGATCGTGGGTTCGAGTCCCGCCTTGGGCATGGATGTTATATGTTTGTGTATATGTGTGTGTTGTAAAAGTAAGAAAACAGTAATAAACAGTAATAATACGGCAAAACAAAGTAAAAATAAAAAGGTAAATAAAAGTAGGGTAGACAGTGACGGAGTCCTGATCAGACTCCGGTAGCCGAATTAGCCACTTTGAGCATCATTTTCCTTGTCACGCCTCACCGAGCATCATCGCCGCCACTTCCAAACATGAATGAAGCCAAGAGGATGAAGGATGAATGAAATGACAATGGAAACGTCATGTAGCTGCAGGAAATCTCAGGAATGAAAGAAACCTAAAAGCATTTACCTTGCGATCCGGGGAAACCCCGAAAAAATCTTATGGATGAGACCTGCGACCTCCCGAATCCGGGCCACAGAGGAAACAGCCTGAGCCATTCCGCTCGGTGAGAAAAGTATTATAAAATTTAAACCTATAACCAGCAATATCTCGGAAGTGGTCAACTCCACAAAAAATATATTTCACATAATTGATACTGTGTGTTTACACCAGATCTATATTTTTGTGTAGTAAAATTTGACTGTTTCTCACAGTTTACCAGTTATGCAAAGATTATCTAGAAATAAGATGTATTCCGAGGATATTGCCAGTAAATAAATGCTATGAAAAGTTCTTAAATATATGGTATTGTAAATAAAATCGTTATGGTGATTTTTCAGAAGGTCAAAATGTTCGAAAATGTCCCATGTAAATGGTAGTTTGGTGTGGAGAATGTTATTGAAAATATTCGTGTTGCACTCTTGAAAGATATGAACACTTAAATATCATGTTTCTATTCGACGGACTT